>OZ023337.1:18290298-18352798 GCA_964007535.1 Brachyptera risi
GTTAGAACTGTAATCAAATTCAAATATCAAATCGGAGTGTCTTGAAATGACCTCAAATAATATGATCCAACTGGCGTACTGGTGAAGTCACGCTTATTTCGAGTGTACAAGCCACAGCCTTCTTCATACAGATCATTCCTCTCTGATATAATATATAAGAAATGAATGATTTGAATAAAGAAGGCTGTGGAAGGCTGTGCAAGTTCTTTCCGTGATACAACGGAAAGAACGAGACATTTTCTTCCATCTTTTTCTTTTTTTGTAGTTTAATATTGATCCACTTTCATAGTGCTGCATTAATTAACTCCTAATAGAGTTATTTGTCGAAAGTAGTTGACTGCCACGGCAGATTCGGAACTTCCGATTAAGTATATTGTGAGTGTATGTTTTGGAATGTATGCAATGCGCTTTCAGTAATTTCTGTCAGTTTCAGAATGCTGCCATAGTTCATCTCAACTAGATTGGACACAATATCAAATATCAAATTATGAAATGTTGTCAAGTCCTACCGTTTGATTGAACGAGCGACGTAAATGAACACTTCGAACTCTTTTGACACTTTGTCTGTTTTCATGGTTTTTTGGTTTCCCATCCTGGCGTTGGATAGATCAGAGTTCCGGTCTAGCTGAAAATTTGTACGTATTCATATCGAGGTCTCAATTACTCTATTGGATCTGAAAAACATCACGTGATTGTATGGAAAAATAAATGAAATCGTCCATATAGATCATACTGTAGGCCCTACATGCAGTCAATTCTACACTTCGTAAATTTACTTTCATCAATTTGTATCGTAACCAATCATTCTGGGCAAATACGCTATTAAGATTTACATTTGATTATAAAAAGTGTGCGAAAATTCATGCATAGGACTACATATAATATAATAGCATAAATATGTACAAATGAATATATGCACCTATTTAGTTGCCAGCTTATTTTCTGAAGCAACACATTTCCATGCGGGTACATAGGCCTACTACCGTTTCAATTATGATTTAGCAATGATATTTTTTATGATATAAGCCTGGATGATATATTATCATATCATATTCAATTAAAATAATCACTGCATTATTTTCTGGGCTGTAGTGAAATCTGAATTGGATTTTATTTTTACCTATAACATTTTTCCAAATTTAAATTCATTCAATGTGTAAATTTGGTATTCAACTAACATTGCATTTTAACAAAAAACCTCAGACTATAAGCAAAAACCAAGATCAATATTTTCAATTTTTGTTCTATCAATATAATTTATTCTTCTGCTGGTGGCTCAGCAGCATCTGCTGGTGCCTCTTCTGGAGCCGGTTCTTCCGCCGCCGGTTCAGCAGCCGGTGCTTCTTCGGCCGGTGCTTCTTCGGCCAGTGCCTCGCCAGCCGACACATTGTCAGCCGGTGCCTCGTCAGTCGGTGCTGCTTCAGCAGGTGCGTCACCCTCACCTGCCGGTACCTCATCACTCGGTACTTCATCACCAGGCGGTGCCGCCGTCAATGTCGCTGTTTCGCCAGCTTCGATTGGCGCCTCTCCTTCTACTGGTACTTCATCTCCAGCAGGAGCCTTAGGAGGGGTTCCTGGAGGAGTTACTTTCGGTGATTTCGGCGGTGTTCCTTTAGGTGATTTAGGTGGGGTTCCTTTGGGCGATTTCGGTGGAGTACCCTTCAGGGATCCCTCTTTTGGTGGTGTCCTCGGAGGAGTCGGCCCCTTTGACGGGGATTTAGGAGGTGTGCCCGGTTTCGTTGTGGTGGAAACTCGTGGAGACTTGAGAACCTCTACGGAGGTTCCTGGTTTGGTGACCGATCCTCGGGGCGTACGTTGTATAGATCCGGTGACGCTACCGCTGGCCTTTGACGCTTGACCCTTGTAGCTGTGACCGTCGGTACCGCGTACTGACGGGTCAAGTTGGATCGCTTCCGGACCCCATTGCGTCAGGAAGTGACCCATGCGCGTCACTCGTTGGTGAGGAGTGGTGAGTGTATGACTGCCACCGCAATATCTAGAGAAGACAAAAAAATTGGAAATTACTTGATATGCTGTAGTTTCACTAATATTATCTCACATGTAATCTATTTTTTGGATGAGCATTTTAAACGAAAACTCAATTTGATCGTACTTGACATTTTTTTTGTTCGTGCTCCAGAGGTCTATTAAAACACTTTTTGTGGTGGAACTTGGCATACACATATGCACTCGCAACTCGAAACTGAATATTTTTGAGGTGCAATTGCTCAAACCTTTGGGCGAATAATTTTTTTCGCGATTTTTTTGAAGGGGGACGCTGAAGAGCGTATACTAGAATAAAGTATACTCGGCTCTGTGACATGGGCTTGAGGATAGAGTAAATGGATGGTTGTAATATGTGGTTAAAGTAAGGTTTGACAACCAAGCCCATGTCACACAACCTATTATAATATATGTCGGTATATGGAATTCAGTTCTGAGGGTTTTGGGTTTTGGACGATTTTACTTCACATATCAAACTTGGTTTTGTGCTTACAAACAGTCCCCAAACATAGCGCCCAAGAATGTATTTCCTTCATTTACCTGTTACACAAATGATCAATGCTCTTCGCCATAATGTGTTCCTTGTCCTTGCATTTGCCCTTTTGCTCGTGCACCGCCGTCTCGAAGTGGTTCATATTCCTGCCGCCTCCGGGCAGTCGGCGCTGTTGTTTGCGCACGGCGTCCAGCTCGTACGTCAGATACGGCTTCATGCTGCGATGCGGAGGCAGCGCCTCTGTCGGCACGCTCTGTCCCTCGTCGTCCAACCGTTGAACAACTGACTTATCGCACGACAGGCAATTCACGTTGCGTAGAAGGCGGTGCTTCGTGCCGGCGGCTTCGGTCTCCTTGCGTAGCGCCGCTAAGGCCTAATGGGGAGTAAGTTTCTTTATATGATGCATAACGACCCCACCAACAAGTAGTTGTTGTGGGGGTAGTAACGAGTGGGTGACGAGTGGGGAAACGATGAAGTGATGAGAGTGAAATTACTGCGAGACTCGAACCGACGCCCGACTTGACTTCATAGTAAGGTCGAGTGCTTGGCTGACTAAGCTATAGCGAGGCGGTCGAGTTTCAATTTTCACCACGACGAGGGTACAATTTTGCAAACAGATATTCAAATTTTGTTTCAGAGTTAATTGGCCTACTCTAGTCCAATAACAATAACGGTCTTGCCACTTTATATTATATGAGTAGGATTCCAATCCAGATATTACTGAATTGACTACTTAGTCACAATATTTAATCATCATTATTATTATTCACATTTAATGGTTGTTTTTTCCTTTCCTATACTTCACTGTATTTGTTTTGTAACACGTACTAGACCATTGTTTCACCTTATCTACCTATATTTATCCATTTTATACGTTATGTTAGGCTATATGTGTTTTCCAATATGTGTTATCATTATGAATCATTTTTCAACTATAAAGACAAAGTCTTGATTCTGCATTTCAATTTCTTAATATCAAGAGTTACTTTGTAACTAAAAATGTAACAATCAACTCTGATAATAACGTCATTTTTCGTGGAGGTGCCGTGTTTGGTTAAAAATGGGAGTGCATGGCTATACGTAGATTGTTCGAGTGGAAATGACGTTCAAGAAATAACTACTATTTATGTTTTGTGTATGCAATTAGAAGAGAATTTTTATAAGGTGAAAGAAAACAATACTTCTATCAGAATAGATTAATTATGAGGTTATTTCATTTAAATAAAAAGTTCCTTCTCCTCCTCCTCCTCCGTTTGCCATTTTCTGTTTGTGGATCAATTTCATGAACGATGAAGAACTATTCTATTTCAACAAGCCATTTCGTACCTTGAGTCGTTCTTGTAACAATCTCAGCTTATTGTTGACGAAGTCCTTGAGCGGCGATATCTCGATCTTGTCCAACTTATTCTCGATTTCACGCTGTATATCGTCGAGTGCTTGCGACCACAACGTCTCCTGATTGGTTAGTTTAGCCAGTGCCTCTTCGAGACCGCGGCTTAGGTCGTCACAAGCGGCATCAAACTGGTCGTGAGATACCTGTGTATGACGTAAACAACGAAATGAGAGAAACGTAACCACGTGGAAACAACACAAAACGGAAATGTGTAGAGAGAATAAATTCAATTGTCTTGCTTGTTATTCACAATTTGTGAGTGACTATTGGAATCCAGCTTGACCACGATGAATAAAAGAATACAATTATTAATTTAAACTTCAATATTAATGACCAAATCATGGCGAGATAAAAAAAACAATAGATAAGAATTATTAATAACATTCTGCATGAGGAAAAAATTACAGATCATGATCATTAAGATGTGTAAAAAAGAAGTTGAAATATATTTTTTGATGATCCACTGTGAGTTTTTGTTGTGATGATTGGAAAGTATTTAAGATTTTACAATGAAATCTAAAATAGCGGTAATACAGGGCTGCATGATCTGAAGAAGTTGTATTGACCAAGCAGATTCGTTTGTATTTATTTTTTCATCCAATCTGACAATCTCACCTAGGATGATATTTGGGGATCAAAAACTTTGGTCAAAAAATTTTTCAATCTCGGTGAAAAACCGAAGAAAATAGTTGTATGATAAATTCAATATCTTATAATCAAACTAGGCTCAAACTCAAAAAAAATAAAAATAATGCAAGTACGATGATTACCTCCCTTTTATTCAATGGTGCTCAGCAACGACCCCACCAACTACCAGATTATATGATGTTACGAATGAGAGGGCTATAATGATGCAATGATGTGATGTCGGATAAAAAATACGTTCACAAAAAGCCATGTCAATTATATGCGGGACTCGAACCCACGGCCGATCGACTAGACTTGATTATGTAAAGCCTTAACGTAACAGACCACAGGGGAGAGGGGGCAGGGAATGTCAATTGAAGACTCGCAGTCTCCGCCCCCATGACGTCAGAAATCATACCATCCAATCAACAGGGCTGTTAGAACTGTAGTCAAATTCAAATATCCAATCGGGGTATCTTCAGATGACAAGAAAATATAATATGATCCAACTGGATGACTGGTAAAGCCACGCCTATCACTAGTGGTCAATTACCTTCCTATTGACAATGTTCTGGTCAGCCTTATCGGCTAGCGCATCTTCCAGATCTTCTTTATCGGCCTTCACCGTCTTCAACACCTCGATCTGTTCCAGCAGCGCGTCGATGTGCATCTGTCTCTCGTCACGCTCGTCCATCAGCCTGGTGGCCGTGTTGCCGATCACGTCCATGTCATTCTGCAGGTTCTGGATCTTGCCGTACAGCTCGCTGAAGCCACCAAAGTCTTGGTTACTGCCGCTGTCCCCAGCTGCTGGTAAACCTAGGACAATGTTTGGTGTGAAATCAGATTGAGATGTTCTCCACCATGTGAGCATACAGCATTCACAAGTAGGTCTATACTTTTCTAGGGTTAATGATCATCGACATTATCTAAATAATAAACAACAATGATATGCTCTTCACTGTGTTTTTTTTGCTATTTATGGTAAACACGGCCCTTCCACCAAAATAATTTCGATGTATCATTTTATTGGAGCTTTACAAGTTGGGTTATTAATCAGTGGATTAAAATGAAAGTATGGAGTAATTGAAGTTGAAATGACGTTCACAGAAGCTTATAATAATAGTGGGACTCGAAACCGCGCCTTCGATATTGTGAACGTTCATATTTACGTTTCTAGGAATTTATTCAATTTTATTACAACATTTTTCGTATAGTACTCACAAAGTTTCAAGTTGTAAATTCAGAAATTTTTACAACTCAATTAAAAATTGAGGACCTGAAACTAATTCAACTGATTGTGCTATGTATTTCCAGTCAATAGAATTATATTGTCAAGCTTTTTATACTATATTTTGGTCCGATTTTACGAAGTGTATAAATCAGTTGGTTGATTAAGCGATAGCTACTGGATTGACAACTGTCATTATCCTTGGTTATGTATTCTTTTGAAATTTCATTCGATATTTATCTAATCAAGATACCCACCCAAGAACCAAGACCATTTAACCAAAATTTCGTACGACGGGTTCTTACTTATTTAATATATAACTTGAGACCACTCGACTCAGAATCCCAGTTTCGTGGCTGTTTTTCCTCTTTCTTCATCACTTGAGGCATTGCCTTGGAAATTGAAGTAAAGTCGGTCGTGGGCACCAGTCCCTCATATAATGTATGCTTTTTCATAAACATCAGATCATTCTGACTATGAGATAACCCAGCTGTTGGTGATACTGGTTAGCAAAATTTAATAACAACCGTTATCTGAGCAGCTGCAATATTTACCAGCGTTCAGTCTCTCCAGAATGGTGCCCATCTCCCTCTCCATCTCTGCCATCTGGTGTTGGAAAGCCTCCATTTGATTGGTGAATGTGGCGTCGATACCTGTCAATTGTTGGTTGGAAGCGTGCACTTGCGCCTGAAGGAAAGAAACCTTGGAATTAGCGAAAAGGTGATATAATTAGTAGTTTCAGAGACGAAAGTGCACGATCAATACTGCTAGGAATGAGAAAATAAATCAATACACCATTAGATAACACAAAAATCGAGTACAGTATGGAAGAACATAATACACATCGGTATTTGAGTTGGGCCAAAAAAAAAGAAGCGAGAAATGCGAGCAGTGTGATTGGGCTTGTAACGGCCAGTTCACACGATGCATTTCCATGTCACCGTTGGAAGGCTAGGATTCTAATGCCAGGTTTTAAAACCAAGTGCTATAAGTTTTCAGCTCGCCAATGTCAATGTTGTGTTAATTCACACGGCAGCATTGGAATGCTAACATTGCAACGGTGGCATTGCAATGCCACGTGTGAACTGGCTATAAGAGGTTGTGAAAATTGCTGCCATCTGGAGTTACTCAGACGTGGATGATTCAAGCACTGAATCGTGCAGAACTAACCTGTAATTCCCCGAGTTTGCTCTTCTTCTCGCCAACCGCCAGCGCACCAACACCGTCCGGTCCACTGATATCCTCCAATTTCCTGCGCATATCCTCGATCTGTTGCATGCCGCGCAGCAGAGAGTCTAGTGGCACGGCCTCGCCGATCGCTATCGCCTTCTTCGTCGTCTCCTTCAACATCTCGACTTCTTGTTGCAGTCGTGTCAACTCTTCCCTTACCGGTTGAAGCCCTTCTTCGGTGCTCATGCCGCCGCCGTAGTTGCTGGCGCTGACGGGCATGGAACCACCTTGAGAGGGTGTTGGCTCCATAGCAGGACGGGAACCACCTCCACTACTTGCTTCCATAATGGAACTGAAAGGAGAGTAAGATACGTATGACTGTATGATTAATTTTTATGTCAGGTAATGGGGAATAATTGAAGATGGAGTGTTCACCACGATGCAATAATTTTATGATTTGATTCTAGTTTATATACTATATTGTAGGACTATTGTATACTATTGTATTGTATCATTCAGTCTGTTAGAATGATGGAAAAGAGACATAACATGACAAAATTAAGCAACCGTCCCAGTATTCACAATGATGACAGAAAAAAATGAAAATATCTGTCAGGATGATCGACCATAGGTGGAATCGAGCCTTGTTATCTTGAAAGACGGTTAAGCGTGCTAGCCACTGGTTAACCTGTCTCAATCAATGATGCTACAGTCTTGAGTTCTGTAGCATAGATTCTCATCTGTATTAAGTAGTTTATTTTGATGAGATCCTTTATTTTTGTATGTGTTTTCGCTTGAGATAGATATTATCTATTTTTCATTTTCCAAGTATATTTAGGTGACAGAGTGACTTGAAATAAAATGCTATTGCATGCGCTAACGTTGTCGACCAAGAGCCAGTCTTAAGAGATTTAGTCAGGACGGGTACTAATACGCTAACTATTTGTCAAGGTACGAGAATTGAATATGTAACCAAGTGATACGGTACTGACACCTGGTCAATCCACTAACTATCAATTCGTAAAACCAGGTAAAATAGTATAATGTTCATGAATTAGGTTCATGAGAACGACTTCTTGACAATGTGGAGGAGTTTTTTACTGAAACTTTTAATCAAACTACCGGTACTTTTCATCAAGTATACTGTTTCTATCTGTTCAACCTGTGAACTGGTATTGTTTTATATACGCAATATTGACGAGTCCCATATCTTATGAAATATATTCTATTATAATATAATATAATATAATATAATATATTATAATTACAATTACAATTACAAATAATCGTAGTTTGAACTTTCACGTGAACACTTCCTCATCATAATGCTTTCGCAAAAGCTCTGTGGAAATTATGCACCAGGCACCCAGCTTGCTTTGCAAACTCTCTTACCTTGGCGCCCCTGCCATCCCTGGCGATCCGGCGGATGCTCCAGAAACGCGTCTCTCCGTCTGACCTAGCCTGTGTTCGACGTCCCACAGACGCTTCTCGATGCCGGTGATGCGATCCGCATGTTCGTCGCTGCCTCTTTTCGTCAACTTACCGACCGAACCGGCGGCGAATGCGGTGCTCGGACTGCTAACGACGACATTACCCATCTCGCGGGCCATATCTTCGACCATTGATGTCAACTACAAGCAGGAATGTCGTAGAATGTAAACAGACGACGTTGTGATACAATTTAGCTTTTATATCTTGAAGGTTATTTTGAAGCTCCGGGCAAAACTTGATCTTTCGCCCCGAAGACCTTGAAGGGGAAGGCAATATAACAGTCACTGGGTCAATGAGCACGGTCAGTGATACCAGCCCTGTGGTTATGCTCAGCATGGAAATTTGATCTGACTTCATTAATGCGATTATGCGTTTTGGAAACTAAACGAAGGTCTCAAATAAGGATTCTTTAGCATGATAAGGAGTTTGACCAAGGCCCGGTTGACCTTATTGAGAGATAGTGGCAAAAAGAAAAATAGGTAAACATGGAGATACTCAACTGTCGGTTAGAGTTACTCTCATATTGCTAATTCGTTACAAGGTAATAAAATTATCGTTCAATGCGTCAATGGCACCTATCCAGATTCGGCACCTCGACCCTTTGATCAACGACCCTCCTGTCTGGTCACAGCATGTCTTGTACGAAACTTGAACCTACGTTCATCACACCTATAGGCCTATATACTGATCATCTTTCTTCACCTTGTTGATGCCGCTCTCGGCACCATCCAGCCTCTTGGCCAACTTCAAAGTCTCCCACATGTCGTTGAGCGGTTTAACTTCTGCGCCTGCGCTGCCTCGCACTGTGTCGAACAGTTCCTGATTGGTTGGGAGGTTGTATTGCGTCATGGCCGCGACGTCAGCTTGAAGCTGCGAGACGGTGCGCTCAAGTGCTCGTAGACCGACCGCTGGTGTCGACTGCTTCGGGGCCACTCTGGTAATGAAATGCAATAAGGGGATGAGAATGATGAATTTACAGAATTAGTGCATGTGATTGAATGAGTGACACCATTGAGTAAATAAATATCCTTACGAGATAGAGTGGCGTAGAGAGGCTTGATAATGGGGAAGAGATTGGCCAACTCACTCGAAGGACGCCATTTTTTGTCATTTTTTTTGTTCAAAAGTGTCGTAAATTTTCAGTTGGTCAATAAGATGCTAAAACTTTCAACTGAAGCTGTTTTCTAACCGATGTAATGCAGTCTAGCACACGTTCTTAAACATTTGATCTGAATTGTGGACCAAATATGGTGCCTATGCGAGAGATATTGCAGTAGCTAATAGAAAACAGTCATTAAGTTGGCCACTCTTTTTCCAAGTGCTGTCCCCTCTAAAGTAGTGGAGCCCTGGTTAAACAGGCGTCAGACCCTGATAGTGTTTCACCTGGTAATCCTGCTAGGAGCGCTGTGATCACCAAGAAAATTCCATTTGCTAGAACATTGTTGCGAGTGAATGCTGCTATGAGCGCTGTGATCAGCCAACTTTGTCATCGTTGGTGGGCATAGGCTCTATCATACGGCATTGCCTATCTAGAGACTACTTTATCTATCGGGATGTATGAGAAATGAAAAATATTTACAAAACATTAAACAATTCAACTCTGAGCTGGAGCTATTCAAATTAGCAATTACAATTTCTCGTTTGTGAATAGTATCGGTTTCTAAAATTGTCTTCTTTATTTATAAGAGATCGGCCCAATTAGGTATTTGTAAGGTTTTACATACTAGTTTCTCTCAATTCAATCCGTTTGAGAATTATTTTTCTCATAACTTATTTGATCAAAGTAGTTTGATCAGAGTATGTCTTCTCTGATCTATTGGTATAAGAACTGTATGACTGAATGTACAAGTTATAATCAAACTAAAAAACGGTACGGGTAATAAATATAGAATTCGTACTTATGTAGTGGGGTACCAGGTCGAATCGAGTGCGTAGTCTTCTTGGTCTTCTCCTTTTGTCCGTCAGCTGCGATCTCCGTCTCGCTGTCAAAAGGCTGTACCAGCACGACTTTGTGCTCGCCGTCCAACGAACGTTTCTTACCGCGGCCGCTCACCGGCAGCAACCCACTCTTCTTGCTGTCCACCTTCTGCTTCTCGCCGCCGTCCGTACCATCGACAGCACCCACTGGCTTCTCTGCCTCATTGGCATCTCGAGGCTGGCCTGTTGAGATGCAATTCGGGCTAATTATACCTCATTCACACTATGTTCACGAACTGTTGTTAGTACACTAACTGACATCAAACGCTTACTGCTCTTACAAAACGAAGTCATCGCTTTGATGTCAGTTGGTAGTCAGTACGTTCCGTTCACGTTACCAGTCAGTTAGAGGCTTAACAGCAGTTAGTGGATGTAGTGTGAACGGGATATTATAGTTTGTTGTTCCAGAACAAACAATAAACAAGGGTCTCCCAGAATCTTCTAGTATATTCTCAAGTTCTCTATTGATGGATAGTTTGAAGTAGTTATATATACTCATCGTTCATTCATTTATTCATTCATGTTTTCAAATATTTATTTATTCATTCATTCATTTCTGCATTCATTCATTCATTTCGTTATTTATTACGTTATGCTTCACATTGATTGGGGGGATTGCATTAGGCGTATAGGTAATTGTAGTACATTGACATTTTCTCTGACCTTTGAAGTTCGTACACCAGAAATAAACTTGAAACACGCCTTCATCTCGGAAAATTCCATAGCATTAGTATGGATTTAATTTTCTTTCACACAATAACTCTATTTAAAGAAAAACATAATTACCATCCTTGGAGGTTCCCACCACTTTATCCTTACTGTCCACGTACAGAATGTATTCGGACAGTTTGAGCGACGGGTACGGGGAAGAGGTCGATAGGAACGATTGCATACGTTCGGAGTCGGGACCTTGGAACTCCACTTGGGTGTTCTCGATCTGCATCTGCTGGATCAGTACGTGGAGCAGGGAATGCAGGATGTTCAGATTCATGGTTCCTGGCTGGAAAAATAGAAGCGAGAGAAATAGAATGATTTTAAAGAACATCACAATCCTAAAAGTAAATTTCAACGAATAATGACAATATAAATTTTTTCAATTCAGGAGAAAACTAGAAATCGTCATCACAATTTCAGGAATAATAAATTGATCAATTTGTTCTCTAGGACCCAGCCCTTTTTTGAGTGGTGATGAAGAGTGATGTAGTTGTGATGTTGTTCTGTTCAGTCGACGGGATGATCGACCTCGGCGGGAATCGAGCCCTGGTCTCCTGAATGACTGTTCAGTGTGCTACAGCCAATCGACCACTCGTCTTGGTATATTAATTTCTTTCCTGATGAATAATTTTTGCTACTATTCAAGAAGTAGGGTATTGGGGAATTAATGAAAAGTTTTTGAGTTGCTTCGGAGTCTCTATTGTGACTAGTCTTATATTAATTATAATCCTATACTAGATTGTGAGCAGATGATTTAATAAAGTTCATATATATCTTCTTCTTCTTTTGTTGTATTGGCCTTGAATTAATAATCCATCCAACCATATGATGTTTAAATAATAATGCGGTTTTGTTTGAGGAACTTATAGATGATTTTGAAAATTATGTCGTAATCGTTATATTTTCTTGATAAAAGATTTTGAATATTTATAGGATGAGGAACTTCACACTTCATTAAAGCATTCGAAAACACGTCTATGAAGGAGTGTTTGGTACACTGAATTAAAATGTGGTCAAGGTCTTCGGATAAGTGGCAAGTTTGGCAATTAGGAGATTATATAAATCCAATTTTATGAAGATGAGCCTTGTTCAAGCAGTGTCCGATTCTAATTCTTGTTATTGTCGTTATATAATCTCTGCTACCTCTCGCTGTCTCGATATAGCTATCGAGTGAAATGGTCCGGGTTCTTACCTCTGGAGACCCCACAGCCAGGTCCACCATCTGCGTCAGCTTGATTAGTGTCGACGGCATGATGAGACTTGTAGATCTACGACCTAGAATTTAACCTAAACCTACACCTACCATAAACAACCCTACAATTACAATATCGAATTAAAAAACTTGTTTGTTATAAATAGTTATAAAAGTCTCCCATTTTAGCCCTCCTCGAAAAGAGTGGACTTTTGAGGTTTTCAATTTTTCTTTCACCGAGCTGTTTGTTTTATTTTGCCATTTGTTTTTTCACTGCTTTATTGAAAATTAGATTTGATTGTATTTTACTCAAGGTGTTGATATTTTTCATCTAGGGTTTTATCTCGGGCATAATTCTACGACATTCCTGTCAATTAGTACTACGGGGTTGAAAAGAAATCTTCACTCAATTTAACCATCTCCATTTGGTTTATACTTTATGCTATTATTTAATTGAGAAATAACGTTTCTCGTTTTGACATTCTATCCAGTTGCTATAACCATTCCATTTGATGGCTACTTTAATAATCACATATTATACTTTTTGTGTAGGTCCATCGGTCTGCTTCTCATTTTCATTGTTAATTACTATCAATATCATGTTTCATTCCATTAATGAATTACCATTATTATTATGATTCATTCTATTCATTCCTAAATTTTATATTATCATTTTACGAATTTCACCACCCCTATATTGAAATATGCCAATACAGAATTCAAGTGATCTAGTAAAACGCAGCATATACGTTGTTGGATTGGCGATACAGGCATTTATATGGAATGCTGTAATTTGTATATACACATTCATTTTGAAACAATTATGTAACTGCCTTCCTGTTTCATTTGTTGATAATTTCACTCGTTTTACAATTCAATCGGTCATTCCTATTGCTTCTTGCTTTTAGCTTCAATTGATTTAGAAAAGTACAGTATTTCCTTTTTTAAATGAAATGGCTGATGCAATCCATGTGAAATTTTGTAATAATGTGTATCATCATTAGATTTCAAGTCCGTGAAAGTTTGAATTCATTCGAAGAAAAAGTATTTTCCAAATTTTCTCTTCTGTGTTATATACCATAGACTATGTATTTACTATGTTTTTTGTTATCAGTTTCGGAATTGTATTTATTAAGATTGCTGTAACCAATTGCGTCTCAAAACTATACGGTATCGAGTTAAATGATAACACATACGTAATTGCCAAGTTTCAACAAAAATTGAACTTCCGTTTGACCTGTGGAGTGCGAACAAGAAAAAAAAAACTCATTTTTATCGATTACGCTAGAATTGAGTCTTAGCTTCGCTCATTCAATAACTGACTAAGAAATCGATAAATTATTTCAATGAATAGGAATTTGAAATATTAAATTCAATAAATGAACAACACAATATTTGCAACATAAACTTTATTGCCCTAATCGACTGCACTGCCACATAGGTACGTGCCACAGCATATGTGCGTGTGTGTGGATGCCATACGTGTACATGTGAACGACAGGCGAGCGAGCATTTTTATTATTATATAACATTGTAACAGACTATCATTTATAATTAATATTTACAACAATAATACGATAAACAATCTCATCCAATTTATCATCCAACCGAAATTTAAATACATATTAAAATATGTCTCCCAGTTCAGTACATGCTTATATTATAATAACATATATAATTACATACATGTTATACATTCATCTAACAATAGAAGTACACACTCAGAAAATCTCAGACATTCACTTTTTTAATTCATTTTTATTGTTTTAATAAAAACATTTAATATTGGACATTGATTTGTGCTTGTTTTTTTTTGGTTGGCGTGCTGGGAATGTATTTTACACGGTTATTTAAGAAGTGAATGTTTTGCTCAAATTACTTCTTGAGGAGGAGAAGTGATACAATAAATTAAATACTATTGATTCTCATATCAATTAAGTTGATAAATAAGGGAACCATTTATAAATAGCGTTATTTATGAGGAACTATGTCTTTAGCCTGTTGAATATCAGAAGTGATTTATTTACTACTTTCTTTTGTGATAAATTTGGATTCGATCCAACATAAATACAGTATCACGAATGCCGAAACGAATAAAGATAAAAATGTCATTTTCTGAATATAAAATAATAGAACACAAATTCAAATCATTATTGAAATTTGATTTTTTTCCTTCATATTTTGATAAGGTGTTTCGCAAAATATTTTGAAACTGTATTATTGATTGATAGCTATTTCATTGTATTTTGTTCAAACAAGAAATACAATTGGAAATAATTTACCGAATAAAAATTATTGATAGAATATTTCTGCCACAAAAATCACAAGACCTCTCACGTAAGCTCTTGTAATTAATGACTTGGCGTTGATATGAAACTTTTTTTGAAAGAGGAAGTTTCGAATATTTTAAGAAAAAAGTAAATTATATCACTCACTTTCTACTCAATTTGGCTGGCGTGGCTAGTCTTTTAGAAATCATAATACTAGAATAATAAATAATACATATATTTTCTAATGAAATACGTTATCATAATAAGAACTGAGGATGTAATTCTATATTCTACTAACTATCAGTTACTAGCGTCCATTTTTTGATAGCACCTTCGCCCAAAATTGTCAAGGTAAGGGCTGAGTATTCATTATATAGACTACTTATACATCGGGGGTACAGAAATACATTGAAACTATGTTACAGTAGTAGTTTTCAAGGTGACACCATTCGGACTGAATAAATTTTAGATCTATTGTTCGCAATACCGGTAAACCTTTGAATTTTCTACATTCAGTATCTATACGATTAATCTATTCACATGTTTTCGCTAAAAAATGGATAATGAAGTTGATAAACTGAAAATTCAATCAAAATTGTATTTTTATTATCAAACGGGTGGGTGAATCTACTCGCTTGTTTCTTCAAAATTATTTCTTGATTTTGATTTATTTTTAAATTAAAACTTCAAAAAGCGATGAATATTTCTCAGCTATTTTACACATGCAAATATATTAATTGTTTAGACTGTAAGAGCTATAGAAAATGTGTATTTTTTATTGAGATGAAACCATGCTTATTCATCAGTATTTTGTTTTTCTTGAACTATATTTTATTTTGTCATCTTACTATGTGTCATCGATCAGTCCTTGTATCAGAATGGTTTCACCTTAATTGATAGGAAATAGACGAAGTGCGACTGAAATTTCTTTATACAAATCTAACAGAATGTGAATTTCTAGTTCTGATCAGGTTTTGGTGTATTCATTGGGTTAATTACATCAATTCGGTTAGGTTCATCGTCGGAACAAATCCATGTTTCGACTAATTATTATTATCATTATTGGTGTTTATATACGTTTTTGTTTTGATTTTCATATAGGGCCGGTGTTACACTGTAAGGTATGTATTATAATTCCTCTTGACAAAAGAAGCTACTGTCACCAAACACTATTTCGAGCTGAAATTTCCCATATAATAATGTGACTATTGAATATTCTAGATCACAAATAGAGTTTGTAATTTTGTTGAATAAAGTTTGAATTGTTTCAGCTCGAAATAGATTGAATTATATTAAACTCAACAGATTCAAAATTGAATGGGAAAAAATATGTACTTGCATATTTTAGTAAGTATCTTGACTGATGATCACTTCATTTTGACATACATTTGAAAAAAAATATTATTTTGTATCAGGTTTCAAAATAAAAATCCAAATTTGATTAAATTATCGGATGTAGAAAAAAAGATGGCCCATTTTGTTCATTTTTGAACGCTTTCCAACTTGTATAACTTTGAGGAAGAATGACTTGTCATGTTATAAAAATTTACCAATCTCTAAATTATAGATTACATTTTCCACTGACCACTGGTCTAGATTCTACATCCTCATTCATAAACTCTGTACACAACAAGTGCTATCTACATCTCTCAACATTCAGTAGTTACCACTCTAGTCAAATCTTTAACACATTAGCAGATTGTCTATAGTTTTTGTCACCCACTTCATCCATCTATTTAAAATGTCGTTTTTTTTTTGATTAATTGAACTTTTGAACACCGTATTCAATAATATTGAATATTAGGATTTCGAATAAATTCATTAATCATTGAATGTATCCGTACAGATTTAGTTTTATCCTGTTGAATGCATTTCAAGAGAATGATTGCTCATTCAAAGTCTTCAATTTGATACCCAAAACATCCAAAATAGGATCCTCAATTTTTCACCAATCAATTCAATATTCTCCATCAAAAGCATTTCTGCCCTTATTTACTATACATTTTACTTTCAAAAAATATTACATCCTGTACTTAAAAACAATGCTAAAAAACTAATAATACCTATATGGTCTCAAATATCGGGTTCACACACACACACACATATAAATATTAATATTTATATATATATATATATATATATATATATATATATATATATATATATATATATATATATATATATATATATATATATATTCACATAATCAAGTCAATACATTTATTTTCAAAACAGGGAGTTCACCAATCTTGAGATAATAATAGTATGTTTCACAATCATTGTTGTAGATATAACTTCTTCCAGTACTTTTTCCTGGGTGGTTACAATTTCAAATAAATGGCACGTGAAAAGTTCGACACTACGTGAGTCAAAATATGGAATGCAAATCATATCTATTATATTGGTATCATTCGAGACGTATTTTATCGATATAAACTATCCGATTCATTGTTCTATTTTAATAAATATATTGATTGCACATTTCATCAGTTATATATTTCAAATATAATGTTTTTCGTATTTATACACTCACTTTTCCACTCACTTTCGCTTGTTGATTGAAAATAGATTCTTCACTTTTCAATGGCACAAAGAAATAAGTTTTTTAAAGCACCAATACAGAAAATATTCCTCAAAAGTAACTGTCATTCACCTTAATATCATCTATCGGAACCATTCTTGGTATAGCCTCATTTTGCCGTTTTATTCTTCAATTCACGTATGTTTGTGTTTCTCCATGACTGAACTTCCAAGTAATAGTTAAAATGATAAACCGGTAAACTACCATTTTCTTACAGTTATCAAATTTCACATTTCCGTAAATTGGTATTATCATATGGAATTCAATCTTGAAAAAGCATATAAACTCAAGATAGTTGGAACACAAAATAAAAATGGTGATATTTCAGTATTGTAATGTTGGTAGACAGTTGCCAACACTCGTGAATTAAATGATATATCATATTATTCCCTACACATCATTCTTCTCAATAATTACAAATACGCCGAGTGCCTTGAACTTTGCTCCAATGCTGCCAATACATCTTGTTTCTGTCGAACATAAAGTCTCCCCTTTTTCCATGGATTTTGCAGTTGTAAAGGTTTAAAATCATCCCTTAAACAACGTTCACGAGCACCTATAATTGCGACGAGACAAAAGTTGTGTAGTTTTTCACTAGGATAGATAGGTCCGTCTTTACCCTTGAGTACGACGGCCATGTTGAGCTGTTTAACGACGAGGTCGACGACCTCTCGGACGGTGGTTCGTGGTGTTACGTGGAGTTTGAGACTTGTGCCGCTTGCCAAGCCGGTTTCGTACGCGGCGTAAACCTGAATACAGTCAGAAGATATATACAATCCATCTTGGTACAGATCAGTTAGGTATACCTTGAATATTTCAAGAGCAAATTTGAATTTATAGCCAACATTTGACGAATATTACAAAAGCTTCAATACAAAAGCTAATATACAAAAATACAAATATACAAAAGCTGATAATAGAACCTTTTTGTTTGCAATTGATTTTCTTTTGTAATAATACTAATAATTGTCGTGAAATATATTATCACTTTTTAAAACAGAGAATCCTCAATAGTTTTGTCTACGAAAATATTTCTGCACAAAACCGGAAGATAATTTAACTTCATTTCCTAGATTTTGCATTGTTAGCCATATCCATATTATTGTATTCATAGTCTTAATTGGGGAACAATGATTTAGCTTCAAGTTTCGATGTTATTAAAAAAAAAGAAAAAGATTTTGTATGTATAGATTTTGGTCTAGTCAATACTGACTCTCTTTCATCACGGCACCTCCACCAGAAGAATACAATCAATAAATACGTCTAAAGTGGTATTTTCAAAGTGAGGTCAACAATAAGACAAATAAAACAAGTATTTTCAATAAATTGTCAACAGATTTAAAATTTAAAGTATTCGTTTACATATACTAAACTGAAAAAAAAACGACGAAGAAAATTAATATTAACTCTACCGATGACGAAAAACAACTCATACTCCTTCCTACCTGTAATATTCCTGGTCCCGGCGCCGGTACCACGGCACTCTCCTCCTCCTCGTCCTCCGTCTCTTTGACGATCGCCGACGAGCTCTCGTCCGACGACAACGAGTGTAACGACCTCGCGACGCTGAGCAGGGAGCTCGAATAGAGGGGCCGCGCTTGTAGGAGAGGGGAACTGGAGGCGGACACTGACACGGAGGTGGTCGACGAACGAGACCGGACGTGCGTCTTGGTGTGGGGACGCTGGTGGAGGGTGTCTTCACTACGAGAGGGTGGCAGTCGACTGTTCAAACCTGTTATTGCAACACATGAATTAGTCACGAAAGTTAGAAATAAAATTTGAATCAATGTGTCTATGAATCTCTTGTGTTCTCGTTTGGATGCTTAGCTTTTATTTGAATTAAATTTCGGATTGAACCGTTCTATGTGGCCGCAAGAGTACGCACGGAAGGAACTTCATCTCATCATTGTTTCAGGTCAACATGACTTTCAGAATAAGAACTTAGTAGATCAAGAGAAGCTTCACGGTATACGGCTGACATAAAAATTATTACTAGATATATTCTAATGTTCACAATCTAATCTGGAGTAATTCTATATGATTGATTTCCTATCCGATATTCATCTTGTTTACACGATCAATATCATCACGTATTTTCACGTAATTGGAAGTGCAATCATTTTATATCGACAGTGAATATATATGTTGAGCCAATTCTGAAATACCTCTC
This sequence comes from Brachyptera risi, assembly GCA_964007535.1. Lineage (NCBI taxonomy): Eukaryota > Metazoa > Arthropoda > Insecta > Plecoptera > Taeniopterygidae > Brachyptera > Brachyptera risi. The sequence goes on from OZ023337.1 coordinate 18,309,609, forward strand.
AATTGAGATAAAATTTCAGGAACTGATCTATGAAAGATCTTATCCTGCACCCAATTAATAATGAATCAGATATTGGAACGCCTGTTTTTAAGATGTCCTGAACCCTGACCAAAGTCCTGGACCCTTTTTCTCGAGATTATAAAATTATGAGATGTGATGAGATCATGAAATAAGATTATTGCACTATGGTATTTTCATAGCATTCTCAGTGAGTGAGATTTACAGAATTCCACCTACATAATCTCATCTCATAATCTCGTGAATAAGGGTCCTGATCACTCACCTGTCAGACTGTTGTTATCGGCTATCTCGTCGACGCCATGCAGCTGACTGGAACAGTTACTGATGGAACTGGAGCCGCTGTTCTTCCTCGCGACGAGGTGCTGTTCACTCTTCGACAGTTCCGTGGTCAACAAACACACGATGCTGCCGGGGTTGACACCAGGACCTGGCCAGCTACCTCGGCTAGCATTAGACTTGACGATCTGGAATGAGAGAAGAAATTAAATGTAGTAATGATTGTTGGATGAGCTATAGAAAAGAACTGATCTTGACGATCTGGAATGAGAGAAGAAATTAAATGTAGTGATGATTGTTGGATGAGCCATATAAAAGAACTGAGACGAGTGTTCGAGTGGCTAGCACACTGAACTGTGATCAAGAAACCTGGGGTTCGATTCCCGCCATGGACGACCATCCTGAAAAGGGGATTTTCGAAAAAAAGAGTTTTTCTCTGTCGTTTAGGTAAATATTGGGGTGGTTCCTCAACAACAGACCGACTTCTTTCCACTATCCAAAAACACTCGGTAAAATAAACCTTTCATCTCATCTCCCCGCCGTCTCATATATCATTCACCGACGCTAGTAGATCGTAGTCATCAGTGCAATGCGTCGTTAAACCAAATACAATAAAGTGAAGACATTCATGCGGTCCATATCGAGTCCACATATTTTGTGTCTGCCCCACAGGTCGCTTGGCTTCACATAACACATTTTTCGGTATTGTTCATTTTTTGAACTTGGAGTGATAGTTAGAGTGATGTGCAGTGATCTGAGTGTAGTTAGAGTGATCTGTATGATGGTAATTATAATTAATATTATTATCACTACCTTAGGATCTCTAGGTGGTGGCTGCAGTAAACTTCTCTTGAGACTGCTGCCATTAATGCAAATCGTTTTGCACCCTTCCTTCTCTTTATTCAGCATCAGAAGTCCTTGCAACGCAATCCCGATACTGGATTTATCCCGGGCAAAAGTCAAAATGTCCATCAACCAACGGGCTCCTTTCCACGCGGTGTTCAGAAGACTCTGGAATTCCTGGAGTTGGGAGAGACGGTCTTTGGCAGCCGACAGCTCAGATGAGGAGAAAGCCTGAAGAACGAAAATATCGAAATCAAGACTTAAAAATCAAAGATCTTCAGTTTTTTTAATGAACACATATTTTATGAAATACATATTCTTATGCAATGGTGTGAGAAAGGAGAATTCAAAAATATTGATGAGTAAAAGACAAAAAATACATACTATCCATATGATTATGAATTGATCTGATTAGAAATTTATAAGAAAAATGTGTTATTGAAACGTTTTAAAAACATTGCACTTTTGAATTTCGAGTATGGTTTTAATCAGATTCAATTGAAAAAAAACCCCTATATTTACCTATATTTACCTATATTACCTATATAAGAGTACCTTTATGCGCATTCATTGCTACGAATATCCTCTTTTCATTCCAATTTCAAGATTGAATATAGAGGTCCACAAATAAAGAAGATATACATGTGGATTAAATATAGAGGATTTACAGAATTTCACGTCTTTTATTAATACACTATCTTATTCTATTACTTTGCAGGTGCTGAGTTCATGAAACTATACCCACAATTGGTATGATCTTACTACGATTATCCAACATATCTGTATGGGAGATAGCATGTTCGTCATGTTACCATAACAACTAGAACAAGAATAACTGAAAAAAAAAGAAGAAGAAAAAACAATCTGATTCTCAAATTGTGATTGGATAACACAATTCAATTTGGAGGTCATTGAATATCCACTCACTACAACAATATGTGACATCATCAAAATAAGCCTAATCCTCACCTCTCTATGCGTGTGATGTGCCAGGACAGTATCGAGCTCCAGGATACAACTAAGTCTGGAATACCGGGATATCACATCCCTCTGATATGTTCCCATGTGTACCATCTCGAACACCTGTACGGGAAGACCGAACAAATCCCCACGCTGAAGGAGTAATTCTCGTTGTCCGGGAACAGCACATGCGCTGTCGGCAGGGGGACAGACGACAAGGAAGGAGACGTCAGGACTTAAGTCAATTACTTCAGCATCGTATATCCTGGAAGAAGAAACAGATTGTTTAGTTATTTGTGTTGGGTTCACAATGACGCACTGTAGTGGTGATTAAGGTAAATAGGCTTTGGTGAAGGAATGAGATGAAGGATACATGAATTGGAATTTTATTATCAGAAAATAATTATTTATTATTATTAAAATAACCTTCATTATTATTCAAAATATTTTCAAGAATTCATTCAATTTTCAGCATTTATCATCATTTCATTTATTTATCCATAATTGATTCATTCATAAGAGTTTTGGACACTGGGAAGGAGAGGGTTGTCATCGAAAACCCTTAGTCAGGACAGTTGACCAGAACGAAAGTTGGGTCCCTGTTTTCTTAGTGAGGGTTCAGTACATTAAAGACTGCTATACCCATCCCATTCATGTTCTTCAGTTATTCAGTTGTTCTGGTTGTATTTAGTTATTTAGTTGGTTGTTTAGTTGTTTTGTGATCAGTCAGTTGTCATGAGACAACGCAATCTCAATGTCGTGAGCTATTACGGAGAAGAATTTAAATTGTGATTAATTTAAACATCAATTGAATGTATAAATGAAAGCAATTTTGATCAAGATTGAATGAATTTTGATGTTTTGAATAATAAACAACAATATAAACAAATTTTTCGAAAATATGAATTTATTTCAAAGAATTACTACTCAAAAATATTCCACAGGTCGAATTCTTCAAAATTCAAGACTCATCATTTTGAAAGTTGAAAAATGATATTTTTGGAAAATAATCTCTGAAAAGAATATTAAATTATTGTTTCATTTGCTCGTGATACAGACTATATTCGAATGTTGAACGATAGGCCCACAACTGTTATAATTATTTTCTTGTTCAAACAAATAAAATTAAATGCACAAAGAAGATATATATCAATTCGAGTGAACGATAAGCACAATTGCAATCATCATGCTCACAAATTCAATTGAAGTAAACAAGGTAATCAATCTTGACATCATTAATACAAATGACGTAATTGCTCTTCCTATACTATTGAAAAGATTCACCAAACTACAATTGATTATTAATCTGGGAAAACAAAGAGATATATCTAATCAATTTCTTATCTCCTTATTAATAAGATAATAACTATAGTCTATACATTAAAAACCGCGAGAAAAGATTAAAAAAATCCTTTCAAGCCGGAGACGAACCAGTGACTTATGGTTATCTCATATCTTATTCCTCCACAGTCCTTTAACTGAGCCATCAAGAAAGATTTAGTTTAAATAAGTATTTGTTAATAATGAGAATCTCTATGAATATATTATCATCATTCATTTATTTTTCCAATAATAACTTTTTTTTTTGTTCATTCGTTTTGTTGATTGAAAGTATTATATAAGTTATAAGATTTTGAAGATTGTGCTAATTATTATCAAGAACTTTGTTTTGATTTGTTGTATGTTTGATGACTCACTAGTTTTTTAATTAATTATTTATTTTCTTCTTGCCTAACATCTTCCAGGCAACCCGCACACAAGAGTTCCTCTCTCATGCGGGTTTCTTGTAAAATGTAATGTGAGCAAAAATGAAAAACGTATGTAAATAATATTCAAAAACAAGAATGATTTAAAAATGAAATGAAAATATGGCAACGTTTATTGTGTTCTTAAAACCTTCAAATATTCACTCGAAAGTGATAAATTATGAGCTCGACATATTGAACTGTAAGCCTCAAATTCGATGATAGAACTATAAAAGTTAAAAAAAAAACTCATGTTGGAGAAATGTTGTAGAAATGCTATACAGTAATGTTGGAACATTATTGTGAAAATATCAAAATTCAATATCCTTCACAGGGTAGAATCACGAAAAACAAATTGATTCAAATGATATTTAAATATTCAGGGTATTTTTTTATAAAATGCAATTTCAATGTTTTACAATAAGATGATCGAAATATGAAGTTATGTGATCCAAAGTACTTGAAATATTTGCTCTTGGAACACATAAACGTGCATACAAATGAATGTGAAGCAAAAAAGACCAAAGGTGAAGTTTCGTCTAAAATAAAAGTTGTATTTTCAGAATTACGACCCCTTTGAACATATTATTCAGTTGATAGACATAGGATGAAAGGTAAAACAAAATATTATATTGCATCAACATCAAAGATTTAATAATAATTATCACCTATGCATGTCATTTTTGTGTCGCAAGATAAACTCAAAATGAAGACAAAAATTTCCCTTGAGCCGGAGTTGAACCAGCGACCTATGGATATCTGATATCTCTTGCCTCTACAGTCCACCGCTCTACCAACTGAGCTATCAAGGGAGATATAAGATCTAGTTTAATGAATGGTATAGAAACCTTTCTAATTAATTCTAACACTGTTCCACATTTAAGGTCTCGATTGTAGTCGATATAGTAGAGAAGGTAGACGGTAAAACTGTTTTATCGACTACAATTCAGATTCTAGATGAAAGCACAGATCAAGGCAGACTTCTTTCAACTGTGATACAAGGAAGACTACATTTATTTGATCGTTGGAAACTCTAAGACTCAAGCTTCAATTTTAGAATATTTGATTTAGGACAAGTTTATATATTGTGTTTAATAAAGATAATTATATTGACGTCTGATGAATGGGTTAAGTGATGAGATAAAATATTTCTTGGGTGATGGGAAGCAGTCGTAGTATATATTACAGGAACCATCTTTCCATTTAACCAGGTTACAGAGAGAAACCACGAATTCAAATGTGTATTGGATTTTTTCAAAATATCTAGTTATACAGGATTTACTCGAAAATATGTTTATTGATGGTCCCACTAGCAAATATAAACCACTAGGAGCAGACATAGCCCCACTTGAAACAAAATATTGGCAAAAAGATCTTGGAAAAAGAGAAAGTCAAATTCTTGTGAACACATTGTCATATACTAGCTGTGGCATGAAATGTTTTGACCTTTGGTCAACTTTTATTAGAACATACAGTTTAATTTGTGCAGACAGATAGCAGGTGTAAGTTCTATTTTTCCTCACATATGAATTTTCACCTCATAGAAATGTTAACAGCTAGACTAAACAACCTTAGAACAAACTTTGTTTTCATTTGGGATGAATATATACAACTGGGGGCGCAACCCTGTACAATTTATTCGGGTTTTAGTGATATATATATATATTTATTGGTCACATAGGCCCACACTGTTATGAAAAAGACAATACCAAAAATACAGCAGACAATTAGTATTATATTATGCAAGAGCTACCTTGAACATTGAGTTTTGAATTGGACTGACTACAACTTGAGCAGGAATTCACCTCCCAAAATCTAGGATAATGGTGAAATATCGAGGGACTAGAGTAATTATCTAGAATATTCCTTGGCGTCACTCTCAGCACGTCACTTATCAGATATGCTTATATAGACCTAGTATGTTGTTTTCATTTACTGTCAGGATAAATTGACTGGATTCGCTATTTTCAACAGTTCACAAGTGCACATAATTGAAAAAAGGAAGACCCGACAGTCTAAAAAATGATGAAAATTGCGGATGAATTAGTTCATTTTGATACTTGAATGACCATTCGTGTCAGACAAAAACAGCATTCTTCTGCGAGCAACAACTGTACTAACTCAATCGTATAATTTTCACTTTGGTTTTCACTCTCTGTGACTCAATTTGATTTTTTTTCCATTGTTATCAATATTTTACATAGATAATACTCTTGACAGGCAAAAAAAAATCCACAAAGTCTCCAAGGAATACTTGACTGTGGGAGTAGAAAAGATATTAAGTTTGTATATTTAAAATTCTCATATTGATTCATGAAAGAAGGTGATTACGAAAATTCGAATATGATTGATAAATTGAGTGGAAACTATGAATGGAAAAAGAAGACATATGGTTCATACAATGGACAATTGAATTCACGATTTAATGAACAAGAATATACTGATTAGGATTCAGAATAAAAATCTCCATCTTTCTCACTACTGTCAGTCATGACAGTTGTGATACAAGTCGTTTAATTTCCAATATATGGTTTGAAAGAATCGAGTGGATACGCCTAGATGTATCGCTTCTACATTATATGCATTTTAATATTTTTTTTTTCAATATATCCCTTTCCCTTTTCCATTTTTATTTTTTCCCTTCTTTTCAATATTTCATATTTTCACCTCTTCGTTTTCTAAATAAGTAATCAATTACAATATTACATTTTTCAGACTATAGCTCAATATTATTATACATTTTTATATCAAACATTATTGTATTGTCTTTTTGCTCTCTTTATTTATCTGTTTTTTCTATTTTTATGTATATTATTGTGTGTCTTTAATGGGCAACCTTTTGTAAGGCAGAGTCTTCATTTTTCACCAATAAATAATTCATATACGTATATATATATAATTATGCACTCGTTCTCTAACTTACCTATGTTGTGCAGCCTCCTGACTACCAATGTCCATGAAAGAAAACAATCGTTTCGCCGTCGCGGCAACTAGTTCCACGAATACCCGCTGCTGATCCGAGCTCTGTTCGACGACGTCCGACGTCGTATTACCCTCTTCCTCCGTAGGCGACGTCAGTGCTTCGTTAGACGCTGACGTGATGGCTTTATGACGGGATGACTGTCGCTTCAGCCACTCCCATTCTTCCCTGTGAGAACAGGAAGGGAGGGGTTGTATATCTGTCATGTTGATGATATAAGTAAGGGTTTTAAGCACGTTGAAAACAATTCGTTTGTGCGAATTATTATTCTAGACTTGTTCTATAGTTTGTGGCGTAAGAGATAGGAAGGGATATCAGAATGGAAAGGGATATAAGAATAGAAAGGGAACGTTCAAATTGTCTAAGAAATAGTAATTCTCAAAGTTAATTTTCCAAAATATTGAAAACGCATTTACCCCTCGACCGTTCATTTTCTACAGATTTTTTGGTTTCTTTGGTGTAAAATGAGAAAAATAACCGGTCCATAACCCCATGCATCAGATACAATTCGAATATTGAATGGTTTATTCATATTTTGTTTAGCATAATGCTTCAGCTGTATGCTAAAATAATACTCACGCCCCGGTGTCAAAACTTCCTAGTTACACTATTGACAGAAATGTCACGAAATGAAAGTTTGAACTGTATTGAACTTACGATGAGACGTGCGGATTGTCTCGGATCTTGCAATGTGGTAAAACATTCGGCGTCTTACCAGGTACTACCACCTGTAATAAGTCGACTTGACTTCGCATCTTCAAATAACCTAAATACAAGCCCTTGCTCAGTCTTATGCTGCTCACTTGATGATACGTGATTTGCTCCTGGAAACAGACAAACGTTCGCATTCATTAGTTAATTTCGAATTTAATGTTTTAGTATAATTTATTTTAGGAATGAAATAACATATGAATGAAAATTCATAGATACATTGAATTATGGGCGAAAATATACTTTACAGTACGTTTCACAATACGTTCACAATATATACGGTCTATCATAGACATTATATTATGACAGTAGTTGACTCATGATACCCGAATTCTATTCGTCGAAAACAAAATATATTTTGATGGTTTTCTAGGAATTGTGAGATACTCTAGTCGATCTGTGCTATAACTAGCTCTGCATTAATTTTCCGAGTTTGTGGTAATTATTTGTAATTTATATTCGTTCATGTGAATATTACAAGTTATTGTGAGATAATACTAATGAAAAAAATGCTATTCACGTGAAAAATTGGCTAAGGAGCGAATATATCAAATTTTTTAAATTCATACGCAATGGTGAAGAGAGACGTGAACGAATTCACCTTTTAATTCAACCAATTATTTTTTATAGATTTGAGAATGAACTCAATAAAAGTTTCCCCTCATAAAAAAAAGAATCAATTCTAAGATACTGATTATTATTGTATCAAAAATTTCATGAAATCTGTTATATTAATCCTTCAATCTACAAAAATTACTTTTTTAAAGCACGAGTGTCCAATTCACAAGAACATTTAAAAGATACCCTCCATAATTTTCAAAGCAAATTCAATCAAACGAAATCTAGATCTAAATTAATCAAGATCCATCAGTCCTACTTGTATCGATGCCATGAGTAATTCTCCAACATTCGGTTCCTCGTGAGTCGCCAGCTTCTTCTGCACTTTTCCTAACGGCAGCCATCTTGAGTTGAGGACAGATACAGCCTTTGGAGATCGGACGTAGTTTACTGTAGATATCACTAGTGTTCCTTGAGAGTCTCGCACGGGTCGGTGGAACAGTTGACCTAGGTCCTGGATACTTAGTGCCGTCTGAAAATAGCAGAGAGAGAGAGAGAGAGAGAGAGAGAGAGAGAGAGAGATTGATAAATCAGCTCGACTATTTTTTACATCCATTTATATGTACATACAATACCTAATCAATTTTCTCTCGGATTAAATGATCAGAAGTTTTATTAAACTATGAAATGAAATGTTCATGTAGGGCTACTATAAAATTGGTCATATTATATACGCTTTTCAAATTTCGAATGATATTACATTCAAAAGTACGCATTTTTGTTGTGTCACTTTAAAGATCAGAATAAATCAGACTACTGAAATCGGACGGTTGCGGAAAAATGAAATACAAACCAATCAAATACAACGAAATTGATAAATAATGGTGAATGGTTTGAAAGAAATATCATGATATAGTTTCCCAGTAATTAAAATGATCTATGCTTATACCGAATCATAATTTTAATGTCACATACAATTCCAAAGATATAACTGATATTCTAGTTAAGAAATTACTACCATCTAAGTATCTAAGTAATCTCAGAAAAATCAACATGATGATTTCTCATTGGAAGTGGTACACTAATCGTGCTGTGTATGTGCATTCGGTAATGCCGTAGTTTCAGGTCAGATTATGTTACATAAAGTTGGGTTGGGCTGATTAGGTTATAGTTATAGATTGAGTTGATTAAGGTTGTGAGGGGAAGGGCTCAACAGCAACAACAAAGTCAGCAAGAGGTGACATAATCCGATGGTCTGATAACCTCAATCTGCTAAGAAAGCTATGTTTTATACTTTTATTCCATAATCATTTTATATTTTATAATTATCATATTTTATAATCGTAAGATTGCCCTTGTGGTGCCCCGTCCAAACGGATCCCAACTTTCATCCTTAGCCTTAATTGTAAAACAATGATTTTTTATCAAGTTTTGATGTTATTAAAACAAATATATATATATTTTATATATTTTTTTTATTTTTTTGAGACTTTATTTTGAAGCTGAAGCAACTACAGAACGGCGGTATTCAGCATAAGCTGCTCAACAACTTTTAATCATTCACACATTCACACTAATCCCATACCTGCATCTGTGCCGCCGCCTGCAATAACTTGATCCTAAAGTGTACTGTCGAGGAACTTAAACTTTTCTCCATGTCTTGGCGCAACGACTTGACGTCGTCCCAAGTGCAAGCAACTTTCATTAGCCAATGGAAGTCGTGGTTGACGCAACTTGGATACGTCTCGTCGACTTCGATCACAGGAATAAAGTCTTCATTGGTTACTAGAACTTTGTCTTCGTGGTAGAGGAGACAAGCGAGATACACTCCCCTGGAAAATAAACAAAAGTTCATACTTTATTTTAAGAGAGGAAATGCCAACTTTACGGTATATTATTTTCCTTCTGCAGATTTTTTTGTTGAAAAATTGAATTTATTTCAAATTCAAACAATTTTAGGTTTGAAAGACATCATGCTAATAGTATTAATGATACAAATATAAAATATTTGAATTTAGTTGAGGATAAGTCCACACGTAAGATTTCTTTGAAAACGGCAATATTTCCTATCATATCATTTAAAATTGTTTATATATATTTCTCCTTCTATGATTTTTGGCAAGGGTCATATGTAATTTCTGATGTAACAACTTTAATCAGCTATTCGTTTCACCATCTTTATCTTATGAGATTGATTTGAATTGTACGTAGGCATACTCGTTTCTAATATAGGCCTACTTTGATACGTGAAGACTCTTTCATCACTTTTAATTTTGTTAGAATTCAGAATTTTGTATTTCGGTCAAACGTCAAATGGTCGAACGTAATCAATACAATTTATAATTTCGTATTCTCCACAAATTTTTTCCGATTTTTCATGCAATATGCAACCAATCTCCGAACTCACCTTCGCAAATGCTTCTGAAACTTGGACGCAACGGTAAACAACTGTTTTATCGTCGTTTTCTTCTTCTGGTTCCTCCGCTGAACGCCAGGCGTCTCTGACTGTAGCGACGTCTTGATTTCTGCCGCATATTCCGGTCGCGAGGTTCGTATGTCGTCGAACAAGTCGTCCAACAATTGGAGGCGGCCGGCGAACCTTGGCTCTCGTCCTTCTACGTCACGCCAACCTGTTAAGTGGTAGAAAGGATTGAGAAATGAGTTATCTCAAAAAGTAATTTTCTCGAAGGACCGTCAGAGAGAGGTAGAAATGATTTGAGTTTGTAAATTTCAATTTAGGTATATCAAGGGTTTCCATCAGAGTACTTTTTTGGGGCAGTTCATATTTTCGAAGTGTTTGTTTTCGATGAATTTTTTGAACACCTCGTTTTTCGTACAGTTCGTTTTTTGATCATTTCACCAATCCCCTAAATTTGATACCAACGTTTTATGCAACCATCATTATTGGCAGAAATTTACACTTATTTCACCAAATAAAATTGAAATTTTTAACCAAGTGTTTCACAGTATTGTATTTCAAGTGAATACTAAACCTACTTTTCTTATGCTTTCAAATGTGTGGACAATTTTTCAGATGAAGAATTCCAATTTTAATCTTCATGAAATCGTAATTATTCCTATAACTCATTTCTTCAAACCAAATATTTTATTTCTGTAGTATGATATTCTCACATCACTTTGCCATTCATATTCAGAAATGACTTGATTTATTCAATATAAATGAACAACGTATAGATTTGGTTGTTATATATTAAAAAAATAGTTTAGCTTGTTTTTACAATATTTTACCTCCGCATTATATAATTATACTCGAGATAAAACTATTACAATGCTAGAAAACGAAAGTGATGTTTTTCACAGCTCATGTTGACATCTACATAATACAATGCAATCCGATGGATATTTTCATCCTCACACTTTCTCGAAATTTGAAAGTCATTTATTGAATACTAATCGCATTTTTCATTCTGTCAATTATAAAAAGCATTAAATTATTATATTAGTGTTCATAACTATGTCACAACCGATAGAATCATACATTTTATTACAATGGTGTAAACATTACACAAATGATTTAAAGGGTTGTAAAATAGAGTATTTCATATCATTTTACGAGTAGTATTGTTTGCTTTCTAATTCATTACATTATAGTCAATGGAAATGCTTTTTATGAGTAATAAATCATCACGTTTTTAGCGGAGTCTCCGTTATATACACACGTGATGCTATTATGTTCGATTGCAAGTCAATAGCAGATTCATGTTCTAAACAAAACATTTGTGTGCAATAAGGGTGGATGTAAATAACATAAATTATGAATACGTAGAAGTTGAAAGCATTGTTGATTGTTATACGTAGATAATCGATCGTTATGAATTATTTATTAAACTTACCCACATTTCAGAACCGTATCTTTTATGATATTTGATATTGAACACACACAAGTTTCGAAATTTTGATGAAGAAAAATTTCATTATGCCTCGAGTATTTTGAAACAAGGACTTTTGATAATATTTTCAAATTCATCATATGATATTTTGATAAAAGAAATGATTAGTTTTATATGAAGAAAAACTGTACCGTAGTAACTGATTTATTGAACTAATTCAATACCTAGAAAATATCCAATTAATTGGTCTTGTATCCACATGGATCGATCAACGCGAAAAACATACAGCATTTTCCAAGTAATTATTTAATCTTCGACTCACTAGATGGCACCACTGAAGCCGGCGTCGAGTTTCTGTAGTTTCCAAAGCCCTTGAGATTTCCGCAAGCTACTCGGAAGTAGTATCTTTGTCCTTGAGACAGTTCAATCACGTGGCAGTCGAGTTGCTTCATGTCAAGGATTTCACGTTCTCCGCACGACGAGACGAAACTCTCGTCTGTGCTCCATTCAACTGCAATCAAACACACAATTTGTGATAATTAATTTACAAAACTTTTGAGACGACTGAAAATTATGAATTGAACTTCGAAAATACCTAGCCTGTATTGGAAGGAATAGTCGAATATTCGACATTGATCATTATGAACATTTTTTCATGATCAATATCGAATTCTTGATACCAATACTGCTGAGGCAGATCATGACCCACAAGTCAATAATCAATTATAATGTAACTTATTTCACAAAAGGCAAAACGTGAACTTGGAAGCTTATAATCAACAATTTAATGATTGTTGCTCGGGGAGAGTACCATAACTATCACAATTATTTTATTAAATTTCAAATTACTTCTCTTGAAGCCATCATGTTTGATGTTTCCATCAAAACGAATGAGATATTATTTACTTACATTCGAAATTCTTAAAAATCATATAAACTATATAAGAGTGGTGGAAGTATATGTGATGTAAACATTGTTTCAGTCAAATATTTCAATGTTCTATTTTGTCTATGTGATATTGTGTAAACACCCCCATCATAGATTTAAACGATTCACTTATCCATTCTCCTGAATTCAGTGTACGTGCATCAAAGGTATAACGTAGGTACAAGGTGTAATGTGCACTTTAAATGCCAACACATAGATATAATATCTGGGACAAGACATGCATAGCTCAATATATACTTGTGGTCACATAAACGGTATGACAAAGAGCAAAATGGTCCATTATCCGAAATATCCTTTTTAGTGATTACTTTTGAGATATGAGATATTGAAGTTCTGATATAGGAGATACAGGGATCTTTTCGATACTTTCGAAATGATGGGAAATAAAATAGACATCGTGTTTTAACAATTTTCATATATATTTAGTAGCTAAAAGCGTTTTCAAGTTGTATATCTGTGAAAATTATGAGATGTAAGTACCGGTAATATAGTTTCCACTTGAAAATTTAAACTTTTCACCTCATACGAAATCTTGAAATTAATGAAATTATATGTTTCTTCACTATTCGAATTTTGAAATCTTATACCGTTCAAAATGTATCATCCAAAATAATGATATTTATCTGAATCTACTCCCATTTATTTTCAAGCCGAATTAAAATATATACTGTATGGTATTTGTTCAAGGAATTTAGACATAAAATTGAAGAACCCTTTACGAAAATGCGCTTATAACAATCACAATGGTATCAAAAATTTGTGTAAAAATAGGATTTTCATTGGGTAAGCGACAGCAATGACTTCCATTTGGTCTGAAAGAGCCTCATACAGTTATTTGTTTGTGTATTGTTATTTAAAAGTATAGTTTACGCTCTACAGGTCGCAAGCAAAAACGATTCCAAATTAAACTTTTCTAGGCATCACTCATTTTTCCATCTCAGATCTGGATAGTGCTTCTTCTAACAATCAGCCTGATAGATTTTGATAAATTGATGATAGAAATGTGAGAACATTTACAATAATGAGATGGTGAAAACAAAAAGTGGAATCAAATTGATGAGGCGAAAATGAGAAAACGAAAATATAATAGGAGACGAATGATTGATGGAATTGGGTACTTGGGGTGTTTGAAAGGGGAAGTGAGAGGTTGTTTGTTGTTGGTGTGCCTAACCGTACATAGGAAACATTATTGTCTGTAATAAAATAATTTGATTTTACCGGGGACCACGATAATGACTGACTGCTGGTCTTCATAACACTGTTTGGGGATGAAGGTTAAGTACATTTATCGGTAATGACAGCGTAGTAAATATTGAGAGGAGTTGGAGGCTAGCTAGATCGAGTGTTCCGAGGGTTGGCCACAACGAGTTCCATTACTATGGATATCTTCGGAGTTTATTTGGAAATGCACCATCTCTAAACATGACAAGCGCGTTCATATATTTTTCAAAGGAATTATCACAGCCTTGCAGTTGCACTATCCGTAAGTCAATTTGGACAAGGTCAAAATCACAGACAGGAGTGCGAGTGATCGTGGCGGTACTGTGGGCAAGGATTAAAGTACTCTCGTTTTTTTCATCGCGTATTATCGTATTATTATGAAGAATCCATTACTATTTTCATTGCTGATGTCATAATTATTTCTGGTCATCTTCAGTGAGTTTGCGTGTTTTAATTATATTTGGTCAACTTCCTTAAGTTTGCGTTTTTTGTAATGGTTGCGCACAACCAAAATGGCGGTGGTTTTGCACCAATGGCGGAGCTTGTGGTTCTCAGAATTGCGTCATATTTGAGTAAATTTTAAAAATTATATTTTATCAATTTTCAGTGTGCGATGTTGTTTTATGATACACATTTACACAAATCTGTCAGAATCTCTTAGATTCTTTTAGATCTTAAATCTAAAACAGTATTCAATTCTTCCAATCAATGTCCACGTTTCTTTGTCTAGACAGTTATGTCTGGAAATGTTTTACCTTTAAATTTGGTGCATATTGCTGAGTCTTGGTGTTCTGGTTCCTGGAACCTGACCGTCACTGAAGACGTACCCGTAACATCCACGGCCACCATGAACGGCATATCTGGCGGTCCTAAACACACAAACACATCGTTTTACTCGTCAGTGAAAGTAATTATAGAATGCGCTGCTGAATGCATTATTGTCGGTGATATGAGGTTGAGAAACTGACAAGAATGGGTATTTGGGTAGTAAATGATATTGCTGTTAGCTGCGTGCGCATCTTTTCTGATACTTCAAAGTATCAAAAGTTCAAAGTTCAAAATCAAAGTTTTTATTACAACTTCAGTGCAACTTTTACTGCCGAATTAGCAGCCTAATCACATTAGAAAAACAAGATTTTATTAATAGTCTGAAACGCAAATACAATATGAAAGCTTATCAATGCAATTTCTTTTCGGTGGCCTCAAACTCAAGAATACAACATATTGTTAGAGGCCATAAACTCACAAAAAAAAAACTGTTTGCGACCCTAAACGCATTAATAACATCTCATGAACGTCTCTCAACACACATTCACCACGTCTTACATCGAAGGTTTGAAACATTACTGAACGTTATACAACTGTTTAGTTGAGCACATTCTTTTTTTCATTGACAAATCGTCATTTTTTTTGATTAGTTTTGACTCGAGAAGATTTAAAAAAATCAAAAATATCCAGAAGATTGAAAAAATGGAATAATTTGGTTGATATCTGTGAGTGTTGAACTCAAAAATGAAACCAGGATATCAAATTTTGACACCTTACAATGTCAGTATTAGGAGGAAATTACCGGTGGTACGATAGCCCTTGTGATACCCGTCTAAATCTTACTTGGCGTTCTCAGCGTCAATTTGAAAACACTTACTGTGTGATAAGTTTAAGATTTTATTTTTCGACATAATATCTTTCCCACGTGATTAAAATTATCATCGCTCACATGGTTGTTACCATCAATTCCAACGACATATATTTTTGGGGTTACTTTCATCAGTACTGAGTCCTTTCTTTTTTTAAAACTAATTATATTTCATTCGTTGAATAGAGAAATATTAGTGTTAATCCACGAACGTCACAACTTACTCGCTTGATCAAATCCTAGCAACATCTTCTTCAACCCTTTCGTCCTCTTCTCCCACAACATCAGCTGTTTATCAGTTGCCGCGTCGCCACCACCACTGCATCCCGTCATTGTCGCGTTACCATGGATACTGAACGACGAGCGATTGTTGTTGGTAGCGTCCTCGAGAGGTACGATCTCTCCTCCTAGTTCTTGGACTCGTAATTCCGCCTCGTCGAGCAGGTGTTTCAGGTGAGAGCCGAGACTCTCGGGGCTGTTGACTGAAGTGACAGAGGATAGATTTGTTAATAAGTCGTTGATGTTTTAAATTTTGTTGATTTGTTGATTTTATCACGAATCGGAGACTTATTTATTCATTTATTCAGCTAGTCCTTCAACCCTCTTCCGAGGAAATAGGAACTTCATGTGCCAATGAAATATTATTCATGTGATTATATATATATATATTTTTAATAACATCGAAACTTGATACAAAATCATTGTTCCCCAATCAAGGCTGTGGATGAAAGATGGGATCATTATATATATATATATATATATATATATACATATATATATATATATATATATATATATATATATATATATATATATATATATATATATATATATATATGATTATATGAATATATATATATATATATATATATATATATATATATATATATATATATATATATATATATATATATATATAAGTATATATATATATATATATATATATATATATATATATATATATATATATACATATATATATATATATATATATATATATATATATATATATATATATATATATATATATATATATATATATATATACATATATATATATATATATATATATATATATGTATATATATATATATATATATATATATATATATATATATATATATATATATATATATATATATATATATATATATATATATTATGTTTGCTATTTTTTTGATTTTGTTATTCTGTCACTCTTATCATTCTCTCAACTACAGTGTTTCAATCGATAACCATCCAGATGTATGCATTTTTATTCGCTTCTTTAATTTCAGTTAATTATTTCAATTTGTGTCATATTCCTATCTATGTGCATTCTCAAATAATTGGTCATGATAATGATGGTTTATTATTATGCTAAATCATGCTTTCACTATCTCAAATGGTTTCATCATTAGGTCATTGAGAAATACATATTTTCCTAAATCGACGACTTGGGTGTGTAGAGATTTTTTGGGGTAATTTGACATGGAGAAAAAATCAAGTCACGAGAAAGAACCAATCAGTAGACATTGTTTATACTCATTGAGCACACAATCGATCCCCGCTTTTTTTTTGTTCGCTTTGGTACAATTTGTCAGTATCCTCAACGTTACAGAAAGAACCATTAATCACAGGAGTTTTTATCACAGACGTTGGTAGTTATGGAACAAATTGAGTCGAGTATGTTTTGAAAAAGAATCATTAGAAATGAAGAATAGAATAGTTTCACTAGATTCGTTTATATCTCAAAAGTATATTTATGGAGAAAGTGTGTAGATTTGATATATATTTGAGTTACTTGAGTTACTAATACGAATATTTGACTTTTATAACTTTGCAAAATACAAGTTGAACATTGTTCCATCAGACTTATTCATCTATCAATCTACTGATCTATTCATATTGCGTATTAGCGAGCCAACTCTATACTTGCTGATGACTAAGATGAATTGGCGTAGTGAATGAATGATGCGATGTGAAGAAGAGATTGTTAGGTTTTTCCGATAGTGGGAGGATAATGTCGTGACCTATTTTCAAGGAACCACGAAAAACCTCGGTTAGGATGGTCGACCGTGATGGGAATCGAGCTTCGATCTCCTGAATGAAAGCTCAGCGTGTTAACCACTGGTAACATCTCAGTTTTGCTACACTTATAGTGTCTTATGCTATACGTTATCTTATTTTGAATAATAACCATTCATTTAAAAAAAAAATGAAAGATAAATAAAATACTGGTGCAAACGTACATTGATTTCCTTCTTGCGCCCCAAAAGCAACAAGCATTTTTGACAGCTGCCGATTATTGTTCAACACCGACACGTCAAGGGGAGACAAGCCGTCACTGTTAACGCTGAAATCCAAAACAGACACGATACATTTTTATTCATTCATTCATTTGCGTTATTCAATGTAATACTTGATAAACATTAATTAGTTACAGACATATAGTTCAATTACTTACAGACATAATGCTAATGGAAATAATAATAATATAAATTAAATTGAAGTCTGGTACATATTATAAATAATATGAGAATAATTTCTGTTTGAGAAGAATAAAGAAAACCAAAAGATGCACCTATTAGTTTGATACTCGTTGATGAATGTACTAGATTAATTGAATTAAGACCCATATACGTCGAAGCCTGTGTGTGAGAAAGGGGGAAAAAAATTGACCAATATTAAGTATCCAAGAGGGAGAGAAGCTGTAAATGATAAATAACCAGAATAATAGAAATAACAGAACAATAGATGCGAACAACAACAGTGATATGTGAATATGTGGTTATTCAAGCAGTAAATTAAGATATCTTAATGGTAAACGAATGATTATAATAATAACAATCATGCTAACTATAGTAATTGGAAAGTGATTTTAATTCAATTCCTAATTTAATTGGATTTTGGAGCCAGAGTAGGCCTAATGGAGGAATGATGAATGAAATTCAAAAAGTGATCAAATTAGTAGGCCTGATGCTCATATCATGTAGCCAGACGTTTAGCTTACTTTCTAAAAATGTAAAATCAGATATTTCATACCAATTTTTTGTAGTGCAAGAGTCGCCTTCTGGGATATTGAACTTGATCATTTTATAATTTTTATCGACGTTGATTGGGTTATTGAATGATTTGATAATTATGATTGAGATCTTCATAACTTCTCTATCAGGCCTGGCAATTTGATCTGTTCTAACTCCAACAATCATAAAGCCGATGTTTATTGAACACAATTCTTCTGCAGAATTGTAGACTCTGTGCCTTATACAGCTTATAATACTTTATTCATGAAAATGTCTAAAAAAATTAGCATGACTGATTGCTTGATCAGTTTGGCATTTCCCAAAAAGTTCAACTTCCAATCAGAAGTCGACAACATAGCATGTCTAACCAGTTTCAGAATATAGAAATGCTTTATCGACTTCAGTACTGGACTATAAATACATACAGATGATTCGATCACTCAAATGACAAATTTCCATTTTCGTTCGATTTTCTTCGACTATCATTCCACGGGACTGGAGCATATAATATATGTATTTTAATAAAATATGAGTTTACTCATTCCGAGTTGCTTTTATGATAGTCAAACGAACGTCGTTTTTCATCTGACGGAAGGCGGCTCGCTCAGAAAGTGTACGCAAGCTACCCTGATCGAGACAACTATAGACAGCATTCTGATCAACTTGAACCAACCCAATATTTATAAGAAGCAGCCAGTTTGATATCATACATTCCCCACATGCCACTGTAGTTTTTTACCCAGTATATTCTGAAGCTAAAAGTTTAATAATTTCATAACTGAATTGACGAAACTTCTACTAGTCCTCGTATAGTATTACAGAAGTGCAATTGGGTATAACTTTTAAAATATAGAATGGAACTTTTAATTATATTTGTCGAGAGTGGAATGAGGTTCAGTATGGAATTTAGGTAACGTTGTTGAGATTAAACTGGTTCTCATGAGGTTTTAGCGTAATATCTTCATTGGCTTCGCTTTGTTCTAAGCTAAAGCAAATTTACTCAAAATTCCAGCAGCATATAATCGTTTATTCGATTTCACCTATTGATGTATGATTCAAATTTAGATTTGGGTTCACATTCACATTGATGAGAGGCGATGCATCATTAGTTTATCAGTTGAAATTAATTATGAAATCAATATTCGATAACTAGGATAGCGAAGATTTGTTTATCATTTGATGGACGATATTTTGGGTTACGAATAAGTGCATAGTGAATTAATGGTACTTGAAATCCAATGTCTTATGTGAGATCAAAACTCACGCCAGTCTGTATTTCAATTTTCCTGATACGGTGAATTCTTTGCCTGCCTGAACCAGACGATTAGATAGACATGAATGAATAGAACTAACAAACATCGATACGTTGAAAATCGTTGATGTGTCATATTCAAGTATGCATTCTTGATAAAACATTGACGAAACCTACAATTTCTCGAAAAAAGTTTCTCGAATAAAGTGATCTTCATCAATAATAAGATTCGATTTCGAATAGTTGATATTGGTGGAGGTGCCATGTTATACACACTTCGCGCCGTTCTGAGATTTGTGCCGGTTTATGTCGGGAGTTTCAAAGCCAGAGAGAGTCAGACAAAGTGAGAGAGAAAGAGAGAGAGATAGAGAGTCTAGCTTACCTATTTACGTCAACGTCGGTGGACTCGAGGATTGTTCTTGCTCTGTCTACGTGGCCGTTCTCCACCGCTGCGAACAGGGCTGGAAACCACAGAAACACCACAATTAAGTTAGCTTCAATTATAGAAACTAGACTTATGTACAATTATACAAGTTATGTTTTAGGATTAACAAAGCTGTCAAGTTGGAGCAAGAAACACATAGTACAAGAACAATTTGAAATCAGAAGATAAATTCAAAGATTTTCAAGCATTAAAAGATTTGTGATCATATTCCTGAAATCATTATGAAGTGTGATTCATAAATATCTTCTGAACGGTCATGAACGGTCGGCATTCTTGCTAGAAAATGTTTTCTACACAATAGATTGAGTTTTGATGAATATTTGCAACGCTTTTTGAAAAAACCTTATTCATGAAGTGCAATAAGTTATTTTCAATATTATCATTATTAATATCATTATTACTATCATCATTATAATATCTGATCGATTGAGTTCTATTGAATTGAGAACAATTATCACCCTAGGATGTCACTAAGCTCTTTAGAACATAGAACAGTTACTATGAACGTATAAAATAACTTGAATCAGATGATTGAATTCAACGAGACTGTTTGGCTCAATTATGAGAGTTGGTAAAATTGAATATGGTTGCGATCTTAAACATTTGAACTGCCGATTAGACTCACTCGTACATTGGTAATCTCTGAACTTTATGCCGTAATTATCGACGTGGTAGTGGTTCTAACTGTGAGTTTGAAGTTGTTATCACCATGGTTACCCATGCTATTTGTTCCAACCAACTCTAAGATAAAGACTAAAGACTTGATTTTACCGGGGTATAATTGATTTGTCGAATAATCTATACCAAAAGGAGTCACAATCATTTTTGAGTCGATCCGGGATAGACAATAAATCTAATCATTCAAATAGACACAAAAATATGATTATGAATATTAAAAAACTGCCGCCGAATACAATAATCTATACAAATTATTCTGATTTGGAACTTTTATAGTTCAACTATCATTAGATATTTGATGTGAACAGAGCAATTTGTGGTTTGTACACGGAAACGTAATCAAGAGATCCTATTCAAAAACAGATAAATGTATCAACAACAAACAAACAACTTGAAACAAACGAACAAATGATAATTATAGGAAATTCTCTTCAACATAATTGGAAGGTATAGCGTTCAACAAAGTTCCTTGTGCATCTGTTTTGTAGTAAATGGTTAAATGATTTATAATTAACTCATTTATTTTGATTCTATTTGATTCGAATCTAAATTAAATGGAGTATCTAAAATTAACAATTCATATATTTTAAATATGCGCAAATAGATGAGTAAGATTTGCGTGTATATGGTGGTGGATCAAAATTACTAGTGGACTAAATAACACATTCAAGAACCTCCGATGATTGTTAAAGCGAATCATCAAATCAAGTAGAAAATTAAATATTCACAAACTCGATCTACGTGTTCACATCTTTTTGAATGCACTGTGAAATCAAATTTCCACCTCAAAATATTTCAACATGGATCACGATTTTTCACACTATAATATGGAACAGTTGATTCAAACATTGGACTTTTTTTGAAGATTGATGGTTGTATTACTGTACGTGAACTTTATAATTGTAAATTATAGCTATTCAAAATTAACGGACAATTAACATTATTGAAATGGTTGACATAATTATAAGCTCCAAGTAGATATTTTTTTCTCATTTTCATTTTTGACCAAGTAGATTAGGCCTGACAAAATGAAAAGTAAAATTCAAAAGTAAATCACATGGACAGGCAAGAATATAATGAAAGATTATGAAAAACACAATATTGAAAATACAAACAAAAACATGTCACGGTACATGAATTGATATAAATAGCAGATGCTATTTTTATAATGCCCAGCAACTACCAAGTCCAGTAATGAAATTAAGAAGAGACTATACAAATTGAGTCAATATCAAAATTTGAAGTTGAAATTAGAAGTTGAAATTGAAATTTAAAGTTGAATGAGGTTGAATGTGTGAGACTGATCGGCCAGGATCGTATACCTAGAGAACATAATATATAGCTTAAATCCGCACGGTTTGAATTTTTTCAATCGGCGGAGTGATATTTATTACCGGACGAGCAAAGCGAAAACTCGATTCCACAGTACTTTAAAAAACAAATTATGTTTTTATTCACGCTTCACAGCTAGGTAAAACAGAAGCACAAAGTTTGTTGAAACTTGAAATACACACGGGTGATAATCCAAATCGCTTTGAGACTCAATCAGTTTAAATCCGAGAAAACCCGTTTTGACATTTTGAGAAATCTCATGAGACAACCCAGAGGAGAAAATTTGAAAATTAAAAATCAATAATCCATATTTTTAATACGGCTCACTCGATTTATTTGAAATTCAGAACAATCTGCGTCATGTTTATGTTCAAATTTGTTCACGTTTGTTCATGTTTATGTATATATATATATATATATATATATATATATATATATATATATATATATATATATATATATATATATATATATATATATATATATATATATGTATATATATATATATATATATATATATATATATATATATATATATATATATTTATATATATATACACATATATGCACGCTAGGTTCCATGAAACATTTCTTTGAAATGATTTTCTTTGAACTGTGGGGGGCCAATAAGATGAAAAACAAATCTTGTTAGTTTGTTCGGATACGGTCGAATTGATTTTCAGCTTCGTTCATCCAAAAAATAAGCAACATGTAAAACATTGAGACCGTGACCACTTGACAGATCTCGTAATCAAAATGTGTTCATAGCTTCCCATCCTATTTCACACAAATATACTTGTTGCTCATCTTCAACGCTTTTGCTGCGTTTTCCTAGAGTTGGTAAACGAACATCAACCCGTGTGATTGCAAGTCTACCAACTTTTTATCACTCTTCCATCAAAGTAGCAGATCCTTTGAACTAGTGTTGACTTCTCAGAGTGAAGATATTTACCATCAGTAATCCACTTCTTACTCGGGGTGTTCGTCTAATTCTTAAGTAATATCAAAGTTAATCCGGTGGCGTCTTATAAACGTCTTATATCAATAAAACCAAAGATAACATTATCAAACAGAAGTTCAGTTAAATAATAAAGTAGATTAGAAGCTTTCTCATGTTTTAATTGATGTACGTACATTCTGTCAGAACTTCAGGAATTAAAGTGTTATGGGAGTGAGTTGAATAGTGAGACAAGTGAATTTTAAGTAAGTTATATTCACTAGACATCTTTGAGAAAATCGTGGGAAAACATCACGTTGTGCACATCAATTTAGAGTTTTCAAGTCTTTTGAATTCTTCGAATTATATATCAGTCGACTGAGCAAAAGATGAAATAGGCTAAGTTATATATATATATATATATATATATATATATATATATATATATATATATATATATATATATATATATAAATATATATATATATATATATTCATATATATATATATATATATATATATATATATATATATATATATATATATATATATATATAAAAGTCTCTGTTATAGGCTTGTCACGAGAACAAAATGACAAACAATAGTTACCATAGCAATACAGCGAACTGGTGGACTACCAAAAATTCTAATTGGTCAATTTCAACTGATGATCATTGTTGTCTGTCAATTTCAACAATGAGTGACGTCACTTGATGGAAGCCTGTAGTATATTCACTCTTATGTACTACAGCATTGCAGCTAGAAGAAGTGATGTGATTTTTTTCGTAACAATTGAGTGTAACTAAATTTGTTGTTGCTTGTATCTATTGATATGGACACATTTTCAATCTATGTTCAAAGTCGATCTCAGAGAAAATACAAATTCTAGATTTTTCTTTCTTTATGGGCCTATTCGTAGAATAGATAGTATGGATTTTCGATATTCTTCTCAGTTACAGAAATACGGAATACAACACATTTTCCATGTATTCAGATATTTTCACATATCAATTTTGTAACCCCGTTATCTTTATTATTGCGAAAAGCATTCTGTTACTCATGGACTTCTCAATCATGGAATATATATATATATATATATATATATATATATATATATATATATATATATATATATATATATGTATATATATATATATATATACACATATTCATCCATCATTGAAACAAATACCATTATGCCATAATATATATTGTTGCCAAGGACACATAATAATAATGATCGAACAATTATTATTTATTGTTGATGAGAAAAAACAATAATGAATGAAAAATCAATTAATGAGATGCATATAATATCATTGCCGGCATAAATGATTGGAGGAAAATGATGGTGTAGTATTTGATCAGACATATTGATGCAACAGTAATATTAAACGTTATTGAACAGTATTAATATGTGAATAAAATAGATTTTATATCTCGCAGACTCATCTCTCAGCATAGAAACAAATATAGGGTTTCCCTTGAATAATAATGCCATAGTAATATTCTCTTTGAACACCGATCCATGCTATTACATACTTAATCAAAATGTATAGCCAAATTCCTTTTCATTGGTTGGATTATGTACCTGGCAGCGTGTGTACGGTATAATGGAGCGTTATGTAAATGCCGACATCCTTATATCACTATAGACACTTTAAAATGTATGAAAGCTGAGGTTAAGGGATCACGTTGATAGTCCCATACTTCTAAGAGAATATTCAATTGAAAAGAGCAATATTTGACTTTTATTTTGTTTAAATGTTGACTTTAAAAACTCAGATGAAGAGAGTCAAGTTTTAATTGATTGCAGAAATGCATACGATTGAATAAAGGTTTTCATTTTTGGTCAATGATTTATGCGCAATAGAAAGCACCAATTATTCATTTCTTGAGTTGAAACGATTAAGAACTCAATAGGTTGGAAAGGTAAACATGACTTCTGTTTGATTCTCGTTTGTTTCACGTGTGATCTACTCAGGCAAGATCAATTTTTTTGTGATAGATTTGACATGTAGGAGTGGAATACATCTATCAATTACGAGTACATTAAGATCTACTTTCGGGAATATCTGAGTTAATCGATCCTAACAATTGAATGACAAAAAACATATATCGAGATTTTGAACAATGTTATACTATCACACTAGGAAGAGCAAATACCAAGACGAAATTGCAAATATAATATATATTATTAATTGTATCAAAACTCAAGTTGAAACAATGAGTTTTTGCTCGATCTTATAGTGAAAAGTTAAGTTTCATATTGAATAAATTGATGCAATTAAATGAACTGATATGCAGTCCATCCTGACTTGGTTTTTCGTGGTTTACCACAGTCCTCGAAGCAAATGCTTGGATGAAGTACTAATTGGCCACGACCATTAATTAGTAGAGCGATATAGGTCTAATTATACCATTATAGGCCTATCACTAATTTAATTTGTGCATTTTGTATTATGATCAATTTTACATCTGCTGTCAAGGGAAAGAAGTAATCATTGCCCAAAAGACTTAGTTCAAAGTGGAAGATATCAACATTCGTGTGTTTATACTGAAAGACTTTTATCTAAGGCGAAAAATTATGGCCACAGACAGCGCAGTCCTGGTGTTGAAGACCATTAGTTTTAAATAATCAAAATGGGGTGGTAAGATCGCCCTTGTGGTGCCCCGTCTAAACGATCCTTCTTTCGTCCATTTCCTTCATTGGGAAACAATGATTTTGTATAAAGTTTCGGAGTTATTGAAAAAAAAAATTAAAGCTGATCTGGCAGAAATAATTTTTTTATTTTTTTCAATAACATCGAAACTTGATACAAAATCATTGTTCCCCAATTAAGGCTAAGGATGAAAAGTAGGATCGTTTGGACGGGGCACCACAAGGGTGATCTTACCACCCCATTTTAATTATTTAAAACCAATGAACTTTAACACCAGGACTGCGCTGTTGGTGACCATAACTTTCCGCCGCAGATAACAGTCTTTCAGTTTCCGAAAGTCCTGAACACATTATAAGTAAAAACCGTTTCTGTGATATATATCCGGACATTATCAGCATTGGTATTAAGAGTAAACAAAACACACGAATGTTGATATCTTCCACTTTGAACTAAGTTCTAAATAAATGTTCCAAATAATTTATGACTGAATAGAAAGAAATGTGGTCGTGTGAAGAGTATACGAACGAATAAGTATCAATATGAATATAAGGAATAATATCCATTCTAAGATATGAATGGTTACAGCAATCTGAAAATTGTGCAATTATCCGGAATGTATGAACTGATATGCATGGAATAGATCAGAAAGCACAGCGATAGCGATAGCTAAAAAATTACAGATTCAAAGCAAGTTATTTTCCTACATGGCGTGATTTTAAGAAATGTAAACAAACTTTGAGAAAACAATTCTATTTAAATTCACTATAATCATGGGACTAATCACAAATCTTCGAATAATATTTTCTAAAATACATGAACTCAACTCATTGAAATATAGAAATCTATTTATCCTCGTGATAGATATTATATCGACGTCAATGCTAACAAATGTCGAGTACCAATTGGCAATAAATAAGACGCTTCAAACCACGACGATTCGAAGAAGCTGATATGAAAAGCATGCTGATATAATTCAGTTTCCGTTTGCGCTTCTTATCTAGGTCATGATTGAATAGAATGTTTGCTTCTCCATTGATTAGTGAACGAATTATTAGTATATTCACTATTCAGTCGGATTTTGAACATCCATTGTTCTCAAAAAGCGTACACAGCGTTACTCGCATATGACGTAATAATATTAAGGGTCCAACAAAGCATAAATAAATGCCTCAAAGAGTAAATATTTGATGAATAAAACATGAAATATGTTCAAATAGATACTTTGTCGAGTTGAGAGTTGATATTTCGTATGATGAATGGTATGTTCAGCCAACTTCACAACGGTGAAACAAAGTTAAATTCTTACTGTTATATTTATTTGAAAGTATGTTGTTCAAGTTGATGGAGAAATTGAGATGAATTGCGAGTAATAGTATGTCTTTTGTACTGGAAATTGCAGAAAGATTCGTTTATTTCCATTTTCCATGATGTTTCTCCATTTTCTGTCCATTTTCTGTGTCTTTCGATAAAGGTGGTTTTCTTAAAACGCGAGAAATAAACCATCATAAAGACATACCGGTATCAGTATGTATTGCATCATTTTGAAATAGATTTCAGTTAATTAAGAAGATTCTATATTTTTGATACATCTTTATGAGAGAGATCATAACTAATTAATTGTACGACTAGTGATTGACAAACATAATAGTGACTACAAACGTCACGTCACGCAACGCAACATCCAATCGAAAGGGCAGTTCATTATAATGGATTTCTAAAGTACCAATCTATAAATGCCACATAGAATAGATATAGATATATGTAGCTTACTGATAAGCAATAACGAACATTAAATTGGTCAATTGCAGGATACTTGAATCGTTAAGCTCACGGTTCGGGATATAACCTCATAAGGTATGACATGGTGCCAATTGTGCAAAAAACGCGTTCAGTTCGCACAGTCTAAACTGGAAGTCGTCACACTTCTTCAGGTTTATTATATATTTTAATTTTTATTTTATATCACTTACATACTTCAAGTATTCATTGCTCCCATTTTTATTGTTTTAATTGACAATTTTGTTGACGTTTAGCATAAAATGTACAACTTTTTCCCCAAACCTAAAAAAAAGGGTTTTATCTCTATAGGTATTATTTTCAACGCTGTACATGAACTTCTTATTTGATTGTGTTGTGTTATGAAAAAAAATGGGAAATAAAGCACTTATATATACTGAACGGTGAACTGTGTATATGAGACAACGTCATAGTGGTACAATGGTCGGAAACCCACTGCGCAATGTCACATCCTGGGTCCTGAATCATCCTTGCGATTCGCAACGAATTACTTTCTTTTATTTATTTATATTGGGTTTACTGACGCACTATAATGATAACTAACGTTCTGTCGACGTCGGATGAATGATTAATGAGATGATGGGATGATGAGGGTTTCTTCGGTATTGGGAAGGATAGTGGGAAGGAAGCGGTCGTCGCCTATATTGTAGGAACCATTCCAGCATTTGTAATCATATTCATATGAATGAAGTGATTATTTTCCAATTATGTCACATTATTTTTAACTTTGTGAAGAATTTTAATTTATTCGTAAAAAATGCAAACATGCTGTGTTTGTATGATTGTAATGTTGACTTGTCCAATACCATAATTTGTATGTTTAATTCTTCTGGACCAATAAATATATTATCATTATTATTATCAGCCTAGACTACAGAAGGAAACCAAGGAAAATCTCTGTGAAGATGGATAGTGGCGAGGATCACACCGGATCCGATATGCCCCTTCACCTTCCAGATCACATGACGCGAGTGCGTTAACCACTGCGCTGGTGTGCCGGTAGTTATTCTCTTTTTACGTTCTTATTGAATTGAAGTTTCGAGTTTCTTCCATAGATAATGAAAATTATAGTTTTTGAATTCATTATTCTTCGGTTGCGAACTGTTCTCCTACATATTTACGAGAATGACGTTAGGTCCATTAGTATGACGTTTGCTTGGCAGTCAGGATAACTAGAAACTCTTCACTGACCGATCTGGCCAATCACACGTTCGTCATTCCGAAAAATTTTAATACTATTTTTATATATTTATATCAGGTTCAAAGACGCACTGTAATGGTGATCAAGATTTATCGATGTCGGTGAATGATGAATGAGATGATGGAAGATGAGATGAAAGGAAGGTAATTTTATTGTGCTGTAGTGGTTTGTTCTCAGAAACCATTAAGGTATTCACTCTATATAATGACTGACGGAAACACACCAAATATCTCAGTCATTATGGTCGACATTTGCTGCGTGAGTCAAACTCCGGTCTCCTGAATGACATTTCGGTTCTCTACCTACCGATACCCATCTCTGTACCTTCAGCACACGTAGGACAGTACACAATGTATTTTCATTCGAATATTCACTGTGAATACTAATTGGCCTAATTGTTGTGATTATTATTGTTTGCTTTTGGACATCTCGTCAGCATCCAGGTAATTCAAAGGTACAATGAGAGTTATACACGAATGTTGTTCACAGAAATTAATAATTCATGCTGGACTCGAACCCACACAATTTGAACTCAATGTCTAGCGAATGTCCAACTGAGCAACCGTCCAACAGTTTTATTGTTTGCTTCTGTTTGTCTCAACAACATTTAGGTAATTCAAGGGTACGATGAGAGTGACATAAATGTCATTCCAAAAAACTAATGATTTATGCTGGACACGAACCCACACCCAACTTGAACTCCATGTCTAGCGAAGAGCGTTAGCCGTCTGAACAAGACGGGTTGCTCTATTTGACTGCCTCAACTCCATTTTGATTCAGTTTATTATTTATAGTCGACAATGCGCTTTGAAGAAATGGTAGGATCTAAAAGTTTATCGTGGAAGGTTGTAAAACGGTTTCAATTGGTGTTTGCGTAAAATGTCCATCAACAAAATGGTATTTTACCGTGTCAAATGAATATTTATTAGAATTTTCGTCTTGTTTCACGTTTACACAGGATTTCTGTTTAGTTCGTAATGGTCATCCCTTTATAGTGGTTACATTGTAGTACTAAAGTATATATAGAATAGTAACATGGTAGTACTATTGGAGAATGGTAGTATAAACATTGTACTAAATTGGTACTGTGGAAGAAGTAAAGTGTACATAATAAAGGACGTAACGTGGTTACTCTTAGGTCGTAACATGGCCACTCTGGGTCTTCAAATGGGTTCTCTTACCGTGCAAATGAATATTTATCTGATTAATTTTATTTAGCTTCTTGCTGCGATTTGCTTTCGACGTAATATTCAATCCGTCCACCAGGAACTCCATTGGGCCCGTCTCCTCAATCTCTGTAAGAAAATGATAAACAAAAAACAAACTTAAAAAACATAAATAAAATAAATAAATAATAAGAAGTAGAAATAAAATCATGTAATAAGGTAAAAATAAGGTAAAAAGCGAAATGAATGGTTGTAATAAATTATTAGTGATTAGATAGTTTCGATCAGACACTTTTCTGTTCGGAACATTCCGTATATGTACGAACGTTCCCGAGTAAAAACGTTGACTATCGATTTGTTTTTATTCACGCCGATTATACGGTCATGAAAATGAACAAAAATGAATTATTATAATAACCGTGTGAAAAAGGAACCAAAAAAGGTTGAATGTGAAGATGAAAAGTTGATTTCATTTTTAATTAATATTGAAACTTCCCAAATCAATGTTTAATTCCGGATTAAGTCTATGGATGAAAAGTTGAGAATAGATGGAGTGATGTATCTATTGAATTTATTCTCTTGTCACGAATACATAGTTATGAAAATTACGAAGAATTATGATAATGAGTTGAAATGTTTTCGTTTTGATGTACTCACAAAATAATGAAAAATAAGTATTTGACTGTTGACTTTACATATAACTACACAGTTGATGAAAATCCAGTTTGAAACTAGAGTAATCTTTATTAATCAACAAAAGTTGAGTGATCCGATTCACAAATCAACAAAAAAATTGAAACCATTTCTTAAATACTCACAAAAAAAAATCATAGCCACTATCAACGTCGATATGAAGATTTATCACCCTCGTCTATCAGGATAAAATTGGCGAGAGAATAAAATTCATATGAAATAAATCGAATTGAATCAAATGATGATGAATTGTAAAATGAGCATAGAAATATTAACAAATGATCCATATCGATTTCAGCATGATATTTGATTTTCTTTCGATTTTTTTGAAAATTGCATTTCCATTTAGTGAATTGAACAACAGAATAGAAACGTCTAACCATGATAAGCGAGTGCTTCAACTCTTGCATGTGAAATTATTCTATAAACACAAGAGTCAATATTTTTTATTTTATTAAATCCAAAGATTTGTACATTGCACAAATATAGGAAGTATAAAAACTAACAACTAGATATAAAAATGAGTAGATAGAAGAATAGATTGAAAAAGACAGAATGATATATATATATATAATGGTACAATGATGGTTTAATGTGATTTTGAAGTTATATTAAGAGGTCGTATGTCGTACTTGTTATTCGTTTATACAATTGGTATCAATAAGATGGAATTTATCAGAGTTTTTCTCTTAAGAAATTTATTCTAAACCATAGTCAATACATAAAAATGTATATTCTCAACGAAAAGTAAAATGAATCCAGGTAGCAGTAATATCAATCATCCTCGAAGTGATAGTGATATTCACGACTCTTAAAGACTTCACCAACGGCTATGCATTTAGAGTAAAAATGCGACGATGATGAATAAATAATCAAATGAGCAAAGCGAATTGACTCAATTTTACCGTATTCGGAAAACGAACATGTATTTATTTCGCACTCAACAGGTTAAACGAAAGACATTATTCTGATGAAACTTGGCAAACATACGTGTCATAATCTGACCATGGTTTTTAGCCGCAATCGACTGGACCATTTAAGAGAGAAACAGGATTTTCAAAAACCACACAAGATTAACACAGATGGCATAGTATCAAAAAAATGTTTGCTCTGAATGACTTCAATTTTCTAATGAATTTGAGCACATGAATGATACACATTATATCAAAATAGTATATGCATCGGATTAGTCATTTCGAAGATATGAACCAATATTAATTATTATTTAAAACAATAAGAGAACTCCATTCTGATAGCTATTGAAAGATGATACAAGTTGAACCAATTATTTCGTAGAATGATTAATAAATATCAAAGAATAGTTCAGGGCGAAAGTATGATGATAAAATCAGAATCAAGGTTTGTATCCCATTTCCAGAGCATTTTGTATAAAATCTTGCTCATCCTACAACGCATAGGCCTATGTTGCGTTATATCCTAGTGATGAATGCATATAATGTGTACTGTACAGTAACCTATCTCTTGAGCGTCTTAGGCTGGACTCGAACTCACGCCCGACTTGACATCGATTTCCAAGGCAGTGTCTTGATCGTCTGAGTCGAACGGTAGACTTTGCTTTTCTTCAAACGTTCATGGATTCATCAACTATTTTAGAGAATGTGTGTATATCAGATATATATATATATATAAATATGTATATTTATATATATATATATATATATATATATATATATATATATATATATATATATATATATACATATATATATATATATATATATATATATATATATATATATGAGTACAATGAAAACAATGACTTACAATGAGTACAATGACTTTCTTTTGGAACGTACAGCACGTGATGTTGATATGTTGGATATTATTATCACTGAAAAATACCACCTCGTCGGGGAACGGTGGTACGACGAGGTGGCATTTTTCAGTGATAATAATATCCATCATATCATATATGTATATATATATATGTATATATATATATATATATATATATATATATATATATATGAATATATATATATATATATATATATATATATATATATATATATATGTATATATATATATATATATACATATATATATATATATATATATATATATATATATATATATATATATATTTATATATATATATATATATATATATATATATATATATATATATATATACACATATATGTGTTTGTGTATATTTCTCAGAGTATCTAGAAGATTCGTTAAACGAATGAACATGGTGATTAATATAAATTGTAAATTCATTGCCACAGAAGCTACTTCTATTACAAAATTTGTAAATTTGTAATTATTATAAACTTATAATAATCTGAATTGAAAAAATTCTCAACTGAGACTCATATTAATACGCAATTGTATCCATAAAAGAAAATGGCGCGAACCACCCTGCGCGCTAGTGATATGTGATAAGGGGGACTGTCGCTCAAAATTTTCTTCTTTGTGGATATGACAACCTAATCCTTGTATGCTAGAAAAATGATACCAAATCGAAACACCATGCAGATATAACCAATATAAAAACACGATAATATTTTTTTCAAGCGTTTCTGTTGGTAGACAACTCTCATCTACTCTAATTTTTTACTTTACCACTCCCTCCGATCGTTTTCCGACGTATTGCTGTTCTGAATTTTCGGTTTCTCTTTGCCCATCTGAAGTGTATGGCTTGATTCACTTCACCATGTGCTATCCATAGATTTTCCATTATATTTATAATGACAATAATATTATGAAAGGAAGAAGAATACCAACTAACGTCTGTCGAATCCAATCTGTCAGCAACTAATGGTCATTGACAGGAAGAATAAAGATAGGCCTACAACGTTGATAGCTGAATGTATATATTAGGTTGTGGTCTTCTTGTATCACTTCCTTTCACACATGCATACGCACGTAAAGAGAAACGAGAAAAGAGAATGAAGGAATGAAAGAGAATGCGTAAAGAGAATGAAATATATTAGAATAACTGCTTAGTTGATATGTCTATAATATTCCGTATTACAATATTTAATGTTCCATATATAGTATGTTTTTTTTTCCTGTCTTACGCGGATTGATTGATCAGTTTGGAAGTTTCTTTCGAATAAAATGAATCTTATGAGAGTGAAGGTGGTGGTTGTTTTTCTCCGTGAATAATCACGTTATCAACAAGTGTATACATTTATTATAAACAGGTAGAGATGATTATTGATCTCACTGAATATATTTTTCACATACTGGCAGATAAGGTATAGACAATAATTATTTCGAAGTTTGAATTGTTTTCACAAAACTATATTTCTACGGTGTTTACCTAAAAAATTTGTTCACGTTGGTTTTCTCAAATTGAAATTTATCCTCGTCATTATATAGAGTGAAATAGGGGTGCATTAAAAGTAAATACCGAAATACATTATACTCAGTTGTGTGACGTGGGCTTAGGTGTAAACCCAACCTGAACACATTTTATTCAAAAGCACCCTCAAGCACATGTCACAAGGCCGATTGTACTTTATTCCGGTATACGCTCTTCAGTGTGCCCAGTAAAACTGAGAATCACAAATTAAATATTCATTCTGTGAAATATCTATAGTCTAGTATTTTCCAGACTGATAATTTCAAACATCATACACTTACAGTCTAAAATGTATAATATGTTGTTACTATATCCTACAATTTGTTACCATAAACCTACCATCTATTAAATCAGGTTGCTACTAAAGCTAAGATAATAAATATGTATTACTGTTAGTAGTCGTTCTCGTCGTCAGGTTCGCTCCAGACCACATTGAATTACGACGTTTCGTTTTATTCCCATTAACAATCTTTGGTTCTTGAAGTTGTGGTAATTCCTGTACATGTGACTTCCTCATTAATTGAGGTGTTGACGGTCTCCAAAACTTACTCAACGATTCTTGTTTCTTCCCTAAGCCGGACGGTTTCATATCGCGCAGTGTCAAACCTAAATCGTCTTGTACACTCTCTTCTGGATTTATTCGTAATTGATTATTATACTGCTTTAGAAGTAAATCCCTCAGTGAAAGACTTGACGATTGAAACGATGGATTAACCACGCCTGACGGATGACACGTGACCTCTAACGAGTTGCTTTGAACATTATTTGATGTATGTAACGAACTATCTTTCAAGCTTGAACTTGACGCTTGAAAACCAGAATTTATCATGCCTGACGTTTTTAAAGATGCATTAGGTAGACTTGCGCTCGATACTTGAAAACCATTATTCACCACACCTGTTTTAAGTGGAGGATTCGTTGTGTTTGAGATATACAATTCTGTATTGTTTTGATTTGAAAGATGGAATCTATTTCTCAAGTTGGTTGATGAGCTTTGAAAGCCTGGATTGACCATACCTGAATCACGTATTGATTGATTAGGAATAAACTGAAATTGATTGGATAAACTTGTTTGATAGATTGGACTAGTTATTCCTAATATTTTGCTCGCTTTTTTTGGTGGCCATGACGGTTTTATTGGTTCATAATCACGCTGGAGAAGTTTGTCAATTTTCGTACTGACGGGATTGTCGTCGAATGAAAGTTTCACAGGGGAATTCAATCTATCTATGATTTCACGTATCTCATGTTCGTACCTCTTCAATGGTGTGTTTGTTGGATATAGATCGTCACTTCTTAACACGTTACTCTCGTCACCTGGTGGATATAAAGTGATATCGTTGGACGGCACTTTACCGTGGCGTTGCAACTCAAACGGTAATTGTTTCACACATTTTGATTTGTCAATATTGTCGACCGATTTTATTTTTCCAAGACGATTGGTTTTTGTAGGTTTGATCGACAACCTATCAGAGGGTTTTATTTTACTCTCATCGTGGTCATGTTTTTGTGATTTGATAACTCGACACTTTTCTTTAGCTAGACCGAAATAATCACTTTTACGAGTTTTAGTTTTGACTAGAGAACTACTAGGTTCTTTTTGTTGAGACAATTTTTTATCTGATAACTCTTCGTAAGTGGAGACTTCTCTTTGAGTGTTCACCGAAAACAAAACACTTTCTGGATCGGGATTTTGTTTAACCGGAGTTTTTTTATGGGGTATACTAAAATAGTTTCTTTTGGGAAATTTAATAATAGGTTCTTTTTTACTTTTATCTTTCTCTATATGAACTTTGTGTATCTCTTTTGCTGTATTTACTTTCACTTCAATGTTTGTGTCTTTCTTATACTTTTTTTGAGCTATACCAATATCCTTTTGTGGAGATCGCAACACAGACTGTTTCGAATTCTTCACGTTCACCAAATTTGTACTCTTCTTTTCGTCACAATCACGTCCTATTGCAACAGTAACGTCCTTACAGTTTTTTTGAGACAATCCAGGCGCGTCAACTTTCTGGAACAAACTAACTCTTGACTTCTCTAAATCATTTTTTGTCTTGTCACGTGGAAAAACTGACATTCGTTTCAACACATCCACTCTTTGTTGCACTTTTTTCCGTGTACTCATGATTATTTCCCCGTGCGGTTTTTCGTATTGCACACTTTGCTCTACCTGCTCTGTCGTCATCATCTTATCATCTATATCTGTGGTCTGCATAACGAAAGGGATTTTATTGGGTGTTTGTATTCGAGATTCGTTGATTGACGACGATGTCGGTTTCCATCTTGAGCCTATTAGGCGTAACGACGCTCTGACGGTGCGTGAACGTCGAAAACCGGTTGGCGGCGAGGAAAATGAGTTTCGACGTCGTAGTTCGACTGCTGACGGTTCAGCCGCTGATGGTTGAATTGCTGACATCACAGATTATTATAGTGTGCTCTTGCTTTGTGTGGTAAAGATTCGAGATTTAATCGTCGAGAGGAAATGGTACGGTTCGCTTATCAGCGATCTCGTGATTTTCTTATTTCTTGTGCGAATGACTTTTCTGTTCCTTCTCTTCTGTGACACATATTTTATTCCGCTGATTCATCAAAGTAATACAGTTTGGGGGTATTTCACGTGACTTTGACTCGTTTGAGTTCATATTATTTTCGATAGTAGTAGAATTATGAATTGTGAGTTTCATTAAACACACAGGAAATTTGATTCATTATTTTTCACTTCCTTCCCTTATTTCCTGTTGAAAGATCAGCAGGAGAATGTAATCCAATTTCTTCTATATTAATGTTGATTCACTTGAAAAAACACTTCTGATGAATTTGATGAATCCCCACAGAAATACGTTATTCATGGGATTTTTGTTCATCACAACTTCATTCGGTAATTCATTTGAATAAGTTTGGTACAACACGTGAAATCATATCAACCCCAGATCGTAGACATGATACAATTTTAGTTATGACATTCACATAAACTCGCATTTTTTCAAAGACGTCGACCTATGAATTTCGATGTGCTATTTGCAATTACGTTGTTTTGGAGGAAGTTGTTCAACCGTGTATTCCAAAGTCCGTTGCTGTAGACACGCTGTAATTACACTCTTATTTTCATTGCTCTAAAACACTCTGCCACTGCTACTTCAGCAGATATAATTAAACCACTATAGTTTAATAACGCACATTAAACCACATAAAACACTACGAATGTTTATTTTTCGTGTTGGAATCATGTACACTTATTACATCTTGTCTTTTCGCTCTACTGCTGAAGCAAAACATGATCTCCATTTCTTTATAAACCATTTCCCATCTCACTCTTCTCATTCCATTCCATATTTATATTTCTTTCATTTTCCACTCGACTCACAATAACACTCTACCAATCCTCATCATTTAAAATTAATACATTTTTCCCTTTCAAATCTCCACAATTTTAATCACTCGAATTCAAAATCCCAAAAATCTCGACCATTATTACATCCTATTATCCACTCTGTTGTTTAATCCTTTATAAATCCACTATCAATACATATCAGTTTGATAAGGGATTATATTTGAAAATCGAACACGAGAACACACTTTGGCACGTTTTTTTTTTTATAGAAGTCGTTAGTTACCAACTGTTACTACACCGGTGTGTAGTCCGGGATAGACTGATGAACGGGGAACCGGCGAACTTGAATTACATGCGAACCTTCCGGTCGCTTTCAGTTTACACCAGCTTGCTTATTCATATTATCATTTAATACACACAAGAGAGATATATAGTCGGGTCGCTCTAGGAGAATACGAGTCACACCTGGCTGGTGACTGAAATATGAGGGCATGGGAATTAGGATTGAGATCGGTTCCATTGTGTCTTTTCTTGAGTAAAGATACAACATTATTCGTATGAAAGCTCTAAGAATGTTGTATATAACGTCAATTATGAGGTATATGAATTTATATTATTCTTTTTGTATGCTTTCAGTCGCTGAAAAAGAGAAGTTTGTGAGCAGACTGAATAACTTAATTAGCTATGGATAATTGCTATTTGATCATGATTGCGGGACGGACTCACATATTTCTGGATTTTCATATTTTTAGAAAATGTATTGAAGTATCTTTCAGTAGAAATTATGACACAAATACACACACGAAAACACACACACACACATATATATATATATATATATATATATATATATATATATATATATATATATATATATATATATATATATATATATATACCTTCACAACCAAAGTTACTTGACTCATTAGCTCAGATGACAAGAGTTGCGTATCAAGTGAAAGATCCGGAATTCGATTTCCCGATGAGGAGGTGTCTTCCAATGATATTGATATTCATCCTATCATATGCATATGCTTTCAAAATCTTAACCTCATTTACAAAAAATAGGCTATAGTCGGGTTAGCGTGTGGTAATGACCAAAATCGTGGGCGACTCGCATGCGATGATGTGTTGTGCTCGCCAGGCACAACACTCCCTCGCCATATTCTAGCTCCTCTAGGTCCACTCTGTCCAACTGCTCTATCATACTTCTGTCCCTTCATACTTCTCTATCTATCCATATACATGTATTTCTATCTTCCATTTATATATATATATATATATATATATATATATATATATATATATATATATATATATATATATATATATATATACATATAACATATTAATTTCACATCAATTTTCAAAATATTCGGATGAAAACAAAAACAGCGTATGGGGAATTAGAATGACTAATTTGTATTATGACATCATTATTGCTAATCATCCAATTGAAAAATGTCATTTCAAATCCTAAAACGATGAACTGTGATAGAATAGCAATATTATTTTGTATCATTGTTAATTTTTTTCTGAACATTGCTTTTATTCACGAGCTTGCAAAGTGATGAACTTGTGAGGTTGCTCAGAAGAAATAGAAATTTCTTCATCCCCATTTTATCTATATTATATCTTAACATAGACTGCACAGCAACATTAAAGTGGTTATGAATACCAGTAATGAACGAAAGATGGGTGAAAGTTTCTAAAATCGTTACCATCAACATTATTTTACCATTATTGTTATTGCAAGTAAGAGATTTGAGTTGAAATTAGATCGTTAAAACTAGCTTCGTCTTCTTCAGTCAACATGGAAATATAGAAGATAATTTACTCTATAACTTGGTGTGTTTTATAGCCCATCATAAAGCACAACACGTAGGTGAATTATGATTATATTATGTGTTTAAACACCTGTTTTCAATGGTTATACAAACTTGCAAAATGCAATATGAATTATGTTATAGTAGATTTGAAATTTTTATATTTCCAACTATTTTAATATTTGTATCTACAAGGTAAGAATTATATGGCCATGAGTGATTGTTACCATAGAAAAACAGTGAATTGGGAAACTAACAGAGGTTGTGATTGGTTAATAGCAATCGGGGGACACTGTTGACTGTCTGTTCCAACAATAACTGAAATTGAAATTATCAATTTATATTCCTACATTATCATTGCTAATCATCTAATTGAAAGATGACATTTCAAATCCTGAAAAGATTTGGTGTAATAGAGAGGAAATATTTTCATCATCATTTTGTTAAAATTTGTTCAAAACTTTGATTATATTTACGAGATTATATTACTATTATTTACTATTTATTATTATTATTATTATTTTTATTATTTATTATTATTATTATTATTATTATTACTATTTATTATTTATTATTTACGAGATTTTATTATATTTACTTTGATTATATTTGCATCACAAAGTGATCACTTGAGAAAAGCATGTTGTTGATTCTCACCATTTTTCATTAGAGTACAATGACTCAACTAGTTGAAGAATTATCATAACTTTCAAGTAGGAATAATCGACTAGATCTGTATATGGCAGTTGTTTCAGAGTTGGAGGAGCGAAACATCCGTGCGCTTATGGTGTAGGATAGGGAATTGAGACAGTCGACTGAAATTTTAGTTTCTCGATGGATACAAGTATATTTTCAAATATATAATTGTATTTGTTTCAATAAATTGGTAAAGCTTCATGAACTGAAAGATAAACTTATCACATCAAAAGATTCAGATGTGAAAAACGTTGAAATTATTTATTTAAATCTGTAAAATTAGTTATCATCTTCTATTAATGAGAAATAGTTTTTTCCAACTGGTACATTATTTTACTGTCATCAAAGCAACCATCTCTTGATGGTAAAATAATCCTTTGCCTTAGCCAACACGATAGTTCAAAATTTCCCTGGGTGACCATTGTTGTTGACATTGTCAAACTACAATGAATAACGATAGTTGTATAATAAGCCTTTAGGATACTAGAAACTCACATGTAGAGGACTTAACCAACAACGCCGTATTGAATGGGAAATTATTAAATTGAATCCTAATAAACAGTTTAGCCTTTTAGGCTCAACTTGTGGTCAGTACACAGATTATAGCTCATTATACTGATGATATATATAGTCCAATGTACACATTAGATCGTTTTAGATATTTTTGTTTCATTTAGGATACACAAACCAGTGCGTGTACCGAGATATGACAATAAAGTAATATAGGTGCTCTGAATTAGTTATAGGAGGCAGTCGTTGCCTTATAGTACGACCAGCTTCAGTATATTCACTTCAAATACTGATAATGACGGGAATCGAACCCCGTACTGACAACAATATCTACCAGTTGATGTATTTTAGGGTTTCATAAAAATATCATAAAAATGAATTAAAATAATTAAAAAGAATTGTTTATTATTACTTGCGTATTTTTCAGCTATGTTCATGAGAGAAAATTACCACAATTTGTTGGAAGCCCTTATATTAGCAAGTATTTTATCATATAGGCAGGGTAGAAAATATCATATCGTAGCCTTACGATAGCTTCACTTTCACAGGGCCTTTATCTTTTATTATACATGAACTCCGGTAGCTCATCCACTCTTCTACACCTGGTATCTCGATTTAGAACTATATTCCTCATTTTCAAAAAACATCCAACTACAGAACTATCAATAATATTCAACACTTTAAACAAGATCAATATTCACTGAACTTAAACAATTGAATAATTGAAATTAATCATGAAAATGCTTTACAAACGATTTATTGAATGTATATAGACTTCTTATGTAAAGAGCGAATGTTTTACGAATGTGTATTAGTTTAATGTAAAATCGTGAACATCTGTCAATGACGGTTGGTCTCTGCTAGTAAAAGTGTGCTCGTCACTTGACGGATCAACACGTCCTATCGTTAGTGATTGGCCATACGATGAGACCCGTGTTCGTCGTGGCATGACGGTTGAGAGGGTTGATGTATTATTGCACATAATGTATTCGTTGAAATGTAGAAGGAAGGGGGTACTTGAAGGGAAGAGGGGGCAATGGAATCAGAGATATGACATATTCGGTACGCGTAAATCAGACTCTCAACTCGGCTTGAATTAAACGAGTGTTGGCACTAGCTACCAACGGAATCAAACTTAATTACCTCTGTTATTTAATGTGTACTGAAAATGGAATTCTGCAAATATATAATAATAAAATATTCATTTATTTTTCAAATATCCAATTAAAAATCGGGTTAGGGGCAACATACTGTTGCCAGAATTTGGCCAATCACTTCGATGTTGTGCTCCCCAGGCACACCACCCCCTCACCATTTTCTCCATCTTCCACTCTCTCCACAAGCTCTCTCCCACGATACTCTTCTTTCTTCTACATCAAACCTTATCACTTCTTCCCACCTCATCCTTGGTCTTCCTCTTCTCCTCTTTCTTCCGACTGTTCCCCTTTCAAATTCCTGCCTCGGTCCATCCTTTGCATGTGACCATACCACCGTAGTCTCTCCCTTCCCATTCTGTAACTCAATCCATCCACTTCCAATTCCCTCCTTATTGTTCTACTCCTTACTTTATCCATTTTACTCACACCCACTACACTCCTTAAAAATTTCATTTCCGATGTTTGCAATATTCTCTCTTCATTTTCCCCAATCGGCCAAGTCACTGCCCCGTAAGTTAGTATTGGCAAGAAGTAGCATTTATACATTAGAAATTTGCATCGCCTCTATAAATTGCAAATATATAAAGAAACAAAATTATTTTGGTAATTTTCTCATTCTTCAGTAATACAATTGAATAATATCGGATTTAAATGAGCTGCTATATGAATGATGTTTACAAAAACTCATGCTTCATACAGGAATTAAAACTATCCTAGAATTGGTTTTAGTTTCAAATGCTTATTATGATTACACTAATGGCTCATAATTCGAATGCAAGTGCAATAATATCATCCAGTATAATTCCGTACCACCAATTAACCTATCTGTTGTTGGTACGTAAATCCCTAACCTTATCACGATAAACAGTATGGATACATATTGAAATGGGTAAAATTAATCCTTGAACTGAGTACTAAATTACATTGTTTCATCCTATATTTCATGCAACTATAATTGGAGGAACGATTGACCGTCTCCTCTATTAATCAGAACGAACGGTCGGGTGAATGCATACATACTTGTAATTAACTGGAAGGTTGTCTACCACCTCTCATATAATTATACATTCAATTACAAGAAAATTTCTGCAGGTTTGAATATTTAACACTATTGAAAGCTGTAGTTGTGTTTCAAATAGCGAATCTCACCCTAAAAAAAAATCATTGACCGCTCAAAATACAAGAGCTTAACAGCTAAAATGGTACTATTTGTATTTTTTTTTGTCAGTTGACGAATTTCTTTTTCCGTGGTTACGTGTTCATCACTTTTATAATTGTATGACTCCAAAAAAATCTCAATATAAATCCATGAGAATTGTAGCTTATCTAACAACATCTCTACCACTGTTCATATATTAGCTATTAGAGTAGATCTGGTATTGATTGTTGATTTTTGTTTTTGAAGACGAGATG
>OZ023337.1:18357798-18532798 GCA_964007535.1 Brachyptera risi
AATTATTCAGAATTTAATTTCAAAATATATAATTTAAGGAGATGAACTCTTCTGAATAACTTCCGGATGAATGTAGAAATAATTGAATGAACGATTCTAGAATTACTATTTCGTTGATATTGTATATTTTCAGTGAGTATAGCACGCTGTATCTATGTGGTCACTCATGTACGCATGAACAGCTGTCAAATGAATGGATTTCTCTCAGATTGATTCAATTATATTTATTCAAAACACCTCTCAAAATATCTCACACAATCAGATTATATTATGAGTGAATTACTAACAAAGTTATTTCTCTGAATTGTATAATTGCAGAAACTTTGTTGGCACTCTTGTTTTAAAATACCGATATTAGCCGCCCTCGGTAGCTCGGTCAGCTAAGGCACCGCTTCGAAAACTGAAGTCACCGTTAAGAGTGGGTTCTCGCATAAGGCATGTGTTTTTGTAAATGTACTTCCACTTATCACGTCATAGTTTCATAATCACCTGCTTATTAGTACCCCCGTATAACCTAGCGTTGGTGGGGTCGTTAAGCAAACAATATTCAATAATGATATTCAAATACTCGAAGTAACACATCTGTGACATTGTATAGCTATACAAATTCACACCAAACTAGCAAATGCAATTAGTTTTAATCTTTCAAGTATTCAATGTATTATCGATACCTACAAATCTCGAATGGCTGATGCATATCGTTCTATCCTTCTTCTATAACATCACATGCAAGATATTATAGTAATTAATTAATAGTTAATCCCACAGAGAACGTTAGAGTGTGTAACAGCCAATTGACCCCTCGGGTTCTCTGTCTCTCCCACTAATTCCCTATTGTTCCCGGTTGACCTCTGACCTCGCTATTCGAAGTCAACACTCAAGTCCACCTACACGGGGAATAATACGAGACAAGGGGAAAGACTTAATGCAACTTGGTTTAATAATATCATTGGGACATTTATTATGAGGGTTAAGGTTAGTTGAACGTTTATTTAATCAAGAGTGGAATGATTCTAAAAAGCAATGAACGTGAAAAAAGTTGTGATACAATCATAGTTTTTCGAAACGTCCATTTCTACCCCACGATCAAGGTGAAAAATACAGTACCGTACCGATTTATCAAGTATTGTTCTGAGTTGATAGAATCTACGGATACTAAATTAATAAGAGAACGCATGAGCGCTTTCGCATGAGAATCATGCATGTATATGAATCATTCGGAAGCTATATACACACCTTTGTTTAA
Organism: Brachyptera risi; assembly: GCA_964007535.1. Taxonomy (NCBI): domain Eukaryota; kingdom Metazoa; phylum Arthropoda; class Insecta; order Plecoptera; family Taeniopterygidae; genus Brachyptera; species Brachyptera risi. The sequence continues at coordinate 18,359,045 of OZ023337.1, forward strand.
AACTATCAAACTCAACAATCACGACCTTCTCACAAAGAACAATTCGTGGAGCTGTCGATTATTTTCACTCCAATTGGCTCCATTCACTGATTTTCTCAATAGATAGGTTCGTATTTTGATATACAAGAAATCACATAATGATTTTTTTCTAGAAAAAAAAATGGATTCATGTATACAACCTTTGAATAATTTGTGAACTTGAATTCGATGAAATTTTGAATCACTTCGAAGAGATTCTTTTTACCACATTTCACCCTCAGGATTATTCTTACGAGGGTTTTCAAATGTTCTCTTGAGGGTAGTTGAACCGAATGAGACTATACAGTATCAAGTTACAGATGACATATGTGCAAGCCAAGATTCATCAACATTTGTGTTTTCGTTTTAATTGTGGAGCGCGAAAGAAATTAGGGTTTCAAGTACCAAAAATTCAAGTCCTCGTTTACGCTGATCCAAATAGTGAATTTATCTCTACATTTCTTGAATATTCATCACCAGATTTTATACCACCTCAAAGGAATACAGCTCTTGAATTTGCACCTCTAGATTGAAAAATAACTTGACTACCTATCTGAATGAGAAATAAAATGTAACACCAAAAAGTTTTAGACACGGTTCGGTATTTGTTAACATTAATTAAAGTCAAGTGTTAGAAAAAACGAAGCCTTCACGAGTAACATTTATTATTCACGTTAGTTTGCTGTGACATTTTCACAAATGAACTTTAAACAGTTTTAAGTTCAGGGTTTCAAGTTTGTTTCAGAAAAGCAAACTTAGTTTCTTCACTTTGACTTTCTAGGATTTTTCTAATTTGTTCAATTACAGAATAATCCGAAGTGTAATTACTTGGTGTTTTTACAATGTATAAATTGATCTTTATTCAGGAGAAAGACAAGAAGGTAAAAAAGTTACGTATTTTTATATCTAACCTAAAACGCATTAAATAGTGGAAACAAACCACTCCAGTCACTGTGCACGATTAAATTATTCTCCATTTCATATTTTATTTTGAATGTTGAATGTATCCCTTCAACTAAACGATTCATCAATCTAAAGCTCCAAACGGTAATCTTGTTTACGAAGTATAACTGAAAAGTCATAGGCCTTCTTCGTGGAGTAAGGACGGCTATTACTATATAATTGTTCAGTAGTTTTATCAATTCATGAATTATTCCTACTTATTTAATTGTTGGAATAATTAACACGAGGCAATAGTTAACACCATCATCTTTTCAACACGTACAGACCTCATTAATAATCGACTAGTTGAAATGTAAAATTAATAAACAACTATCAAATCAAGTCAATTTTTGATTGTTCCATTCGATGACATCATATTGATCATATTCATGTCATAATCTTTTTCTTTCAGTCTCGTGATGATTATTTCTTTGTCTTATTTTCTATCAGGAGCTAAAAATCTAATTTTTATTTCAATTGATATTGACTGAAGAAATTGTTCCTAGATAATTGATCTCCGAATTACAGAGCGTAATTTTGTCATTATTTCTCATACTCACATTCTCAGAGATTGAACTTATTTCGATATTCGATATTCGAAACGTGGAAAATTGGAATTTCCTGAATTTTCAACAATTTCAGTTCATTCTTGATATTCCTTAAAGCCTCAAGAATGTGGGATACAGCTATCTTCTCTTCTTATGTCATGCCATTCTTCCTTTAATGGTCCGATATTAATAACGACGACTCTCTCACACTGGGTTCACAAATAGTTCCACAAATATGTAAAATTACATAAAAAAGCTGGATAACTTACGAATTCAATGTCTGTAATTTCACATTCAATAACAAGTCTTACATTTTCATATTCTACGAAGTGCTTCCACATTTCTACGTATTATATTACGGTTTATTATCCCTTTCTTTTTTCAATTCGACTCATCTCATTTTCTATCGTTTTATTATCATTTCTCGACGTCACTTCCAACTTCTACAAGTCACGTGTTAAATAATCGATCGGATATCTCCAGCTATCAGTTACGATTGACGGTCGGAAGTTTCGAACCGGTAATTCTGGTTTATTGATACTATGATAGTTTCAATGGAGATCACATGACATGTAATTCGGAAAGTTTATATGCAGTATCATGGTATTGGTCAGAAAGATAATATCAAGTATCCAAAGTCTAACTTTGGGAGAATGTGCAAAATACAAGGGTGGGTAAAGTATTCGGAAAACGATATAACGTTGATAGTTGAACGAATTGTGGATATAAAGTTTCATATAATATATAGGGCCATACACCAATATATTTATATTGAGTTTTGTATCTGATTATAAAGATGTTCAAATATAGTTCAATCACTTTGAGAGAACGAAAGTAATTTAAACATTTTTTATTTCAATATTTTCACGTTCACTCACGAGTCTTCATCAAGTTTATAATTACGAATTAAATAGAAAACAATAAGTTGTAATTCCTCATAAAAGTTATCATCAATTATGTAGAAGCTATATTGTTTTTATTAACATCGGAAACTTGACAAGACGGCATTGTCCCCGTCCAATTAAGGCCAATTGATGACGCGGTTGAATCGCTTGAACGGAGCTCCATGAGGGTGATTACCACCCCAAAAGAAGTAATTATATATAATTTAATTTTCTCAACAAACTGTATGGAAAACTAATAAGTGCCGACATAATGAACAGTTCAATTATCTGTGTTGGTGAAGATAACGTGGATGATAGGACGTATGCACATGGACAAAGGGAAGGGGGCAAGGGCAAGGGGTGCACTTGCTCCCCCTGAAATTCAAGTCAGGAAATATGTTGGAAAAACTTTGAGAATCGGATTATTTTTATAATGATGAAGGACAATGGAAGATATAGATACTCAACTCTATATATAAAATGACATATATATTGAATGATTATTCATTGAATAATTAATTATTTTAATAATAAAATTAATTAATAATTAATTAATAAAATAATTAATTGAATAATCATTAAAATTGAATAATGAGATTCTGATATGAGTTTCCTTTTGAAAATTTGTATTATATGGACCTAGATAAAATCTTTCAACTCAATCTGACTGTTTCTTTGTGAAAATTTTCAAAAACTTGAATCAAAATAACTATACTCAAATATAATTTTACCATCTTAATTTCTGTGCCTTCAACAATGAAGTCTTGGAAAAATCGAAGACTGAACTAATTGAAATACCTCTCAAAACACCATTAAATAATACAATTTAGAAAAACCCTCCACGGGGTTGGGTGAAGGCACTCCCCTTTTCATTCGAACTTGTATATTCAAACCATGGGAAGTATAGTGAGTATTTTATACATTTATAATACAAATATATTTTCCGCCACCCCTGGTAATGTTATTCTCCATTCTCAGGCTTCAGTGATCACACTGAAAGCTACCGCATCGTGTACAAATATCTTGTGAGGGGATTCACTTTTCATCCAGGAGTGGATTTCAGGGAATCAAGGAATCAGTGATGCTCCACCGAATATACATTCACCCCGAGTCGTCGTGTGTATAGGCCTACTGTAGTATGAAGCGAGTTGTAAAACTAGAGAAGGCAAAAAGGGCTTGAAGTCTAAATAAAATCCAGAGATACGTGGTTGGGATCTCGAAGTCAAGTCGATGGATCGATGTAGTCGATAGTGATGTGTATCGAGATATTTCACGTCGAGGATAAAGAGATTTGAAGTTGAAACAGCGCGGGATTATGTAAAACAGTATGACAATATTTTATGAGAGACGTGAAGCGTAAACATGCGGAGTGATTATGTATGTGATTTCGAGAAAAAAAATTACATAAATGAAGACAAATTCTAAGAAAACGTTAGATGGTGGAATTTTCATCATACAAGTATGAAAACGATTTTTTGAGGTATGAACCATATTGTTGAATCGATATTACATAACATTTTCTCCAATGATGATGACAAAAATATAATTTTCATTGTAATTCAAAAATATTTTCAGAAATGTGTTTGTCATGAATACAAAACTATAACTGTCAGATCAATTTGTTTCATTGAAAAATATGTGTATGGAATATTTTTTGAATTAAAATTCACTTGAAACAGTGATTTTTTATTTTTAAATCATTCTGACATATTCTCAGAATGATCTAAAGCGCCTCGAACAAATTAAAATACCTAATTATTAAATCACTTCACTTATTAATGTTTTAATTTTGATGTTATTCAACAGAAACAGATTTCACCTTCAGTCCAACTGCATCTGTATTTTCAATCAATTTGATTTAATCTTCATTTTCAAATTTCATCTTGCTGATGTTTCGGTACCCCAACTGGTCATCCTCATAGCTTTATTTGGGATACAATGGATGTCAGGTTTTTGATTTTTTCATTTTAATTCACAAGAATGAATGAATGAATGAATACAAATCCTGAAAAGACTCGGGTGACAATCGCTTTCAAAATTCACGCTTTCACGAATAATCAGTTCAATATTTATCTATTGGAATTGAGACAACAATACAGTATTGCTTTAATCGTGAATCAGCCACGATGACGAAGTGAACAAATAAATAGAAAAAATTAATTATAATCTGGGTATGATAAATGACAATATTAGTTCGAGATAATTCGTTTGATGAGGTTTTAGTACCGGTAAACCCACGCTTTCCAAGTTGATTATGAAAATGAATAAGCTCATATCGGCCTACTACGATTAACAATGATTAATAAAAAAAAATCGACTTCAAATTTCACTCAATTTGAAAAAAAAAATATTAACTATGTCCGCTAATCCATGTTGGCCAATCAGTTAATATATAAATATTCAGTAAATATAATAATCACTATAATATCAGTAAATATTTGATAGGCTCAGTTCACCCGTTCTTTGAATTGCTCTTGTAATTATTGTTGGTCATTAATCGATTTCAAATTTCGAAGTAGTCTATATAGCATCATAGTGATAATAGCGAACCATGCAATTAAAAATCAAATCAGCTGTTTTTCTAATTTTGTTTTCAATAGTTGGACGTCGTTCGCAATGTGAATGTTAGTTTACGTTAGTTAGATACAGAGTTTTATTTGTTCAATCAAGTAGTTAATTAATTTACTTGATTATTTCAGAAATGTTGATCACAAAATGAAACTTTATATATTTAACTAGAAATCTAACTCCCTTTCATTAACCCCTTACGGTGATAGAATTAACCTCACGTAATAATTAGTATACTATTTCTGTATTAGCCTGTAACTACTTCATACTATCCATGATAGTTATACGCAATTGGGAATTTAGACCAGCTTTTCAAATTATCATTTTCGATTTTCGCAACGTCCGTTCTCGATATATGAGGACTTCACAGATTTAGAGGATGTGATAGGATCAGTTTTACTGTCATCAATGTTTATTTTCAATAAACTCTAACTGTAATTCCAAGTTGAAATCAATATACAATATAGAATTATCGATGACGTGTGTTGTCATTTTTGATGCTTTAATGGATTTTTCTATAATCTTCTGAGTACAGAACATTACTCCATTGAAGCTTGTAATATGATGTGCTGGTAATTTTTACAGCAAAGAGATTGAATCGTGTGTATCTATTAAAGTGTGCTACTACACGATGGTGAAAATTGATTCAACCGTGAACAAAGCTTTGCTCAAAGTAAGCAACTACCTAACTCAATATTACGCCCACCATATAATGATAATTTAAACTAGCCAAACGTAGCATAAGCGTTGTAAGATGAGCGAGATATCTGATTAGGTATAATAGTCGTTAAAGTAGTTTTACCCTTGCTATACTTCATTAACTTTGGTATTCTACACACCTTGACGCATATAAAGAAGACTTCATTGGTGGGCAAATATCGAATCTAGAAAGCTGTGAATCTCAGCAACCTGAATCTGCTTTAATTTCTACTGATAGGCAAACGCGAAATGCGCGTTGTAAGATGAGCGAGATATCTGAATTAGGTATAATAACAGTCCTACATTTGCTACTTTATCGACTCTGGTATTCTACACTCTGTTCTTCATTTAATTGCTACTTTATCTTCTCTGGTATTCTACACACCTTGACGAATATAATTAATTCTTGGGGAAATATCGAATCTAGGAAGCAGTGAATCTTGGTTCATTTCCATATATTTGATGAATGAAAACAGTTATTTGAATTTTTCTCTTCAAAACGGCTGGTTCGAATTGCTTACAAAATGATGGTTATGTGTATCATTCATGTTTAAACACTTAGAGAACAGAGAACATTTTATTTTTTTCGGAGAGGTTACATTTTTTCGAATTTTCTTACCCAGCCTAATCTTATGGGGTTTTTAAAAACTTTGACATGATATTTCTCAAAATCTGATGAATCTGATGAATCTCATGAATCTGATAGATTCATTCCAAAAACTGTACAGTTCTAAGTTGTAAAAGTTGGCCCGTACAAAAAAAGTTTCATGTGGATCAGTCTACCCATGTGACCTGTGCAGTGCTTAAAAAAAAAAACAAAAAAAAAACACAGACAAAGATTCATAAGAGTGGGATGGAGACTTCGCTACGCTCATCTAATAATAATATTTGATGAATAAAAACAGTTAATTTAATTATTTTCTTCAAAACGGTCAGTTCGAATCCAATAAAAGATCGTGGTAATGTGTATTATTCATGTATACACATTCACAGAAAATTTCATTCCATTTGAAGAGATTTTATTTTTCAAATTTTCTTGCCCAGCCTAATCTTATGGGGTTTTTACAAATTTTGGGATGATATTTCTCAAAACCGGTCCAACCGATTCATACCAAAAACTGTACAGTTCCAAGTTGGATAAGTTTACGTTTAAAAAAAAAGTTTCATGTTGATCAGTCAACCCCTGAGACCTTTGCAGTGCACACAAACAAACAATCAAACAAAAAATACACAGACAAAGCCCTATAAGAGTGGGATGGAATCTTTGCTTACGCTCATCTAAAAATCACAACGATTTTATAATTCCATTCATATAACGTGAACAAATTTTAGTAGGCCTACCTTGAGTAATCTCTTGGGGGAAATCTCTTGGGTACCGCTTACGGGTACAGCCGTAATTACACGTAAATTACCACTGATTTAATGGTAATTGATCGTGAATTGAATCATTACTACAAATATATACACATCACTAAAATTCAAAGTCACTAAACGAATGAGTTGGATTTGATATCCCTCTTTCTGGTATCTTCATTGATTAGATTTATACTATATTTCGAGTTTCCATTATAATTATACAAAGAATGAATTTTATATCGGGAGCACATTTAATTTTGGTCTCATCCAATTTAAGCTTCTGTGATAGAAGAGATTGACTATTACTACAATATTGAACTAATAGGGCTCAATTACTAGAGTTTCATCTGAATTGTTTGAGTGGATGAAGCATAAATTCTGTAATGTGCAGTTAAATTCAATTCAAGACAAAGTTTCAGAAGCCCAAATATATATTCAATCATTATCAACACATTTTCATTTCATTACTGAATCATCACATATTAAGTCAAAGTTGACCGCTATAACGTCTGTCTCATCAAGAAAATATATATATTTCCGTTTGTGGCCTGTATGAAACGAAAAAGCTTAAAACTTATAAATAAAAAATATTTTCATTATGCCCTCTATTATACTGTAATTAAATCAAGTTTTTAATTACGTTTTTGTACTTGAAATTACTGTTGCCTTGGCATCCGAGTGTAGTGAATGTTCAACGTGCTTTCATAATTAAAAAAAAATCAATGAACCACTTTTGCCTAAAATAAAATAAAAGTTCCAGCTCGTTTTGTATTTTATGCTCATTACCTTGGTTTTTAATTATTCCGATTCCTCAAACACTTTCATTACGTCTCACGTGGAAACGAGACGGAGAGAATTCTCACAACTAATACCGTTTTAATGATTATAATTAACAATTGACCCAGTAAAACTAGATGGGTAACGATCCAGAAAACATATAATTTTAAATTACTTGAATTTGAATAAGATACTCGTTATTAATTGTGTTTTCACTTCATTTAGATCCTACTATGGATTGCGTATACACTTCCACTGAAAAGTATACATAATTGAGAGATTTGAATTTGGTTTGCAAAATGCATACCATGGAAGTTAGGATAACAGTATCTGGAAATCACAATAGATCTTACATTTCTTGTACTCAATAGTTTCAAGTAGATACACTCGCTGTCACACGACATGCTTCTTTCACGAAATCAAAATTTAAATAAAATTCACGCATTTGTTATGTACATGTTTTTTCACAGACGATACTGTACGTGGAGTACATAGAAATATTGTCTGTAGTTTCAGTCCGTACTTCAATTCAGATTTTTTTTAAATTTAGCTCGATTGACTGTATAAGACCGTATAATGATAACATAATTGAAACGAAATTGTGCATACTATTTTCAAGAAGATTTCAGATATAGAATTCATGGAAGTAATAGATACATTCATGTAATGATATAAACCACAATATAACTATATTCGTCAGGTTAGTCCTACCGAAATTAACACAATAATTCAAAAATAAATCTTTTTCCTTTAGAGTTTAGAGAGCTCTCCAAAAATGAAGTTTTCACAATTAAAAAAAAAACTCGACTTGAAATAAATCGTCAATTTTTTTATTCTAGATTGCTTGAATAGCTCAACGATCATTACTCCCTATTGAACACAAGTCCTCTAGCACGAAGGTCGGGGTTTTGCATACGATTAAGCCGTCAACCGGCGTCGGTTTCAGCCATATTGCACACCGACGGTAGGCGTCGTCATGTGATGTACGTGTCTTCTTAGAAACGCATTCAAGCATGTACGTACAAGGCGAGACTCTTGGAGTGATAATGCCAATATGTTCAGTGAACAGAATGATAATATTGTAGTGTGTTGATGGTTACTAAGTGTGACAGGATATTGAGCAAAAGTGGGATTAGTTTTTGAAAAATGCCACGTGTGAAATGGAGGCATGTGACCTGATATCACAGACTACCCCTTCTTCAACCTTAACAGCATATCTGAAGAGGATGAGGAAGGTCAATTAAGAAATTGGTGTTTAATTAATGCTATCTTAGAAATTTAGATAATGAGGAATATTGTTGTAAGTTATTATTGAATATTGATTGAAATATAAAATTCAACTTCAAAGTAAAATATATTTTGTAAATGAAATGAAAATTCCACAATGATAGAATTATTGGATATAATTACATCAAATATCACCATAAATTATTACTCTTATCAATTAGGTAATCTGTAATTTAATAGTGCAATTATGTAATTATATATTATGCATATTTCTATTATTTCGTCAATTTATTTTTTACCGATCGGAATCATTGATTCAGGATCATCGTAATGAGATTGGAATATTTGTCATCAACATTATCATCTTGATTGGTGATTTATACGAATGAACTGATTTTAATCGCACTTACCTATCACTAATATATATTGTCAAATGAAATGATAATTTCTATTGACATACGATTCAAAAGCATAGTCCATATTTGAGCAATATTCATAAACAGATAATAGATGGATAATAGATGATATATAATAGATTTATACTTCTCTAAATGATGACACCGTTGAATACCTGGACCCATAATTTCACACATTCAATCATGTGTTGTTTATATATGTTATATTTGTTCATTTCGAAGATTGTAAGCACAATTACTGCTTTATAAGGTGACGACATAATATTGCCATACAATAAATTAATCGTTACAGGTTCGAAATTATCCACTGGAGATGAATGTGATTTATCAATCAGATAATTGTGAGAACTTCTCTAATTGCTTGGAGCTTCGAAGATTTAAACATCTGACGTTTTTGGAAGATGTTTTTGTGATTATTCACTCTCAAAATACAACAGCTATATATACAAATATCGATGATATTTGTGTTTATTATTTTGGCTGTTACTCCCATGGATAAAACTACGCTAAATAGAATCTTACAATTAAGCGTTCACCGGTTTTTAAAACTTGGACAAGATGTGTATCAGTAACTGAAATGTTTTCTTATTCTCAACTGATTATTGAACTTTTTTTTTCAATTGCCACAAATTAGTTATATACTTTTACATATACAATTTATACTCTCGTCTACTGTATACATTGTAAACTATTATATTTAATCAAGTTCTAATTAAATCAAATTAAATTATATTAAAATATATTCATAGTATATATATTGTATATATTATATATTATTATATATTATAAATAAATACGTCTCGTCTAACTCGGCTTGTCTGTGGTTTAAACAGATGGAAACAAAACATTAATATATACTGTGATTGACAATGTTGAAAATGTACTTATATTATTGACATGATTCAATGCAATAAGTTGAATGATAATGAACATGAAAAGAACCTGAGAATGAGCGTATTTTTAATGATGAAAGTGAGAATGAATAGAAGAATGTTCAAAAACGGTATTAACATTATGACATTTTGCATTCCCCCTAACATATTTTCCCATTTCAAAATGAAATATTACAAAATTCTTCCGTTCTATAATTAATGTCAAGATCACTTGCATTTCGAGAGTTATACCTTATATAGTCTCAGCACTCACTCAAGGTCTAACGCAAAGAAGAGACGTATCTCTCAAAAGCCACTTATCGCTCGTATAACATGTCACTGTCAGTTATGTCAACAACAGGTGACATGACAGGCGTCGCGACGTCAATAATAGACGCCATCTCATGTCGTTTTCACGTCGTTTCAAGGAAAAAGTGATGTAACGATATACTGGTCAAATGCTAGGGTGAAAAACTGTGCGTCAAAAAATTCAGTTACCGGTAATTTAATTGAGATGAACAATACTCGTACAAGATTGTTAAAAGATGATCGAATGACGTTGGTGTGAATGTTATGTTGGTAAACGATTGATAGCTGTTCCTAGCTCATAAATTTCATTTATATATTTATTCATATTGGTTTTAATGAAGCACTGTACTGATGACTACGATCTATTGGCGTCGGTGAATGATATATGAGATGATGGGATGATGAGAAGGAAGTTTTTTCATTAGGTGTTTTCAGATAGTGAGAAGGAGTCGGTCATGGTGTGTTGATAAAGAACCATCCCAGTATTGACCTGAACGACAGAGGAAAACCACGAAAAACACCTGTCAGGATAGTCGGCCATGGTGTGAATCGAACCCCGGTCTCCTGAATGACAGCTCAGTGTGATGATCACACACTCCTTGTTATATTTTATTGCAAGATTAATTTCACTGAGACTGGTGGACCAGTAGCTAGCCTGCTGAACCGCAATTCAGAAGGCCAGGGTTTGATTCCCGCCATGGTCGACTATCTTGACTGTTTTTTCGTGGTTTTCATTCTGTCTGTTAAGTTTCCATTGAGACGGTTCCTCGAAAACAGACCACGACTGAATTGTTCCCACTTACCGAAAACGCATCATAGAGTGATATTTTATCTCATAATCCCATAATCTCATTCAACATTCGTCAGTGCCAATTTACATCTTATTAATCAGAAAAGTGCGTCGTTGAACCAAATAAAATGAATAGCACATGTCACCAATTTATTATTTATACCATCGAGTAATATTAAATCACCCATATTATCTATACTTTCTAAATAATTGAATATCTCCATTTATTTGAAAATTCATTATAAATTAGCAACGATTTTTTTGTGATATGAATATAGTACAGGAGTACTGTGTATCTGTGTATAGTTCACAACATAATGGGTGCCCGGTTTGATGATGAAAAAAAGTTCAGTATCTTTCAGTTCTTCATATTGCCTCTATGGAAAACAATAATTGAACTATCATTTTTGAACATTCTAGTTCAGAACTATAGTGAGAATTAACTAGATTATTCTAAACTTCATGTACCGGTTTCATACATACAATGATTAAATTTGAAATTGCAAATCAAACTGAAACGAATATTCCCTATATGCCTTGATATTCCAAGTTTTTATGTTTTTAGTTTCACCTTCGAGTCTCGTTATTCTATATATTGTTTAACGACCCCACCAACAGCTAGGCCATTAGGCTTATTAGCTAGGCTCTCTCTCTCTATTCATAATTTGATTTGGTTGGGTTTAATTTAAGCTGAAAATATCACTGTTGCATTATTATCGTGTTTTCTCGTTATTTGATGCACGTTTATTCTTTCACGCACGTGTTTACGCAAACCCAAAAGTTGATGACAACATGATGGGACGGTTCTGTATATGACGTTGTTTTTTATATGATAAAAACACAACAATGATTTCACCCTGTCCGAATTTGATATCGTTTCTGATTGAAGGTGACAACTGACAGTCTCTGAACTGTCGGGGTTCTGATATACAAATAATAGTTTTCATTTAATGGACTATCGAAATATGTTACCCAGGTGACGAAAGTTATTGATATTGTTGCGCGCAGACTAACGAACCCGAAATCGACCCAATCTAACCAATTAAAAACTCAACGTGATGTAGGTTAACGTTTGTGGAGTGAGTTTGAGTGGTTGTAACAATACAACTTCATGGTCTGACCAACCTTGTAGACTTTTTGAAATAATAAAAGTCATTGTCACTTGGTTGAGCGAAAAATACGACATTGATTCTGAAAATATATTTTTGTATCGTAATAGTGTCAAAATAGTGTCAATATTAGATTGATCAGATATACTTTCTATGGATTTAGCTGTATTCAAAACTGATGTGAAAATATCGAATATTCAGATTAGACCCCCTATGTGAATAATTGAAGAATATATATCAATAATTAACAAATACAACAAACAATTAACAAATATCTCGTGAAATATAGTATATTTGAAAACAAATAGATAGAGCGCCTATCCAGAGAAATATTACGGAAAATTTGTCTGAAACCACTTGTGAGTCACAAAAATTATTTGAAAAATGTCCATTTTTCAAAAAAAATTGAGAAATTTTCAATTTTTTTGGAAACTTTTGCACTTATCAACATTGAAACTCGACATGACGTCTTTAAAGCCATACTGTAAGAAGATTAAACAAAGGTCTTTCAGTAAGATTGAGGATGATGTGGTAAAAATTTTGTCACCTCCCAAAAACAAAACCCTAAAAAATCTTGAGTTTCTAAAACAAATAACTTATTGGATGCAATCGAGAAGTCATCGAGTGGGAATTATAATATTAAATCATATACAAATTATGTGATCCATTGATTGTTTAATTTGTGAATAAATAGAAGAATATGCATTCAATCTTTTCATTAAAATTCAATATGTCATATTCGAATATTCGAATCAGACCATATAAATATTCATATAAATATCATATTTATATCTCACTTCAACATACTAACTCCCGGAATAATTACGGTATTGAAAGTGAACAGAGAGAGTGAGCCATGTTGCTATGTAGCGTAAAAGATATCACCAGTGATCCTCACCACTATCTGTAATCAAATGTAGTGATTATCATTACGTGCATATATCCACCTACTTCAATTGTTAGTATCAATCAACATATTCATCAATTAGAGTCCTATTATCTAGAATAATATCAGTCCCATTATTTATTACCATTAGTCTCCATTGGTATGAGATAACATAGATTAAATGATTATTTTCAATCCACAGGGGCAAGCTTAGCCTAACCCGCCACACTTCCAAGTAAGACAAGTAAGAGAAAATAAGGAGCACCATAACCGCAGTATATATTTATTCAGATTTCTTCTACGGAGGTTCATCAAATGCAACGAAATATGATGATGTTTAATGAAAAATGAGATATTTATTCGATGAATATAAATGATGAATGATCTATAATATTATTCTCATTATATAGGCCTACACGAAATCTTATTTGATTAATGGCTCTCCAGAAATAGGTGAAATAAGTAAGTCTGTAATAAGTCTGTAAGGTAGCCTATCCGAAGCTACAAAATCGATGATTGACAGCCAATCAGAGTGATTTGTGAAGTAAGTTTCAATGAAACTATAGTTATTCTTATGTAGTGAAAATTGTAGTATGACTAAATTTGGCAAGTAAAATTAGAATTAGCAGAATTAGGTAGATGAAAGGAAACTATATAAAAGAATCAAGAAGTGAAAAGAAGTTTCTTCATAAAATATCAATAGTTTGTGATCGTCATATTGAAGTATTAACTAATAATACTCAATAATACGAAATGATGTACGTGTAGGCATATGATCTCATCAGAAATAATCTATTCAATTCTATTCGGAGAAGTAAAAATAAAATAATAATTATAGAATAACTATAGGTGATTCAAAATGTATGAAGTTACTTCATCTTCCAACTAACCTATCTGCTAGTGGAGTCGTTGAACCATAATAACAAATAATCACAACGGTTAATCTAAAACCATCACTGCTTGTTCAACGACGCTACCAACAGTCCGGTTATTGCATTGGTGGAAGAAAAGAGATCAGTAATAAGTTCCATGCGTATTCTCATCATCAATGTTATTCATATAGACCTACTATATTCATGTGCTATGTTGTTTTCTACTAGTCTGATTTACTAGCAACTCGACACGAACTTTGTTAGTGTTATAAATCCATAAGTCCATACAAAAGTTGAACGAAGTGATAAATAATTGTAGGTGTATCTAGCTAGACAGATAACTCACGTGGTATGCACTAGTGGCTGTGGTTGAACTCTAAGCTTCCACTACTCAACTTCTAATGGATTCGTTCATGTCGGAAACAGAGAAATTTCATGCGACAAATTGTTATTACTATTGAATGTAATTATATTCATGACAGTTATTGTTCAAAACTTGTGAAAGACGGAAAGGGAAATTTACTACTACTACTAGACTGCTTTATTTATCTGTGTAGAAAACTAGATATGTGATAGTTGAGGTGTTGCATTAAAAAACAAAAAACACAATAACGCACACAGCTGTGAGCTGAATGAAAACAAATGAGAAGTTCTGAATGTCAAATGATTATTATCATCATCATTTTTTTTCTTTTTTCCTCCTTGTAGGATTATCTTTTGATGATGAAACAGTGGATGTGCAATTAGGGACAAACGAGATGAATAATTGATATGAATGAATGAATAGCGTGAAATTACTTGGAGTATGCCATTGTTGGTTCAAAATGTAACTATGAATGAAATTTCCTCATAAGACAATTTCCCATACAGTTAAAAGCGGAGATATGTGAAATTCATAAATAATGATATTGATTTCATCTAAAAAACAATTAAGATTCATTTTTGATTCCTTTATGATATCTTTCACATTATTTTCATCATGTTCGCTAGGGCTTATATTGTACATCACCATCCTCTACTAACCAATATGAAATTTTTGTATCGTTCAAAAATTAGGCTTATCAATTGTTATCATTCATCATTTTTTGAATATATTATTGCATTCAGCTGTCATAAAATATCAGGACACTTTTCTCCTGACACTTTTCTCGTGGTCTGTTCATACTGGGATGATACCTCAACAATAAGCCACGACCGATTATTTAAATATCCAAAATCCAAAAACATATTTGAATAACTTTTTATCTTATTCAACATCATCTCGTTCATTTATTCACCGACGCCAATAGATCATGGTCATGATAAAGTGCGCCGTTAAATCCAATATATGAAAAGGTGAACAGGCAACTGGTGATTAATACCTTATCATTTCTGACACACACACATATATATATATATATATATATATATATATATATATATATATATATATATATATATATATATATGTATATATACACTACAAAACTGCCACAGTCAAATTTTTATTCTATGTGTCTCCATAAATATCCAATTGACATATTATATATGATAATTAAAACATATGATAATAACTTCTACCTATAACCAATCATTAACTACAATAAACCCAATGCTCATACTATGATATAAGCTCAACTAGGACATATACATTGTTATTCACAGTGTTGTTATATATGATACTCATGGTATTGGCAGCTGTGATTTGCATATATTGATATGAAGTTTGACACAAAACCTAGAGAAATTGGCTCAATGTTCAATGAATATAAAATACAAGACCTTCAATATTCTATACATTATGATAATTCTGTAATTTATGGTGATAATAATTATTAAACAAACAGTATAGAATTATGGAATGTGAATGGATCAAATGTATACAATTGTATGTGTGATTAATGTGTGATTTTTATATTTCAGAGTGAAAGGTATAACCATCACAAACCAATATTAGTAATGATCAATAATATCAATATTGATACGATAATATCTATTGCTGGCCGTTTTGTTTATATTTGTGACGTACGTTAGACAGCCAATGCTAATTGAGAAAAATAATATCTATTGTTATTTTTGAGATGGTTGTTGTATTCATTTTGTGTATGTTGAGGTTTGGATGAATTTTATACTGTTGATGTTTTCCTTCCTTCTTTTATTTCCACACCGAAAGTGACACTATTCTCTTGCGATATGTTTACTATCACTATGATGATGTATTTTTTTTCAATAAATCACAATTTGTTCTCTTTTGTTGAGCGGCAGACGATTTGGAGGCAAAATTTAATCAAAAGAGATAATTTAAGATATATGATATATATATATATATATATATATATATATATATATATATATATATTCGATAAATAATATAAATGCGTTTCATGAAATTTACTTTGATGATAAGCATGAGAACAATAATGCGATACGTGAGTTTGTTCAGTTTGTTTTCTAAGAATTAACATTCACAACATTATTATGTATATATTGCACAAGTTGCAGAGATTCAACTACGATGCAGATCAAATAACACTGCATTATCATCATAATAGTTCTATATATCATATTCTTATATATATATATATATATATATATATATATGAACAGTGTCATTTCCACAATCAGTATGTAGGAGACTTCATAGAATAATACAAACCTGAGCATCATGTTGGATTCATATTTATATATTCATATTCATTTATATTTCATTTCAATTATCGTGGTTTATAGAAAAAATGGGTTTGATTTTTTGAGGTAAATTGTCTGTTCCCCAGAACAAATGGTTTGCTTGTTCCTGTTCCAGAATCATCAGTTAACTATTAAACTATTTACAGTTTATCTTATCAAAAGAGTTGCACTTGAGACTTGAGAGTAAAGAGATACTACGGATAAGTATTCTCTTTTGGGTGATAAATTGCGCTTGTGGGGCCTCCTTCGAATGGTTTTACTCAAAACATTCGAAGAAACGGTTTCAGAAAAATTCATATCAATTGGTTCAAGTTTTATTTGGCTCTCCCTAAAGTCAAACTGTTCAATGAATTTATAATTGCTTTTGATTACTGCGTCATCACCTTATGTCCGTTGTGAGTGAACATTTCATCGAACTGTCATATCTTCAATTTCGTGAATATTGTAATATTCTTGTGAGTATTGTTAATATTGCATAAATATACTAGTCAAACGCGAAATATGCGTTGTAAGATGAGCGAGATATCTGAATAGGGTATAAAAGTCCTTGAAGTAGTTCTACCCTTGCTACTTTATCGACTCTGGTATTCTACACACCTTGATATCTGAATAGGCTATTAAAGTCGTTAAAGTAGTTCTACTCTTGCCACTTCATTGACTCTGGTATTCTACACACCTTGACGCATATACAAAATACTTCATTGTTGGTCAACTCTTGAATCTAGAAAGCAGACAACTTAATTCTGTCACAATTTTTATGATATATTTTATGAATATTATCAGTCATTTTATTTTTTCTCTTCTAAACGACTGATCAGAATTGCTTAAAAAATCGTAATAATGTGTAAAATCCATGTATACACATTTAGAGAAAATTTCATCCCATTTGGAGATATTTTATTTTTCAACATTTTCCGCCCAGCCAAATCTTATGGGGTTTTTAGAAACTTTGAGATGATGATTCTCAAAATCGGTCCGACCGATTCATCCCAAAAACTATACAGTTCTAAGTTGGATGAGTTTGCGTGTACAAAAAAGTTTCATGTTGATCAGTCAACCCTTGCGACCTGTGGAGTGCTTACAAAAAAAAAAAAAAAACACACAGACAAAGCCCTAAGAGTGGGATGGAGACTTCGCTACGCTCATCAATAAGAGATTAGAATTACCGTGATTGTATTTCATATTCAATAAAATGATTTTTTTTTTTTTGTAATAACATCGAAACTTGATACAAAATCATTGTTCCCCAATTAAGTCTATGGATGAAAGATAGGATCGTTTGGACGTGGCACCACAAGGGCGATCTCATAACCTTACGATCTTACAATATCTATGAAAATATCGTGATCAAATTTTATATTTCGATCCACTAAATAGAAAATACGACAACATTGATTATTACACTCATATATATATTGATGAATTGGAAATTAATGATATGTCAGTTAAGTTCAGTGATCACTGAGTGTTTCAGTCTCAATCTACAAAGAATCA
Organism: Brachyptera risi; assembly: GCA_964007535.1. Taxonomy (NCBI): domain Eukaryota; kingdom Metazoa; phylum Arthropoda; class Insecta; order Plecoptera; family Taeniopterygidae; genus Brachyptera; species Brachyptera risi. The sequence continues at coordinate 18,377,479 of OZ023337.1, forward strand.
GGCTCAACAAATAATTCCATTTGAAAAATAGTTGAACTGTTATGGTGGCGAAAGTTAATCTCCTGTATTTAAACAATAAATAAGTATATATAGGCATAAAAAGTATGTATATAAGTTCGATTTACTGTTCGTCCAAAATATGTATCAAAAACTGTTCTGATTTTTATTTTGATTCAATGTATCAGGGTAACTATTAGTGCAGCTATAGCTCGTGTCAAGCCGTAGAAGTTTGTTTCATGAGAAAAACACACCTTCTTTACGGTTTCGAACCATCATTCACATAGCTAACTAACATCTTTCTATGAAAAATACAATAACTAAGATGGAATGTCTTACATTTTCTCAATATCAAATCATTTTTTTCTAAACTCTTTCATAAAAATACTACTTCATTTTGCTCTTGCATCTCTCACATTTCTCTCTATCTTTTCATATTTATCTATCTTTCTCTCTTTCTCTTTCTTTCATTTCACTTATCATCTCTGCCTATCCCGTAGTGTTTCATACCATAAACTTGGAATAGATTTTCGAATCGGAATCACGAAATGAATAAAACATTCATCATCTACCAGTACCTTGAAAATTGTAACCTTCGTCTGCCTGCAATTTGAGAGAGCATTCGAACAGATTCATGGTTCATTTCGTGCTACATTTCGAAATTGTTCTTTCAAACATGTGATGTAAAATAATGGAACAATAAAAACTCTGAATCACTGGCTGATATTGACTATATCTCTATATTATTACTATTGACTCACTATTAAACAACTTGATAATAATTTGATATATTTTGTTTTTGCGATTGTAATGTCACTTCCGACGTCTTAGACGACAAACGAGTACATTTTGTTTCTAATTATATTTAATACTCAATTCACAATGGTAATGCCAAATATTTGTGCACACATAATTCGAATTACCATTGATAATTTATGATAATATAACATCAATATTCCTGCATGTTTAGTTCCTATCGAGAAGTGTCATCAAGAATACCTATGTAATGTGATAGTTCGTACCAACCTTACAAGCTGTCTATTTATATCATAATAAACGCCATCCAAGTGGAATTAAAACACACCTGTTCATTTGTTACACCCACTTTTGTTTATATTTCACATTTTTCTTTCACCAATCGAACTGATTCTCTACGAACACGCTTTTAATACACTTTTCACACCATCTTTCTACATCCTCCCGCAATTTCAAAACAACTTCAACTAAATACGTTTTCATTTCTGTCTTTTTTGTTTGTCGCAGCGGTATGGGTTGTGCGTGGAAGACTGAGCTAAGTCGGCATTAAACGATTTTTGAGTTAGACCGGTGTTGCTTGGAGATTGTGTACTTTTTAACATGTTAAATGGACGAGTTTGGAGGGGATTGTTTTGTGCTAAAAGAGCATAGGTGGGATTGTAACGTGCTTGCTGGTAATGACGGTTTTATAGTGAATGGTTCTACGGCTAGCCTTCGTCTATAGGTAAAGGTACCGTGTCAATAGCGGAGCAAAGACATGGAATAAATTAATGATTCATATAAACATTTGATTCAGTGAGATTATTTTTCTGATCATTCTGATTATTTTTTTTACCATTGAACTAAATAGTTGTTTGAAATATAAAATAACTTCTGATGAAAATTAAATACAAATAAAAATCTATCAAGTGGATCTATATCTATCAATTTGATTGAATATTCGAAATAATTGAATGTATTCTTCTTCTCATTCACAATATTTGTCTTAGAATAAGTATTCGTTGTGATAAATTATGAGTAATTCTCCATTCCACTACATTTGATAGACAACAGAAAAATACGCGCGCTTTTTTCTTGCCATTTTTGTCTCATCGTATTAACATGGTACCACATCTGAAATACCGGTTCACCTCTTCTGTACCACCTACCTGTTAAATGGTAGTCTCGAGTCAGGTATCGAACTATTGCCAACTATAGCCAATGAAATATGCAGGGTCATGGTCACAGATTTTTTACTATAATTGTCTGGATGATTATTGGAGACCCTTAAAACGAGGCTTTAGAAAAAAGGGGGGTATTGTTTTGAATATTGATGCGGAAAATAAGTGGAGCATAGGAATTTGATGCGTGAATATTTATGTTAATATTAATAAACGTTTGAGGTTTCGAGGGCATTGCGTATGAGATATGCGAATTAGAATAATTGCCGGTGCTTGATCGACTGATTGAGTGTAGTACTTTCGATTATTGGGTGTGAGATTGCTTCATTGCGTCGACCTCCATACTATACGTGTATTGACCGTTGCTTTTATCCCAGTCCACACAACTAGAAAGAAAAAATTAAAGAATAACAAATATATTTCTGAATATTTGGTGGATTTTTTGACGGTATCTCTTTCATTATAGTTGTCAAGTTCATTGACATAATTTTTTTTCGATGATCAAATCTGTACAATTGAAAGTAATTGTTCTCTTTGGGATGCTACTACCATACCATCTGAATACCATCCCCGTTCTAACGATCCTACCTTACCACCTACCTCACCCTACCTTGTCTGATTGTTTTAATTGTGTAAAGCAATCACATTAGGTCATGCTATCGATGATAATAGATGAATGATAATAATTCATTCATAATCTAGTTTGTGATGAGTGAAGTTTAAAAAAATCATGGATTTTTTTATCTTTAAATATTATAAAACCTGAGGAAAACACTTTTTTTATATTTAACAATTCAAATTTAGAAACTAAGAATACCAGTGTTCAATATTCTTCTATGCTCAAAAAGAATATTGTATTTTATTAAGAAAATACCAGATTGATGCCTAGTATTGGGATGTATTTGGATTGATGGTTGGAGCTCGTGGCACCATTCCTAAATTTTTATGCACATTTCTGGATGGCTCCAAAATTCCAGAGAAAGTTCTTTTACAAAATATTGTCATTTCTGTATTGAAAGACTCAGTCATGATTCTACAGAATCACTTATATTCTTTCAAATAATACTCACAATATTTTTTCTCTATTGTTCAGTTATATTTAGTTAAATTAGTTTCATATTGTTATTCTTGATTTTGTCTCGTAATGTTTTGCCATTTACATTTTTATAAGATTCTAACCATTTTACATTTTTGTACTGATTCACTTCGCTGTACCATTTTGGTATCCCGCTTTGCGGACAGCCGTCTGAATAAATACTTTCTCTCTCTCTCTCTCGAATCTGGGGGATATGTATTTGATATGAGACTGCAAATAAAAGATGTAAGAAATTTTCTTACCAAAACGCACCGACTACATCGATAATCGGCTTCACCGATGGCTGATTATACCGATTATCACCGATTAAGCTTCAATCATATTTTTTCACAGTTCCACCGTTTTATTCAAATTGTATTTCGTTCCATTATATATGTAAATTATGATTCAAAACAGCAATAAAATGACTTGAAGAGTAAAAAAAAAAAACCCAAAAGTTTGAAACTATAAATACTTGAGCATTATACAAGATTGTGAATTTGTAATTATGATCTCCACATTTTTTTCGTAGCAATAGTAATTCAGAATATCAGAAAATATCAAGATTTTCACAATGAGAGTGATTTCTAATTCTTAATACAATAAAACTATCACATCTGACGACCATGGTATTGCATTTGCCATCTGGAGGTTGGAGACTTCTGGTGGGGGGAGTTGGTGGGGGAGTGAGTGCAATGGTCAAACAGCACTTATTCTATGATAATACATATAAGAAAGTAGAAGGTTCTATAGGCCTATTATAGATTTCACCTCAAGAAGATAAATAAATCATGAGGCAATGTAATGCACACCAACCAGAACATTTACTGCAGGTCTATCGCAGGATCATAAAAATATATGAAAATCATAAAATCAAAACGTGGTCACATGTTGAAAAAAAGGATCCATTTCTTAAGTGCTCGTAGAAAATGAATACTTCAATGTTATCCTCTGATTAAATTCATTACTTGAATGAGGTATCATGTATTATTTGTTATTATAAGTGTTGATACATATATGTTTACAGATGGAGGCAGCTAAGTCGCGAGAATAGTCCCGATTAGGTTTAATTTTTCCTGGCTTTGTACAATTCTGGTGTGCTCTTGATAGATTTTGTATTTTTTTGATTAATGTACTGTGGAAATTACCTTCTCTCTCTCTCCCCCCCCCTCACTATCTCTCGTTTTATTTTCGTAGTTTTGTTATTATGGAAATCAACTTGCAATTAAAACTCACTTAGGAGGTTCAAGCTATTTTGTCACGCGCTGATTACGTTATTTTTTTCATAATTGAAGTACAATTCGAAGTGCATTTCAAGTTATTTTTATTGGAAACGATTGCAATGAATAGATACATAGAGGTGATTTGAACACAAATGAATAGTAAATGTAGAAAGAATTGAAAAGATTTGGAATGATGAAAGGCAAAGAAGAGATACGTAAAGAAAATCTATTTCAATAAGAATTTCGAAAGAGTCTCTTTTATCCTCAAACAAATTCATCAATTGTTTATCATCTTGTTCATCATTATCTTTGTTGTTAATCTCTTTGTTGTGTTGTACATTCAGACCTACAGTTGGTTATGAGATAAATTATAATCAAAATTATTCCCTTGTGGTGTAGTTTGTACGACAAATCCTACTTTGTTATCAGCTACATCAATAATTGAGGATGAATGAATTTGTATAAAGTTGACGATGATATTGAAAAAATACAAATGTGGAATGAATAAGAATCATCTGAATGATCGAATCATCGGAATGATAATTTTATGAATGATTATATATCTTAAATAATTCTACGTGTCAATTTCAACAGAACCATAGTAAGTTTATTTGTTGTTATTTACGAAGCGGATTGTTCAAATTATCACTTCACAAAGTGTACAATTCAACTATTAATTTCTATCTTCATTTTTTGAGGTAACTGTGAATCTACTTGCTCTAAACTAAATAATACGATGTAATTTAACATATTAGGGTTATTCTGTATACTGCATATTACACTGGATCACAGGACTAGATGTTTCACGATCAAGCAGAGTCGATCGAGTTCTACCTTTCATATTTATGCTACTTTATCTGGTTCAAATATTGCTTGGATGAGGTACTAATTGGCCACGACCATTAATTAGTAGAGTGATGGGCCTAATTATGACATTATAGGTCTATCAATAATTTATTCTGTCCATTTTGTATAATGATAAACTTTACATCTGCTGTTAATGGAAATAAGTGATCATTGCCCAAGAGACTTAGTTCAAAGTGGAAGATTTCAACATTCGTGTGTTTATACTGAAAGACTTTTATCTACGGCGAAAAATTATGGTCACATACGGCGCAGTCCTGGTGTTGAAGTTCATCAGTTTTCAATTATCCAAATGGGGTGGTAAGATCACCCTTGTGGTGCCCTGTCCAAACGATCCTATCTTTCATCCATAGTCTTCATTGGGGAACAATGATTTTGTATCAAGTTTCGATGTTATTAAAAAATTATATATATATATATATATATATATATATATATATATATATATATATATATATATATTATCAATAATGCTGTTTCGACGAAAAAAAAATCGAACTTGTTTTGAAATAATACGCCAATTAATACGCTGTGTTCATCTAGTTCTAGTTACGTACACTAATGAGCTATCAAAAATTAATACGGGAGATGTTATGAACTGTTATGAATGCAATGACTGATATTACACATTAAATTAATAATGAAATATTCCATGCACGCGACATTCAGCATTAGAATTATGAAGCATTTGAAATTAAATCTAGATCGTAGCAACTTCTCAAGTTAGAATTCTGACTGCTATTTCCTGCAAACCTGCATGTGCTATTCCCGTGAAATCGTCAGTAAAAACACGGTATATTAAAAGAGCAAACTCATTTCGTCCTACCACAGATCAAGGGGATCAAACAAACAATGTAATATAATTTAACTAAGCCAATGACGTTTCTCAACATAGACACACCCGCACATCTTGCGTGTCATTTGGGATGCCTACCCTCGTGCTGTTCGAGCTGATGGGTAGACGGGTTGACATAAATCTTGATCGTCCTTTATTTGGTGACAGATAATGTTGAAAAGTGAGTGAATGACAAAAGAGTTTTACCCTTGTTCTTGTTGGCCGGGTTTTGATAAATTGAATCTCAACTGATTGAAAATTATTATGGTTTCGTGACATAATGAAAATTATCACAGTAGAATAATATAAACACTTCTTTTCATGCGTTCATGGATTTTTTTCAAAATGAGAATATGTCACAAATTCGAAGTAAACGGTTCTATTGATTGAAATAATGAATCTACATATGTGAAAAAATTCTACAAAACGTCAAACAATTCCATGAAACACCTCATTCAACGACGTTAAGATCAAAGTAACTCATACTCATTTTTTTCGATTAGAAAAAGATAATATAATGATCAGAACGATCATAATTTATTTACATGTTGAACAGATGGATGAAATCATGTCACGAGGTTCTTTGTTGAATTTTGTAGAAGATTCAACCTCGGTAATAGTTTTATTCATAGTATAGTCCTCCTAGCCTTGAAAGGTTCAATTTCAATTTTTTGATACAATTTATATGGTTCAAATGAATCGTGTGTGTTGGCCTGAATTTATCGCTTCACCTATCATATGCATTTTTTTTTAAAAATAACTTTTTCAAATATTTTTTCCTCCTTTTTTAAATATTTCCTTTTTTTCTCTTCTTCTTCTGAATAATTAATCAATCACAATATTAAATTTTCTAGACTATGACCCAATATTATCATTAACTTTTTTCATCCAACACTATTGTATTGTCATTTTGATCTATTTATAATAATCTGTTATTTTCATTTTTATATTATTCTGTGTCTAATGGGCAACCTTTTGTAAGGTTCATTTCATTTTACACTAATAAAGTATTTATATATTTGACAGTAGATGATGATAAAAACCTTAAAAAATGAAGAAGGTTCTGACGGAGAGAATAACCAATGATATGATCTTCTCATATTTTATAATTTATTAATACATTGGTAGTGTTCTATTATTGTACGTATATTTAAAATATACGGAAAGTTTTAATGCTCGACCTTTCACTTCAATAAGCATAAGGTCAGTTTATTTCCAGTTGAAATAGTGATAAAGAAGCATCAGACAAGACAGTACCAGTATCTCAATAAATTGATTTCTTTAATAATATATATTTCTTGTCTCCATATTTAAACAATTCATTTCAGAGTTTTCAACACGAATGGGTTACCTCCCACTTTCATCATACTCAAGTATATATCATAATGCTACAATGACGATGGCGGTGATTGTAGACTTACTCATGTTGATGAAATCTTCTTCGCATCAGAATATTATTGGAGAAAAAGAAAATGTGTTAACATTGATTTATTTAGTACTATAACTGTATAACTTCTCTGAACCCAATGCTTTTAATATAACATAATTATAATATTATCGAAGCAGTGATGACCTCTTGATACTAGATGCAAAAGTTCCACTCTAAAAATTTAATCAGACGAGGGTAGCGAAGATTCCATTCCACATACCGAAAAAAATGGGCTAGGTTTTTATGTTTTCTTTTTTTTGTAATTTTGTACGCGGCATACAGGTCAGGAAAGAATACTTATCGACTCGAAACTTTTTTTACATATTTATGTCATACCAGAATAGGCTGGGATTGTTATTCAGAGAAATCGTTAGAAAGGTTTTTCCGGAAAATAATCGGAAAGTTTGAAAAATCCTCGGAAGAATAACCCGGAGGAAAAATACTTGAAAAACAAGAATTTTTAAAAAGCTCTCAAATTTCCACCGAATATAAACAATACTATTTGATACCTTTTCAGAGATTTTTGCAACAATCGAATGAGAAATAACAAAGAAAACGCAATAAAAGTGTACATTTTATTGAATATTTGAATCAATTGAATTTGCAGAGTGTATATGCAACAGGTTGTAGCACTATAAATATCAAAAAGTTGCAGGTAAGGTTTTGGAACGTTTGAAGTAATCCAAGGTCCGTAGATGTAAATTGAGCTGACAAGTTATTTTTCATTCTAGATTTCCAAACTTCTGAGCTCATATCACAACGCGCATCCCGCGTGTTCCTAGTTATCACAATTTCAAAGTATGCTTTGGTCATTGATCTCTACATATTTGTCGAGGGTGCTGAAGAGGGTATAGCGAATAAAGTCGATTCGGTCGTGTGACATGTACTTCTCAATAGAATGTGGTAAGGGTTTAGGTGAGGCTGGATACCCAAACCCATGTCACACAACCGAGTCGATTTTATTCCGGTTTACGCTCTTCAGGTGCCCCTAATTATACACACGAATATTGGTGGCTATAATTGAAGAGGGTTGGTTGCCATACTGCCAACTTTTCAAACTTGGGATTAAAAACTGAAACCTCGAAGGCATTAACGTCTCTACCAGATAGTATATAATTCAGAATCAAATCAATTAGAAAAAAATCAAAATATCTCAACAGTACATCGTAAATTCTACATGATATTGACAACTGAGTTGACAAAACAGACAAAATTAACTCAGTTTGGTTCGAAATTTGATACTCGTAACTTCGAATATAAAGTCTAAATGTCATTACAATCAGACTCCCCTTTCTATGTTGCTCTTTCTGTTTCCCACTCACAGTATTTCACTCTCTCTTTCTCTCTGTCTCTTACTCTCTCTCTCTGTCTCTTTCTCTCTCTCTCTCTCTCTCTCTTTCTCTTTCTCTCCCTGTCTCTTTCTCTTTCACTCGTATGTAAATGATTTAGAATATAAGTCTAGACTTTTTGTAACGAGTTGAGTCCCATCAGAATATTGTTCACAACTAGCCTATTATGATTTATGCTCTGATATTTGTTTGTAATAAAATTAGCACTTTCCCACACACAAAACAGATACAAAAATGTGTAATTCAATTTCATCTGATGTTAACGAAATGTGATGTTCTGAAATGTGAATTACCGGAACTTGCAAACGTACTTTGTTAACAGAAGAATGGTTTCCTGTTTTCAATTTGGACTGTGCATAATCGAATAATCTGTCGAATTGAGTTTGCTAGTTGATTGAGTAAAATCAAACAATATAGGCCACTTTTTCGTCTACGGTAGCACCCTGGCGAATCATAGTGAATGCGATTGGTAGCTGGCATCAAGGGTGCATTGGAGATTGATTTAATATATTTTGTACATATTTTCGTTCAGTATTTTATGACCACATGAGAAAAATGGGAGATGAGAGGTTTCTGAGACCTGCATTCAACAAGAGAATATTGGAGAGAAGATTTTGAAGACCGAAGAAAATATATCAGAAAGACAGTGAACTCTCCACCATGATACTTCAATTTTTTAGAATAAATCGATTTAAGTTGTTGTCTTTTATTTTGTGGAGCTACATTGATAATTTTTCTGGATTCTTGTGGATACTCATGATCATCAACAGCGAACAAATAATATTCGTTATTTTTTTTCAGTCAATATAATATGAAAAATACTATTTATAAAAGCCGAAAATTAGCGGTGAACGTTATCTCAAGAGTAAGTTTTTTGAATTATATTTCATGTTCACATTCACAACAATCGAAGTAGCAGTAATGAATTATCCTCTTGATCAATCATTCAATTGAAAATTAATTTAAATTTGAATAAATTTGATCAATTAAACTCCGAACCTTTTCATCTGATTTCAAATCTATCTGTGAACGCCAAATAATCAGATTACATACGGACAACAATGTGAAAAGTTGACGGTCACTTGAATCAGTAGCTGCTATGAACAAGCTTTCCAATCGCCTATTTCTCACTGCTAAATTAGTCTATTATATGAAAAGCTATAAAAACACTCAATCTCAAGTCAACTTCACAGATAATTTCTGCTGTGAAAGAGCCTTTAAAGTTGAAGTTCAAAATGTACAGAAGTTGGTAAAATTCGTAGGAATATATCAAATGTAGTCGTTATAGGAGACAAATAAAAAAGACAGAGCTATAACAACTGATTCTCAAATCACTAATGTCAGTCAGTCAAATCTCGCCTTCATTCTTACAGAATCAGAACAACTGACACGCTAATAACTCACACGGCTACCAATATAGAAGAGAAAAATATTATTCGTGAATTTACAATTTCCGAACGAGAATCGTGTTGGAAATATTCTCACGAACACTAATTCGATTGGCAGCAATTAAAGTACCATGACGCCGTACTGACATCACGGTAATTAAGAACAATCAATGATGATTAATGGATTAATTCGTTTTTGTGTTTTACCAATTTATATTCGGTGGAAATAATAGGACATTTTGTTCGGTTGATTTGATTTTTATTCTGATTGAAGAGGCAAATCTTGAAACGATATTCCACGTTAATTATAATGTGATTAAGACGAGACCCGAATTGAAGCCTTGTTAATACAGCGCATACCGAGTTCTACGTGGAATTATTATTCTTGCAACGAATTTAATGATTGTATAAATGTGAAATACTCATTTTTTTATAGTGAGAATAAAAAATTCTGATCGTTTCATTGTGAAAATGTGAATTAAAATTGAATGCATAATTTTAGAATATCAATTGAACAGTTACATGCCTATATCTGAACTTTTGACATTTGCCTGCTTGTGGACACCATGCTGGTGCGATACCACCAAAATCTAGATTATTAATCATGGGGGGTTTAGTGATTGAACCATCTGATTCTAATGAAATATTATCATTTTGTATGACTGTTTGAGTGAATATTCATAATTAAAACTTTCTGTATTTCTAAATTTCATCAGAGTATTATTTTTCACTAAAAATGCATCGCTCGATTATTTCATCCACTTCCATTTTATCATGGAATTGATTTTCCTCTCACGATATATACCATTCCCTTCTGTCTGTTTGTGAAATGTCTCCTTTTTTTTATCTCTTTCCATTATCAAAATTCCGTTACATTAAATACCTCAAGCGTCAAAAAGACTTTCTGATGAGAAGTTGTGGATTTTTTTTAATGAAAAAAGTTTATGGCCTACATTATTTGATAGGATTTGCACCATTTACCCCCCTACCCCTTCTCACCATTTTGTTTATCTCTTGCATTATTCTTGTTTCATCCGTAATGATTACAACACGCAAAAATGATTTCAAATTAGATTTATAAATACCAATTATTCCAGCTTAGTGGAAGGTGTCTAGATATACAATATATTCACAAACATGTTCTACTTTGATACTTTGATCATGAATATAAATAAAAGCTGTGGATATCGTTGCTTGTGAGAGTAATATTATCGCCTTATCTAAGAAATGAATTATTTCATTAGACGACGCTTCGTTTCTATAAATTTCCCGTGAATGAATCAGACTATAATAATTCATTATTCAATTTGAAGTGGAAAGATCAGTTTTGTGGTAATCGTTTGAAAAGATTCAATCGTTCCTTGTCACACTGAAGAATGATAACTCTGTGTCAAGTCATATATATATTATTAGAAAAGTAATTTTTGCTCCGTACCATCTAATATTATATTGAAATTTCACAAGGTCTAAGATACGTCTACGTCTACGGAATCTCTAGTAAAATAGAATATACTACGTTTGAAGTATAAAGATAGACTTATTACGAAATATCTATCCGTTTGAAACGATTTTTCCTAATGATTTAATAATACATCATACAAATGATCGTATACCATACAATAAAGGGAAGGTTATTGAAAGGTTGTTAAACGGAGAATTTATATGCTTTACGATTCAATAAACAAGAAATCTGGGGCATAACAATATTTCACAGGAAGTCAAACAATGGGAGTATATATTCTGATATTGTTTAGATTTAGTGAGAAAGACGTTTCAGTTTATTTCGTTATTACACACAGTAAAATACGTCTTGATTTTTCCTGCTCCTGGCGAATCGAGACTTATTAAAGTTCTTCATTTATGCCTTTGAGATGATTACATAAGAGTCGATAGGGCAGTTTTCTACTTTCCGTCAATATTCTGCTTTATCGACTTAGATCACAATAAAGTTCAAGAGCCCGCATCTTAGACATATTTACAGGGTGCACTTTCGCCACATATATCTCAAGAACCTCAAACACTACGAACTTGCGGTAAAATGCAATTAATAAGTAATACACTCACAATAAGATGTACTTGATCGAAAATTGAAGAATGATTTTATTATGAATTGATAATTGAATAAAAATGTGCCTGATTTGATGGTTTTCATTGCTCAATTCCCGTTTACCGGATAATGGTAGAAATAAATTACAAACGCACATCCTTAAGTTCAACTTTGCTCATCAATATTAGAGATCCTGATTTGCCTGTAATTTTAAAGTCTTACTGATATCCTTGGCCAAAATTTGTAATGTAACTAGATTTTGTCCAAATTATAAAATGCAAAACTTTTCCATCTAGTGGTGGTTACTGGAAATCTTTCGATATTATCCCCTGTCCACTTTTCAACCCACAACCCAAATTTTGAACGCACATCAAACTTGAGTAGAGCATTTCGAAGAGAAATATTCTTAGCTAAGATGCGGCCTCTTATATATTTCGAGAAAAGTGTTATTTATCTCCATTTAAACCTTCATCGTTTGTTTATGAAATTTGTCTTCAGTGTACTCGTGGTGTGTGTTTCTTCAACGATTACCAATAGCTAGTTTCTGTAGATGTAAAAATGAGTGGATGGTACTTATAATGAATGATTCAAAACAACTTATGGTCAACATATGATTCGAATCACACGCGACTTGGAATAAGTTACAAGACAATGTGTTGACTGACTGAGCCAAACGGGTAGCTATGTCTGGTTGTTTACGATTGTTCCAGTGAGATGAACCGATCGGGCCGATGGTGACCGATCGAAAATTTGTATCCAGTCTCGGAACAAACTATAGAGTATAACCATGAAATTGATATGGAGAAAATGTAATGTATTTCACGTCATTTTTATTTTGCAAAAAATCGAATGGTAAAATTTCTTGGAATCCACAATAAGAACTAATAGAAAATGTGTGCATTTATATCAATTATTCATCCCAAATGGATTGAAATTTATTAGTGGATTATATACTATATGATAATGGATAGTGGATTTATATACTAATATTTCATTAGTTTTGCTGTACTTCTTGTGAGTTGACAGCTGTCATTTTAGTGGCACGAACTGGATGTCTTTTGACCCGTTTTTTATTTTTTAGTTGATATTTCTTATTGGTTCTATATTTTTTTGGTTCATCAGTACTAGCGTAACTGCAGTTTTAAAAGGTAGTTAACCTATGGCAGTTGATTGACCTAACTGTAGCCTTTTTCATGGTCCCTGCTGCTCTCTTATTGAGTTTACGTGCCTTGATTTATTTTATCACTTGTCGGTGAAAAAAATTGACACAGGTACACATATTCTTATAGAGTGGACTGAATGAATATATAAATATCATATATTTTTTTATTAAATGACAGAAAAATAATCTGAACACATTTTGCTCTTCATACAATCGAATTTTGTGTGTTATTTCAATAGATACAGCAATTGGATATTTGTTATCAAAGTTCTCTATGTAAATCGTATGAATCATTGAGTGAATAATCGAACAGTGACATTTTGCTCATGCTATGGAGCAATCTGTGTGACGTTAATTTATCACAAGATTCTGTCAAGTCATGTTATAATAATCATGTTCAACTCCTTTTCCTGTCACCACTAGAAATAAGGTTTAGTTCTTTGTTCCAAATCATGATAATTTGATAGCAGAAAAAAGTACAATCGAATCTATTACTTTTACTGCATCTTGTCGATCAAAAGAGAGGGGGAGAGAGAGAAAAAAGAGGTCAACCTGATAGAGTTGTATGTTTGCACAAAGTGAAGCCATCACAAAGATCTTAAAAGTCTTGCAAGAAGACGTTACAGAAGACTGAACGGAATAATGTTCAAAGACGGAATAATTTAATATGTTTACTTCAGAGTAAAGTTCTCTTTATCGCGTTTAATGAAGTGAAATATTTAAGGAAGGTTCTCAAATTCCTGAACGACGCCTCAAGGCGAATTGTATTTTTACTCACATTAAAAGCTCAATTTGCTCACTTAAATTCTGTAGAAGCTGAGCTTTTGACATGCCTCTTTTCTGTTTCTTCTATTATCAAATATGAAGTTTTTTTCCGCATCTCACCACATTATACATTTTTATCACGTGGACTCACAATTAGATGAATTATCCTTGAAATAAATTTTTTCTATGAAATCATTATATCGAAATGATGATTATAATGCTGTTTTCATCTTTTAGGGAGTAATTTGAAACGTGAAATGTAGACCCTTATACATAACGTTATTGTTTTCAAAGAAAATACTGCGTGGCATGGAAATATTGTGTTATTTTTTAATACAAAGAAGAATAGAATGTGCTCAACGGAGCCAGTGTTGATTCGATCCTCTCCCTCTTTATCAACCTACCGAAACTTCATCAAATAATAACAACGACAACACTTACAGAAAGGTAATACGAAACTCTTCGGAAATGAAACTCTCATGTATAACTGGAAAAAAAACTTCTGGTGTAACGGAAGGATTGAATCATATCATATGACAAAATATAAATAGTATAATATGGATATAATATAAATATATAATAATATAATATAATAATATAATATGATTATATATATATATTTTTATATATATTATATCTAATATAATATAAATATAATATATGATATAAATATGAATCCTCTCTCGTATCTGGTGAGAAAAGCATGAGAATATTTATCGTCTCATAAATTCGGTTCAAGTTTCAACTTTGAATTGAACACATTTCATATTTTCAATTATATTTGAACTTCTAACGTGAAGTCAATTTTAAAACTCATTCCCAAACTCATTAAACAACCTGAAAAATCAACTTAGAAGTGTAGTTTCTGGTGAAAAACCACCATTACCATATTGGGAATTAATCATCATTTATTCATTCATTCATTTTGCTTATGAAATATATATATATATATATATATATATATTTATATATATATATATATATATATATATATATATATATATATATATTCATTCAATATATATATATATATATATATATATATATATATATATATTTATATATATATATATATATATATATATATATATATATATATATATATATATATATATATATATATATATGCTTTGTTGGAGACTCACGAGACTCATTATGTGATAAATTATTGATACTTCATGGTTATTGCGATGGCTCACACTAAATACTATCTATCAATATCAGCATAACATTCAGTGCCATTGCGGCACTGCAATACGCGTCGGGACGCAACGATCTTGTGGTATTACATTATGCGAAGCGTCGTGCTGACTGAAGCGTTGCAATTTAAACCCACCCCACTAATCACGCAATATACATAGACGTAGATGGTTGAACAGAATACAGAATTTATTATAGAACTATTCTAATTGTTCACTGGGCTGTAAATTCAACGGCAATATGTTTGTTTTCTATAATTGAATTAATCTTCCAATTGCCATGCAATACCGAGTGGTTTGCGTAGTAGCTTTAATAAACGTCAATGGACTCTTACCACGACTGAAAGTTGAGAATTAATTACACTATGGCTCGCTACCTCCAAAGGACTAATACTTTAATTGGTTATAATGTTTACTAAAAGAGCTGGTTACCATGGCAATACGATGTACAAAGTATAGATCTTTCAGAGTACAATATCGTAATATATTTTGTAGCCTCCAACATAAACGAGGCTGGTTTTCTGGGCTGATAACAATTGACATACCAGAAAACTAATAAGTGTGCTAATCCTGAAGCTAGCTAGATTTAGGAGTTACGAGTATTATTTCAAGTTTCAGCCACTGTGAGCAGGCGCGTCGGAAAGAGGGGGGGGGGGGAAGTAGTGAAAAGAGGGTGGTGTTTTTGTCTACCAGTATCACACTCTATATGCCTTAAAACACTCAAAACACTTATGGTCGTCAGAATACACGCTAACTTGGGTTAAAAATGCTCCTTAGATGGTCTTAAAATGGCCTAAAACATTTGTTTTTCAAATTCATATTGGTGCCAAATGACCTGTATGGACCTGATATTAGACTGATGATTGAGCAGGTAATAATTGATGCAAAGAGGCCAAGAGCCAAGAGCCAAGAGGAAGTTTATATGATCATGAAAACCTATGTTTTATGCAAGATTCGAACAATCAAACCCATTTCAGATTCAGACTTCAGATTATAAATCAGTGCCTTGGTTGCCTTAGCTACGGATGACGGAACAGAATGCATGAATTCACTGATTAAATTGAAACAATATGTAGATGAAATTGCGTTTTGATATTTAAAACATAGTAGGGGCTCACATAAGGAAACTATCTTAAATTTGCTGAGCAACTATTCCACAGAACCCTTAACTGTTGGTGGAGTCGTTAAGCAAACAATAGTAAAACTGAATTTCTAAATTATTCTATATAATCTCGTTAGACCTACCACATATATACAAAATTCTATGCTTACAGATGCCTATAGCGTGTTTGCACTCTACATTGACCTACATTGTAGTAATTATAAACCATCAATTTAAGTACCGTAGTCTCTTCTAAGGATTATATTCAATTTAATTAGCTTTGACCGGTTATTAATTTCGTTACGATATGGTATTTGAGTCCATTGAGTTGAAAAACTTTTAATGGCTTCCATTGAAGTCTAGACTTGGACGAAATCATTTCGAATTTATTCAATTATTGAATACGCATCCTAGGAACAGTACGTGATGTATTATTCTAATTGAAACAGATAGTTTTTCGTCTCTTGATTAAAATTCCAAGGTATCATATTTGTAGCAACAATAATACTTTGTGTCGAATGAGTAATTGAAAAAAATCATCAGAAACAATCCATCTTGTTATGAAATGTTTATAAAGATCGATAGTTATAATGGGCCTGCTATATATTCATTATAATTTTATTGGTATTGACTCATCATCGCGATTGATTTAATCCACAGTTTTCTACAATTGACGACTAGTGATTGACCCACCCACAAACGTCACAAAACAAGACATCCAATCAAATGGGCTTTGTTATGTGGGAAATTTGACATTTACCCATCATAGTATCTCTAAATGCCCATATGAAGTATGAATCTAGGTGGCCTGGAAATCAGCCACGCCTATCACTAGTGGTCAATTGATAACAATAACAGTTTAAAAGGACAAATGAAATGAATATATATGTGGTTCTTGATTTTTCAAACATAACCAATACAGTTGAAATATTTCAGTGAATACATATGACGTATGAAATATATATTCAATAGTTTTACAGCAAATTGCGGAAACTTCATTCCTTGAGTCTTTTCAAGAGCACGAGTTTTCTGACACCAACTATTAAACCAACCAATATAACTGAAATGAACATTTTTATCGTTATAACTATTCTCTTGAATCTTCTAAATCAACCATGAAACTGGAATGCGTCCTCTGGGTAGTGACCTAGAACTAGAAAAGCAACATCCAAGTTCAACCGTGACATATAATAATGTTTTTCATCCAGTTATCACTGAACATCTCGTTGAAAAATACACATGCAATGTAAACGAATTTGGTTCAACATAAATGGTATGAATGTTGAATCTCTTCACCTTTTCATATTACCAACTCAAATATTCCCAAGTACCGTATGTATAGAATTTTTTGTATACTTTTGAAAACTAATTACCTTGCAGATTAATTATGAATTATTTTATCAAACTGAACGTATATTACGCGAATTATTTCTGTTCATTTTGTTATCACACCAAGTTCATAGCGTGATTCACTTGAAATATACCTACGAGAATAACTATGTTGTTTCTCATTCAATTAAAAAACACTGTACAGCCAATAAGAGAATACTTTTTATAATTAAATCACTAGAGATGGGGGGGAGGGGGCTTGATGATTTCAAGTGATTGTACGTAAAAGGATTCTATAGTTATGATACATGAAAACTAGATTATTACCAAATTTATTACGCTACTTTATCTCACACCTGACAAGATTTCATTTTACAAAGCATCTACTTTATCCACCAAAGTGAAAAACTTTGATATTATGAGCTTATTTACTCAAACAAAATTCATAATGCATATTATATAATATCATTATATCATGATATAAAATATTGAAAAATGATATAATGTAGTATAATATAGTATAATTCAATAAGATATGCTGTAATATAATATAAACAAATATAATGTGATGATATAACATAATATGATGTAATATGATGGTATATAGTATAAAAGTATGATGAATATAACATATGAGATTCAAAATTGAAAATTAAACAACGCAATTGATTACTCGAGCAGTAACCTGGCACCTCCACCAATAACCTTTACTAATGACCCCACTTCAAAATGTACAATTACAACTAATTTCTCGCAATAGGAAAAAATGCACATTTAGATTTTTTATAATTTCATGAGAGAGTAGAGGTCGGTATAGAGGTGAATTAGAGTGTGTCAGGATTAAAGACTTTATATTTCATGCAGTCATTATATCAAACATTCAACAGAATGATTGATTGTTGATAATTCAACAAACAAGTGCTGTTGGAATGAATAGGAGATTATTTTTTTATCGGTCCAATACACTGATACAGAAAGAAAAACACAAATACAACATCAAAACATCCACAAAGCCCTTGAAAAAAGGCTTGACTGTGAGTTAAAATAGTTAATTATAAGTACAATTTCAAATTTCGGACGTATTTCTCGAACTTCAAGAGTAATACAGTAGTTGAAGTAGAGAGAAAAAGAACACCGAGTGACTTGTTACATTCTAATCACATTGAATGTATGTCTACATTAAAAAGTGTCAGGTATTTCTTTGATCACAATTAATTTTAAGGAATCAAGTCACATCAAGTGGCGAGACTGTTAAAAAATACATAAAACCAGTATTAGGACACTTTGATCAGATAAGTATAAGTATTCAGGCTAAATGACACATAATATAGTATATTTTTTAAATTAATGAGTCATAATAATATTGATAATGTAAATAGTACATAATGATCAATCAAGAATGGATAAATTGGATATTAACACTCTTCTTATTTCAACAATTCAAACTGCGAGGCACAAAAATCATTTATGATAATGAAAAATTACAATTTGAAACAATTCAAAATAATCATAATCTAGATAAGGTATGGGTGAAGGTATGGAATAGTTCGAGAGAACATACCACAACACGTCACAGCAAACATCAAACATAGAATCAGACATCAATTTGAATATATATATATTTTTCTTTCCAAAGCCTTTCTCTCTTCTACAATATTAACGAAGTTAATAATATCACCGAGGGTATTTTACATTAGCACCACTTGTACTCTATCGTAGTCATGGTGACCAACACAGCTGGTTGTGTACTTATACTTTATTACGCTGGCAACTTCATGCTAGACGTAATATATTCTTGGGTTATAACTCAGCAAAGTTGGCTTAGTAAACTTATACAAGACCAGGGTGGTGGTGGTGGAGGGCGGGGAGAGGTTGGAAAGTGAACATTTTGATGACATTTTGCTGTGGTGTTAGTCTTAACTTTATTGTTCTGACTTTGAAGTGAGTTTTGAATGCGTGTTCGATGGGGCATATCAATTATAATTTGGTTGAAATGGAATCAACAGATGCAGTGTTGTTAGTGATATTTAATATGTAGATGCTTCAATATTGATTCAGGTATTTATGTATAATAATAATAATAATGATAATACATTGTTCATTCCTAATGTTGATCATATTACATGATATTGGAGATTATCAAATTGAATATAATAATATAAATATAGATATATAGATATAACATGGTGAAGCCATATTGAAAACACATCAAAAATCGTGATTATCACACAAGCAGTTCGTTAAAAAATCATGAATACTATGAAAACATTTTTGCAATAAAAGATTTTTTGAGGACTCTCTTCTCTTGAACTTGGTGATGTCTTCATTTGCTACCTTCCTGATATTGAGGAAGAAACTTTGAAATAGTTTGAAACCGGATAATATAGTTTATCATGAAGATACACAAAAAATATATACTCAAAACCGAAAAACAACACTTCAACGTTGTGGCACATGCCTCGGTCTGCAACTATCGATTTCACTTTTGAAGAAATCGATTTTTTTCAGATCAAGATTTTCACAAACTTTTATGCGGCAATCGAGATTTTAGCTACCGGCTGACTCGCTACTCGCGCTCGCCAAGTCACTGCAACCGCACTATTTTTGTCCGATTTTTACATTTTTCGAGATTCGATCTCGCATCCCTCTAATTCGAGTTCCAGTGAACCTATCTTCATTTTGTTAGATCAGATTTTAGATATTGCTCTCCCATGCTCGAAAAACATCACCTCAACGTTGTGGCACATGCCCCGGTCTGCAACTATCGATTTCACTTTTGACGAAATCCAAAAAAATTTAGAATCGAAAAAGTCCGGTCGTCGAAAACTTTCGGCCGAACACCACTCATCAACCGCCGAACCAGAAACGCAATGCTACTTCTTTTCCAAATGAAGATTTTCACAAACTTTTTCTGTGGCAATCGAGATTTTAGCTACCGGCCGAGTCACCACTCGCGTCGGCCAAGTCACGGCGACAGCACTATTTTTGTCCGATTTTTCACGTTTTTCGAGATTCGATCTCGCATCCCTCTAATTCGAGTTCCAGTGGACCTATCATCATTTGGCTCGATGATATTCTAGATATTGATCTCCCATGTTCAAAGATCATCACTTCAACATTGTGCTACATGCTCCCGTCTGAAACTATCGATTTTACTTTTGAGGAATCAGATTTTTTTTTAAATCAAGATTTTTACAAACTCTTATGCGGCAATCAAGATTTTAGCTACCGGCTGAGTCACCACTCGCGTTCGCCAAGTTACTGCGACCCTACTATTTTTGCCCGATTTTTACATTTTTCGAGATTCGATCTCGCATCCCTCTAATTCGACTTCCAGTGGACCGATCATCATTTGTCTCGATAATATTTTAGATATTGCTCTCTCATACTCGAAAAACATCACTTCAACGTTGTGGCACATGCATCGGTCTGCAACCATCAATTTTGTTTTTGAAGAAATATAAAAAAAAAATTCAAACCAAGATTTTCACAACTTTTTTTTGCGGCAATCGAGAATTTAGCTAGCGGCCGAGTCACCAGTCGCGTACGCCAAGTCACTGCGACCTCAGTATTTTTGTCCTATTTTCACATTTTTCGAGATTTGATCTCGCATCTCTCTAATTCGAGTTCCAGTGGATCGATCTTCATTTTGTTGATGAGATTTCATATATTCCTCCCATGCTCGAAAAACATCACTTCAATTCTGTGGCACATCACTCACAAAATGTATCGAGCGTATAAAACCTCTACATTTTTCACAGTCAACAAATTTCAATTTTCAGCCAAACGTGGTTTAATAGTAGTTAATCCTTGACAAAATTCAGTTATAGATGGAAGATATACTCTGTACTGAAGCAATTCACTCTTATGGCAGAAGAAGAACAAATCACCGTATTTTTCTCGCCCACGTCTTCAATTAATACTTATGACAGCCAATGAAGAAACGGCCCTGGTGACTGCTCGGTAGCAACACAATTCGGCGTGCATGTATTCATTTTAATGATCTGAATAGGTACCACAGGGTTACAGGTGAAAATTTTAGAAGAGAGTGGTAGTGGGGGTAAAAGTGTGGGTCAGTTTTATTTCAACATAGCGTGATATTTCTTCACAGTTGTTAAAATGGTGAATTCTGTTATTATGGTGGAACCGCTCATAAATCTAGACGCGTTTATGCAGATTACAAATTTAATTCTAATCTTGAATAATTTCCAGGTTTGTCGGTCAGAATTAAATTAGCATTTCGGTAGAACAATAATACAATCAACTACCACCCGTTTAGCAGTACTCTCGCTCGCTATTCGTCCATCTGAAGAGAACTTTTCAACTAATAAGCGTCTGACTGTGTCTTATTACAATTCTGTTCTTGGACTTTGATAGGCTTAGAGCACAACAGGGACGTATGAATAGCAATGGAGTAATATACAACGCCTAACTGGATTAGACTGATTTAACATAGAGCTTCTTGATTGTATAATTATGCGAATGACGGTTGAAATTCGTCGTAGAAAGACTTAGGAATGAAAGTCGTGTACGTTATACACCAAATGACAAACCTACGCATAAATATTGTGGAATGACATTTCTGCTTCTCATATCTTGAAAATGTATGATTTCATTCGAATAAAAATCTTTGTATTTCTGAATGAATGAATGTTGGAGTTTTGAAGGCGCTTCGACAGCGAGGTCATTTTGCGCCTGATGTATTTCTTATTACTTCCATTTGACTGCATATATTGACTGCAGCAAAATTATATTCGATTCTTTGAAAGAAGAGTTTACTAAGGTGACCCAACATGTTTTTGAATATTTCGTTATATTTGCTCATTCTATGCGAATATATTACAATTTGAAACACATGTATCCAAGATAATTATCACTCGGAAAATGTATAGTATTATATGATATTCAAAACGTGTATAATTGACTTTCTGATTCACTAATACTACCAAATACTTCCCGGACAAACTGAATATGTTTATAAATTGTAAGCCTAATAATGATTGATGAGTTTGCAACAAAGATTTTGTATCACTTGTGATATTGAGTTCCGTCTGCTAAGTAAGCGATAAACAATCAACTCGAGACAACATTTCATGTTTCTCAATTAGTAGGAAGAAGCCAACTAAAAGAGTTTAGTATAATTATGTGAAACCATATAATGGATTGTCGAGAATGCACGTGATGAGCATGTGCGTGAACATGTGATATTCATGTTCTGAACATGTGATACACATTGAATGATGCACGTGATAATGTTTTCGCAACATTATTTGACGATAAGGAAGACTTATTTGATGAACATGGATAACTAATTTCAAAATACTTTTTTGAAAACAAATTGAGTAAATCTCAAGTTATCAAAGTTCCAATGACCAAATATTTTATGGATCTGATGATTATATATCTGATATTATATATTTATATATATATATATATATATATAAATATATATATATATATATATATATATATATATATATATATATATATATATATATATATATATATATATGTATATATATATATAAATATATATATATATATATATATATATATATATATATATATACATGTTACAAATGTTATTCCACCTTTATCTCAGGAATAATCATTCACAATTGATTACGATCAGAGAAAATGAATAGAAATTTATATGAATCAACGAAATCTATGACGAGATAAATGCAATTTTTAAGCTAGCCTAGTCAAGTACAGTTCATATTTCATATTTTGAATAGTATAATTCGATATAAAACTATATCTTCTATTGTCATCTGCAGTTATGATTTGGGAACATAAACCGCTGAAGTTAATATTTCGGAAGTGAAGTTCAAAGAAGGTATGAAGTTATGATAAAAATGTATTCGATTGTTTTTTTATCCATTTGTACACATTCGAATTCGAACATATCAAACAATTCGAAGAGAGGGATCTATTTTCAAGTTTTTTTATTTTTTCGCATTTTAGTCTGTAGAGACAAATAATTTCAAGCATCTCCCATATTCATTATCTCTAAAATTTGTATATAATTATTATAATAGCAAAGCAGAGACACACAAGAAATAAATTTGAATATTTTAATGGAATAATCAGTAAGAATATATTCAGTGCAGGTTCCAATTTCTTTTAAAATATTCGAAGTTTTTGTTTCTATATACAGTAATTTTTCAGAATAAGCTCTTGTAGAAATCTGAGATTGAAATGAACAAAAAACAAGCTGTTTTTCCGCTTGTAACTTTGAACTTCCACCACTCAACCTTGTGGCACTCATTTGCAGAGAATCCGCTCAGTACATTAACCTCCCTCTAGCGTGCTGTTAAGTCGCTATTTTCTTATATACAAGAAACCTCAGACTTTTTTTCTGAAGAAATGATGAAGGAAACGTTGGACAAATTGAAAAATAAAATCTATATATAGGGAAGTGATGAGATCGTTGACAGCTTTGAGCAGATTTTTGATAGTTATTCTGATATATTTGTACAAATTGAAGGCATTTTATTCAAAACATATACATGACGTATATAGTAAATTGGATGAATGTTGTAAATCTGATAATTCAGACTATGTATATATCATGTCACCATGTATATGCACTTCTATCTCTCTCATATTCGTTATTATTCTTCATAGTATATCTCATTCATATTTTCACGAGAAAAATCAGGAGTGATTGTTATTTTTCATTAGTATTTGCTTTTACGAGCTGATAAAAGTGGATTAGGCGATAATTAGCGGATGACCTCTTTATCGCACTCATTCGTACTTTTAAATGGAGTAAAAAAAGTAAAACTCAACTCAGAATCGTGAGATTGACTTTAATTAAGATAGTATCACGAACAAATAAATTTTAAATATAGGTACAGTGTGTCAGAAATTTCACTCACATACGCAACGAAGTACGGCACCTCCACCTCCACCTCCACCAACAGTGTGATTGTCTTGAAGTTTCTATATTTAGTCGAGTAAAAAATTGAATTCATATTCAGAATAATGAATTTCGATTACATTTAGGTCTCTCTGAAATTTTCTTAAATTTAAGAAATTTCTGAATTTCTGAATGTTCTGAATTTTTTTGAGTAAAAAAAAATATTTGGACAAGTATAAACGCGGTGTTTCGAATTAATAAAGTATACTGAGGTCAATTGGCCGTGACCAATTGGTCGAGGTCGTGGCCTATATTCCGTGCCATTCCGGCATTAGCCTAGCCTAGAACCCACGAAGAACATCTGTAAAGGTGGACGGTAGGCGGGATCGAACTAGGTCCGATATGCATACTGCCTCCCGGGTCAAACGAAGCTAGTGCGTTAACCAATACGCTGCATGTGCTGGTATGAGCATGCTCTGTCAAAATTATCATTCGAGTGAATGTTATTCGAATATTGCACCAAAATGTAAAATAATATGTTCACGTATAATGAAACATTCTCCTGTATGTTACACAGTATTCAGGGTGAAATATTATTGATTCAACTCATGGAAAACAATTATTATGTGAATATATGAATCCGGAGATGTATTCAAAATAAGAAGATTCAATAAGGTTTGCATCCCAATTATGGTTTCCACTTGGTCAACTCTTCTATTTCATATAATACTGAGCTGCTGCCTACATTGATTGACAAGTGGGACACCCTTATTTTCATTTCAAGATTCTATTTCGTTTTCATTCAAGTAGTTAAAAAGTTCAACGTAAAAAACTACAAAAGAGAATATCCACGAAACTCTCACTGACTCAACTCAGAAGTGCACTAACGATCATTTGAAAGCGTTATTGCTATATTTATTTGTACCAATGTCCAAAGTCACACACTTTTTTTCCGAATCACGTATGAGAACAGTGTTCGATGAATGGTGCATAGAAACATCTCACTGAATGATATTCTGAAAATAGAATGCATTACATTTCATCAAGAAGAGACAAATGAAAAAAACTCAATGAAGATCGTTTCTAGAGCAGAAATGTGTAATTGTCAACACAGCATCTTGGAAATCTGAGACTATCAGGTTTGGTCTTGATAACTTGGTCACACGGAGGACCTGGATGTGTGCTACTAGCCTATTTTCACTCGACTAGGGCACAATGTGCTGCATAATTTCATTCATTATAATAATCGAAAGTATAATGCGCAATATTCTGATAACATACGAATGTTTTTTGTCGAAAATATAGTTAATTTTGTTTCAATTTCATTAGGTTTTGTCATACAACCTTCCAAATATTGTTCTAATGCTTGTTGATCGTATATATATTTATTTATATATATATATATATATATATATATATATATATATATATATATATATATATATATATATATATATATATAATTAATTTAAGACAAACTCAGAACAAATTTGATAATGACATGAAGACAGCAGCTACATTTCATTTTTGGCAATGTGATGATCATGACAGATCATTTTCCAACTGAAACATGAATATTGATAAAAATGACTATATTTATTATCACAATCATTTTTAAATATTGTATGGCGTAATTTAAAATTCAAGGTAAACATGGGAAATCACATGTGATACATATGCAATATTGAGCCGAGTCTATAGAATTCCACACATAAAGGTGATAAACGAGAATAAGTTGATCAATAATGTCTTTGTGGTGTTTTTTTGGGGGGGATTTTGATGATTTCTCATTACACTCACTTGCTCTTCAGATGAAGGGAAGTGAGAGAACTCATCAAAAAAACGCACAATCATCTTGATGGTTGTAGCACAATTTCAAGAATACACAATTATCATTACTTGAAAATTGCAAAACAGAAAGTACCAACTTTTTATGCTCCTGAAAAGAGTGTTCTTTAGGCGTGCTTGAAGGTCGATTTGGCGAAATTTAATTTTTTTGGTGATAACTTCAGAATGGTATGAGGTATCAAAATTCTGATACGGAGAAAACTCACATATTTTCAACAGCCACGAGGTATGAGCTACAACTATCAACAACGAAGATCGCATACTTGTCAAACGTTTATAGCTGAAAAAGACCGAGACGCGTGGCTGAGTGGTAACACACTGAACCGTCATTCGGGAGACCGGGGTTTGATTCCTGCCATGGTCGACCATCCTGACAGGGGTTCTCCGTGGTTTTTATCTGTCGTTCAGGTTGATACTGGTATGGTCCCTTAACAACAGGCCACGACCGACTCCTTCCCACCATCCAAAACACCTAACAAAATAACCTCTCATCTCCTAATCCCATCATCTCATTCATCATCCACCAACGCCAATAGATTATTGCCATCAATATAGTGCGTTGTTAAAAATCCAATATAAAAAAAATAAAAAAGCTGAAAAAGCTAATTTTCAGCTGTTCACATTTCACAATTACGCGAAATAAGTTGAATAGTTTTCACTTGTGACAGGTATTAGCAATATCTGTGTTTCTTCCGAATCAAAATTTTGATTTCCCATCCCTCTCAAAAGTTGACACCAAAAACGTATATTTCATTGAATAAACTCACATGCATTCTGATCTGAAGGATCTGAATGATCTGAAGTAGGTGGCTTATAATCCGATTGAACGATTCACTTAGATGCAGGCCTATTCATTCTGAGTTATTCTTTAAAAACGTGCTTATGTTTTTCTCAGTTGAAAAACATACATCGTACATAGTTTTCTAATCCGAAATAATCTTCCGGTATTGAAAAATAGAACAAAATATCACTCAATGACGTTTCTCTAATAGTTCCTTGGAAAGTTCGCCAGGCTTAAGCAACTAATCAGTGGAGAAATAGAACAGGTAATAAAATGAGTTGGCAAGTTAGCAGTTGCAAGTCAAATGTAAGTTGAACACTGTAATGAATCACTGAGAAACCAAATCGTAGAGAAAATCCCTTCCTCAATTACATTTCTTCATCTTCTCCCTCTTCTTAGGTTCCGGACGCGTATCGTTAACTCATATTCAGACCATTTCCCAACATTGTTAGTCTGTTTCAAATTGTGGTGAACTATTTTTTCAGAGATTTCTGCTGTTTTTCTAAAATTTGATATAGGATCTCCGAATGCCTTCTAATCCTTTGAAATGCTCACAAATGTATGCACTCTTCTAGTGATCAAATTGGAAATACAAGTGATAATAATGTTAATAATGATACAATAATAATGTTCATTTTAACAGATTCCATAACCATTATGTATTGTGGATTCGTCAATATACAGAATATTCTAGAATACATAAGAAAAAAAATGGTTGGAGAAACAAGTTGTCAAGGTTAAAATAATACAGTGTAAAATGCTACAGTTGATAAAAGATAGAAGAACCAAGAGGTAAAAGTTGTTATGATATTGAAGTGAGAATTTGATGACATAGTGTTCAGACTGTGGTCGACAATGTACTAAACATTACATGAGTGCAGTTACTGCATTTCAAGAATGATTTTGTTAATATACGCGTGAATAAAAATCAAGATATCGTCATAATAGCGAAACACTACTTACAGGTATCTCAGTATATTATTTTGTATGCATACTCATTTATCAATCGAATATAAAATTTTTATGGAAGTGGTGAAATTACATGTAGGGTAGCGGATAGGGGCCTTTATCTTAACGAACGTTCTCTTCTTTGGGGGATGGTGAACAACATTCTCCTGCCTCACGTCGAGAGGCGAGGGGACGCCTAAAAAATGTTTTCTTCTTCGAGGGATGGCGAACAATATTTCTTCGAAGACATGTCATCTCCTGTTTGCCTCCCGTACCCCCGCCCAGATGTCGACTTACCCACAACAGCGCGTTGACCCTTCATGCGTCGTCCTGCAATCGGCGAGACCAGACACAGAGGACGCTGATGTAGCAGCGGAGAGGGTAGGCGACGTGACGTGTCGGTGGTCCATCCTGCCTCCACGATGCTGTCGATGGAAGAAGAGCGTGGCAGGTGGTTGGGGCTGCAGTCCCGTCTGAAACAATCCATTTATTTCGTGACATCGATAAAATGGAGATTGATAAAAATGAAACCATATCGAAAATGGAAATTGGGACGAATAAAAGTGAAAGTGAGGGAAAGGAATAAGAAGAATAAAGAAGAGAAAAGAAAAAAAGAGTCGAATTTCGATAAGAAGATTGAATATTCATTTTCTCTAACATAAATGATTATTATTACCTCTAGTTTGTGTACTAATCGGAGTGTTCTGAATTAGTTACAGTTACAGTGACTATTCCCTTTGAGGTGATAGGCAGTGGTTATATCAGTGAAAATTTAGAACTGCGCATTTGAAAAAATCAATTATATAAACAGGAAGGTTCCGTGCGGATACTGGGGAGGGGGGAGGGTGGTGTAGAGGGGAGAGTCCCCCATCACAGCTCGGCAGGGAATTTTTTGAAAATCCTTGTTTTTTGAAGTATCTTGTTACTACTTGGGAACGTGATACTATTGGAATACTATTTGGGAGGGAATCAAACTTGATTACTCAAAAATTGGCTATTGTATTCACTTTCCCTCTTACGCTCATCATAACCATGGTGTTGATTTTGCTAACTAATTTAATGCGCGGAATTTCAATGACGAATTCTTCTCTGATGAAGTTTATTATTAAACAATATTCGTTATTTTACAACTGCGCATATTGAAATTAAGAGCTGCATATTTGAAGTTTAGAACTGCGCATATTAGGGTCAATTGCTCACTAATATAACTCCTGGTGGTGGGATTGCCCATCTGCTACTCCGTCCAAACGATCCTGGCTTGACATCCTTAGCTATTGGGGACAATGACTGGAATGGGTATTGGGGAATCGAATGAAGTTCATGAGAATGTGAGACCGATGGCCTTGTCATTCTATATAGATATAATTATGAGATTTCTTAGCTTTCTCAGCAATGTCATTTCGATTAATTTTGAAATAATTTATCAATTTTCTATAATTTATCATTTATGCTTGTAAATTCGAACATTTTGTCGATTTATTTGGGGTCAGAAAAAAATAATTCAGTCAAAGATTTATATAGACTCTTCAGAAAAAAATTGTTCAAACTTCCATTTAAGGCGAGGTACATACACTCACTATCACAAGAAGTGATCAATCAAGTCACATTTTAATGAATCTGTATAAAATTCACCGACATTATACGCAGTGAAACTTTTTATACGTATACGTACTCCACGCAGAGTGTATGATAAAATATAGCGGTCCAAAATACGTGGATTTCATTTAAATTATCATTTCGATTCAGTTTAATACCATTTCAAGTGACCACAAATTGACATGGTACAGTAATACTACATACTAAGAGAAACACAAAGTTCTTGGTTTCAGCCAAGTTTCAAGATTTGCGTCGTTTGATTCTGAAGCGTTCAAAATTAAACTCTACATTCTCATGGGAAAAATGTTTGAACTTCGTCTCCAACTTACGACTGTGGTCATGTGACCATTGAGATAGATATATAAGGGTGTTTCTGTAACCGATACGCACTGTTAGTATTAACAAGTTTATCGAAGTTCAAATATAGGTTCGGATGAAGTTACCCAGTAAACACAAGTTTATTTACCTATACTGGCATTCAAGAGGGCTATTTGTTTACCACGAAGAGAAAAGTTTATACATATCGTACATTTTCATCAAGAAACACATAATTAAGTTTGGGTGATCATAGGCTCAATGACTATTAGACACTCACTACTAACCATTTCTCAGTAAAGTATCACCAGAGTCGATAAAGCAGTTTCACCTTCTGTAGACATGGTACTTTATTGACTTTGGTATCACTGTTATTAATTCAATTTAAATACAATGAATTCATATTTGAGTGCTTTTACTATTTTCGACTATAGAAGAGTAGGTCTGAAATCGGAAGAGATAAAACAACATAATTCGTCCGATTAGTTGTTGTACATTGAACAAATACTTTGAACTATTAATCAACTCAACAACATATCAAAGTTGAAGATTAGAGTCAAAAAAAGTATGATTCTGATTCACAAACCATGAAAGATTTACGATAGTTATTTGAACGATAACGATTTTGGAAAACTTTAGTGAAGCTATACCTTGAGTCAGTGCTCGTTTGGACAACAATACGATTTCAGTTGGGAAAATGACAAAAATAATATAAGACACATCCAAAAATTAATGCACTGAGATGTAGTGCACATAGACGACTAGACGACTAGACGATATCAAAAGATTAAATAGCTTGAAATTCAGTCATTTGAATATTAATTTACTTTTATCCGCCCCTTTGACGTCATAAAACATAACTTTATTATTTGAATCCAGATGGACGATTGATTGAACACGCCTTGATTGACCAGCTGTAAATTTGATTGCATGTTGGAATTTAACGTCATGCCAATTATGAAGTTATTTTGCACTCATATGTTCACGGTATAATTAAAATTTAATAGTTCCAGGTATGAATTTATTGAAACATTGAATTATGACATGGGTCAGCATTGAGTATAGGAAACGAATTTTCAAAGTATACGAAACTAAAACACAAATGATAAATACAAAACCAAAACGGAATTATGAAACGTTAATTCAACAAGTGCAAAACATCCACAGAAATAGTCAACAATACAGAAGTTTTCTTGTATAGAAACATTTTCAAATGAGGCTGTAGTCAGTGAACAAACACAAAACGGTTTCTGTTTGGTTAGTTGCTTTCCAAGCTGCTCCACCGTTACTCTTGTCATAAAAATATCCGTTCACCCATTAGTACGGTAGACTTAAAATACGGTAGACGGTACACTAAAAATACACTTTTGGGACGATAAGCTTTTGTCAGACAGCGCAGTCGACTAAATATAATCACTCAATTAGGAAACGTAATTATTTTTAACGCTTGATACATCCATATAATTGGAGTTAATCATTGAAAATCTGTTGACACGAAAGTACTTTTTTCCATCAATATTGAAGCTTGATATACGATCATTGTTACCCGATGAAGGATGAGAGGTGAGGTAGATTAGCCGGGGCACCACAAGGGTGACCTCGCCAAATCAAAATGATGATTAAAGTGAGATAACTCATTCAAAAGACAACACATATTGAGATTATGATCTGATGAATAGTTGAAAAATTATAAAATTCTCATTGAGGAACAAGAAGCTTAATACTTCTTTCAATTTTTTTTTTCTGCTCATTTTTGAATTCTTATTCTTTCTTCTTTCGTCTTTGTCACAGTATTTATCAAAATATTGGTGATTTAAGTTTGATAGACTATATGGGTAGAATGGATCAAATGAGTGAATGGATGAAAATGAAGGAATGATTGAATATGAAGAGAGAAGGAAATTGAAAGTAGGTTCTAAACTAATTCGAAATTTATTTTTTCAAAAGTACTGAATGATTGGTTTGATACTACTATTGAGAAAAGCAGCACTTGAATATGAAATATAAATATATGATTGAATCAAGTTTGGATTATAATAACCGTTAGTTGTGTAATTCTTTCAATTTTTGACACACATTTTGGAATGAGTGGACACTAGAAAAGTCTCTCAAATAAAGTTCTTCAATCACACTTTGGGATTATTTTGTCAGCTCATAGCTTAATGGTTGCCACGATTAAATGCATCTTTATTTATTCATTCATTCATATTTATTCATATACATTTATACATCTTACATTATTCATACTGATGCCTACGATCTATTGATGTCGGTGAATGATATTTGAGATGATGGGATGATGAAATGGAAGGTTATTTTACTAGGTGTTTTTGGATGGTGAGAAGGTGTCGGTCGTGGGCTGTTGTTAAGAAACCATCCCAGTATTGACCTGAACGATAGAAGGAAACCACGAAAACCCCCTGTCAGGATGGTCGACCATGGCCGGAATAGAACCCTGGTCTCCTGAATGACAGTTCAGTGTAGTAACCACTCGACCACTTGTCTCAGTGATTACATGAAAATCATATTATTTCTCTATTGTTTGTTCCATGAAGGTCGTCATAGTCACCAAACTTATATGATCAATCAAACTTACTGACCGACGGAAGACTATTCACTTCATTCAAGGAATAATTACCTCTTATTTTTCTGAGATTCGATACTATACCTCATACTCATTCCGCAAATTGAGGCCAAGAATACAGAGTAGGACTTTCTGGACAGAGTATCACAGGAGAGATCGTATGAATATATATATATATATATATATATATATATATATATATATATATATTTATATATACATATATATATATATATATATATATATATATATATATATATATATATATATATATATATATATATATACATACATATATATATGTATATATAATATAACTTGAATCATTCGGAAGGATATAGAAATCAATTGTTATATAGTTCATTGCATATAAATAGCTCTATTATAAGTAAGACATGGTCTCAATTGAATCCCAGAAATGAAGAGGTTAATTCCTCAAATTGGGAAAATAGTCTGGAGATGGTGATTAAAAGATGGGAATCAGTTCAGACATTTCTCAAGACTAATAAGAAATAATAATTGGAATGGAAATTTCTCTAGATTTACGTCCACAAAGAATTAACTTCACCAAAGACAATGGAGATAAATTAATCTTGCAAACTTATTACACTTGAAGCCGATAAACTAACACGGTTCCAGTGAAATATAGTCAAAGTTGGAAGATATATAATGTTCAATAGGCCTACATTACTTTCAGCGTATACTGCATGGGGTGCGAGTATTTTTTTTAGCAAACAGCTGTAGCACCATGCTGAAAATAAACATATGAATATAGTAACTACTATTCAGTATGGTATATTGAGCATAGGTTCATGGAGAAGGTTGATTTATTCATGTTGGTCCACAAAAACTGAACGATTTGTATAAAATGATCAGTACAGGGGTAGATAAGTTTCTGAAATTCATCAAAGTGAACATTATTGAATTGACTTCATAATCTCTAGTCTGATATGAACGAATCAAGATTCTCATAATTAAATGTTCAAGACGAAATTAAAACATGAAATTATCATATTATTCGCATTACTATTTTCACCATATTGATCCAACTTTCCGCTGAAATACTCACTCACGCACTTGGCTGATAAGCATCCGATATCAGTATAATTATAATGTGTGACTCGTTCGATTTTTTCGAATTCCGGCCCAGTTCAAAGAACAATCCAACATTATCATTTCTGTCATCAATAACGAAAAAGGATAAAGAAAACAATACGGAAACTCGGTTATGAAATTAAGGTTAAGGTTGATGAGGTACAACTGTTTGAATAAAGCATCACAAGGGTGATCTCACTACCCAATATAGAATGTCTCAAATAATTGAAAACTATCATCGAATGTGACCTGAATTTAAATGGATTCTTCTATTGAAATAGATAGTCCGAATCTTCCCAATCGAATTACAATTCTTATTTATTATATTATTGGACCTATACTATTGAAACTATGCTACATGTGCGACATCGAATCCCATGGGCTCTTATGAATGTTGTATGGAGACCAACGTAATAGGGATTTGTATAGGTCTATCTATCATCCATTGGATTAATCTTCTGTGCTTGCAATACTCCTGGGTCCTCTTAACCAGATGGTAGATGTTCAAATAACTAAAACATAGAATTTCGTTCATAACGGCATTCCGGAAAATTCCAATACTGGAAGCTTGGAAAATGTAATTACTATCCGTGTGAATAACTATGCGTAGGAAGAATGTACAATTGTCACATTACTATACGGTGGTATAAATTAATAACGATTCAAAATATCAGAGGAATGTGTTTAATGGAAGTTTTTTTTTTTAAAAGACAATATTTTACTTGGCATGTCATGGTGAATATTTTCTCAAAATGAAACATTTTTTTCATCACTTTTCAATTCAATGTCAATAATGAATTTATTAGGAAACGATCGAGAAAATCTGATTTTCATGTGTCATTAATCAAACAGCAAAAGTAGGGTGAAATAATCAGCTATAAACATCACAACAGTTATATTTAATTACGGAAACGAAAGCAAGGACTATTAGCAGTCAGACTCAGATAATGTTCATATGCGAGGCCTATGTGTAGCCCAAGTGTCTTTGCTGTTGTTTCATGCAACCTGATTAACTTCATTCATCAAATCAAATTGACATGATCCAACCTAACCATCCTAAACCAAATACTATGATATAAGCTAAAACTGAAATAAATGGCCGAGTGACTAGCACATTGAACTGTCATTAGGAGACCGAATTTCGATTCCCGCCATGACTGATAATCCTAAATATTGGGATGGTCTTTTAACAACAGGCCACGACCGACTCCTTCCAACTATTTGAAACACTTGATGATATATCCTTCCATCTCATCATCCAAGCATCTCTTATGTCATTCACCGACTGCAATATATCCTAGTGATACAATGTGTCGTTGAACCCAATGTAAATAAAAAAATACTTCTGAAACTAGCACTCTCGAAATTTGATTAACCCAAGAGTACAACGATGAATGTTGTACATAGCCACATTATTTGTGTTACTTCCGGCGTTTTTTCTGATCGTAATCAGCTCAGAAATAACGCGATTGCTTCATACGATCCGGGAGATTGAGTGAATCGGATCTCGGTTAGATCCCCGCCACCGTCCATCTTCACAGGGTTTTCCGTGATTTTTCTCTATAGCCTGCATTAATTCCGAGATGCGACTTCATAATTCCATATAGGCTTCAACACTATTGCTGAACTAGCTTCAATTATTTCAAAATGAACAGTAAATATAACTCTTTCTCTGATGGAAATGTTCAATCTAAATCTGAGTGAAATTCAAAATAGCAACATCTAAGAAGAAAAAACCTGACCCAACCCAACCAAACCAAACCATTGAGTTTTTCTGTGCCTCAAGTAATATCCCGAAAAAGTAACTCCTACCATTATAACACTTCATAATTCAATTCAGTTCATCATAAAACCGAGCAGGTTATCAGAAAATCATTAGAAACATCATTTCATGAGAACTACAAAGTTTGAGAACAGTGCGGCTCAAACTGGCAATGATCGGGCTCAAAATCGAGCGTGCTACCACAGCGCCACCACTTAAATTTATTTTACTCGCTCATTTATCCGATATTAAACAAGGAAGAAGAGAAAATCGAGGAGTAGGTTGAGGCTTATACGGGTTTGTAAAGACGTTGCCGCGATGGTTCAAACAATATAAGCCAGAACCTCCGTATCCTTCCCACTACCACTCATTCCACCATTTCATCATCATCTCAATAATCATTATTTCGATGCTAATATATTTCAAATATGATCATAGTGATATGATCTATATAGTCCTATATAGAGAAATATTGAATTATTAATTCAATACATCAAGACATGAGAGTGCCATACTTTTCATTTGTTGTAATATAAATGATAATGTTTTTCGTCTATTTCAATCCTCTTTCTGAGAAAAAATAATGGAATTATCCACTTAAAAAAGTAAGATCCTTTCACACTTCATCCATTATTCATAACGTTATAACGGAGAACAGATAAATGATCGAGGATAAAATCTTCCATATAAATCGTAATAATAAAATAAATTTCCCATTCCAATGAGTTACTTCTCTTCGATATATATATGACATCGACCTCTAGTCAGTACGTTTACCTCGAATCTTTTTCTTAACCGTAAAAACCAAATAAAAGTTTACATGTTATAGACTTTTGTATGAGAGAGATAACGTTATAAATTCTCCCACGGGGTTGCGGTCAGTCCTTGATCTTGTTTGTGACCGAGGTCAAAGTTCACGACCATGCGACGAAATTAAGAGTTTTAGGAGTTTCCCGCTATACATTACATTGGAAACCAATATGCTTAAAACGTACTCCCACTCTTTCTCCCACCACTTTTTCTCTCACTCACACACACCCACAATATGAATGGATATAGGTGTCGTCACCTTTACCGGTTTGATATTCGAGACTGCAAAACGTTCTCCGACTTTCAAGAGATGTGTGGAAGTGACAGAAAAATATTGGATGGATCTGAATTTTCATGGAACATATTTCTGTGCAGAAAGCGGATCATATGATGATTGGTCTTTCATAATGTTTGTAAAATACTGTTTCAATACCCAATCACAAGACTACATTTTCAAATCATTGACCATCATCATTATCCCGATCAAATGCGTATATTGACGGATTCAACCATATTGTATTCTTATTTCCATCTTATACTTTTGTTAACATTAAAACCTAATATAATATATGAACTCCTGAAATCGTGTGTAAGCCTACATCAAAAGCGCTATTAATCATCACTGGCTCAGCTAATTTTTGCTCAACTTAACTTTGGTTAGCTTGACTTATTTCTTTCGTGAATGTACAAAATGTGAAAGCCCTCTAGGGTGCTAGGTACTGGTGAGAATCCCATTATAGCTAACAATAATCTCCATTTTCAAGCATAGATGTATTCATGAAAATGATCAATGTCAAATTATCCCACAGCTGTCTAGCGTTAAGTTTGACCTTACAACATGTGAACTATATCACCAAGTCCTCAACCACTCGCATCACCTTGATGACTACGATCGCACGTTCCGTGTTGTAAATTATAGTGGAGTGAATATAGTTGTATGTCGTGTCTATGAAATCTATATACTAGTATCAACGAGAGATGAAGTTTCCGATCGACCGTTTCCCTATTTCACACCTCAAGCGCGTGGATGGTTCGCGTATCCATCTCTTATGAATACAAGTTTAATTGGAGAGGTTACGATCGACAGTCTCTTTCGGCAATCAAGCATTGACGGTCGCATGTGTCGAGCCGGTAATTCTTGTGAAAGGAAGTGGAGAGTAATTGGAGTGGATCCGATGACAGAATATATACCAAATGTCAAGGTTTATGTTTTTATGATGTTTTATAGTAAGTTACTCGGCGGAATTACCAGCAATATTTCATTATGAAAACAGATACTCTTCTGAGCAACCAAGCGACATTTTCAGAATCATCAAGCTATACTTATTCGTAGAAGAAAAGAAGAGGAGGTTGTCAACCATTGATACATTGTGAACACTTCAGTAGTTGCTGAGAAAATCCCTCAAAATATAATTGGTTTTGAAATAGGTGGTTTTGATTTTTTTGGTGAATCTCGTCCTGAAAAATGATTAATTTTCATCTTTAATTTTCATTATTTAGCGATGTTATTGTTATTTGTTATCCGAGTAGTCGACCACACAAATCATAATGTACTAATTTTACATCATAATCATTTGGAGCACTTTGTTCTAGATATTTTGCTTCGCCTCAAAGAAAAAAAATGCTCAAGCTTGAATG
Organism: Brachyptera risi; assembly: GCA_964007535.1. Taxonomy (NCBI): domain Eukaryota; kingdom Metazoa; phylum Arthropoda; class Insecta; order Plecoptera; family Taeniopterygidae; genus Brachyptera; species Brachyptera risi. The sequence continues at coordinate 18,415,401 of OZ023337.1, forward strand.
ATCAATTTGAAGCAAAATTAGATTTGATGTGAATTTGTATGAATCTTCACGACTCACAACACATTTCAGGACAGGTGATAGTCTAGCGGCTTCGATTATCATGATTTTTTCTGAAATCAAATCATTAGAAGTGAATCTCGAATATTATAATCTCATATTTTATATTCAATTATATTCCTAATTCCCTATCTATATTGAATTGCTACATTTTCAGGATTTTCAGGACAAATAACGACGTACCGTATACAGAGACGTACCCGGCACCTCCACCAATATCCTAATCCAATGTCAATTTCTAATTAGAGATCTATACCTTCACGTTTCATATGAATTGCTTTTAATTTTGTATGTATAATTGTTCAGTTTTTCTTATGATATATGAATATGTTCTAACTGTAAGTATAAACCAATAAACAAAATGATCAATAATTTTTTTATCGACATGTATAATTTAATAGAAAGTAATTGTATCATAATTAGTAATATGATAAGAATGTCGATGCAGGACCGTTCGTAAAAAGCAAAACAAAGGGTGATCATACCATCTGGAAGTAAATAATGAATGATGATAAGACTCACAACATTCATTCAACAAATTGTTAATAGTACACTCATAAGTAACGTAATGTAAAGTAAAGTAAATTGAAGTAACATAATAATGACATGAGGAGTCACATTGAAATGAAAACAAATATAATATGCGCTACTCACTCGTTGAGAATATTGCATAATCTTGCTTTTGTGCACATCATGCACGTCATATATAATCAAGAGTAATAAAAAAAAAATACACATGTAATGTTATGATGAATAATTTCATTTAATATACTATGTATTTCCACTGTTGAGTAAATAGTTTCACCTCAACTTTGTTAGTTTATATTTTATGTTATTTGCAAGTGTTCGCAGTTTGTTTGTTAGTTATGTGCAAGTTACATCCGCAAAGTATATATTTAGGATCTAGTTTGCGGTGAAATGCAAAACAGTGTATGCCGCAAGGTTTTCACCATCATTTTAAGTATTCTATGTCACAATAAAGTCTAGTGAACTTTGTATAGGTCAAGGTTGACTTGGTTATCTCACTCCGCTCCGTGACGAGTCAATGTTAATTATCACTTAAATACATATGAATATGATTTTAATATTATATGGTTCAACTTATATACTACATATTGTGTATAGTACAAGGTTGTCATACAACTGATATTGGTTTAAATCTTCGGTAATTGCATGAAAACTACTGCATATTTGACCATTCAATGTTTTGGAAGATGTTGCCCCGTTTCCGATTAAATCAAGTACTGAAAAAGTATTTGATACTTGGGATATTATCAGAAAATATTCTCCTTCATATGTATATATATATATATATATATATATATATATATATATATATATATATATATATATATATATATATATATACATATATATATATATATATATATATATATATATATATATATATATATATATATATATATATATATATATATACATTCGGAGTTTCATGAAGCACATTATTTTTATTCCCATTTCTTGTAGAACAAAACATTTCTCTCTTCTGTAGGGTTGATAATACAATAATTCTCATCAAGTAACCGGAGGGTGAGAAATACGAATTGTTTCTCAATTGTTGAGAGACAAATTAACTGTAGAAAGTGCCATTTCCAATTACAAATTCAATCCTGAGGCTAATTTGTATATCTTGAAATAAAAGATAATCTAGAGTTCGGAAGTTATCAAATTATCTACGCTCAGGTCTGAATTCAACACCACGCAATTACACCCTCGCTAAATTGGTTTCTTCGAATTGTTTGATGGATTTTACTACCCGTGCAAGTATCATTCCTAATAAGAAATACGAACCAACAATTTCTGAACAACCACGCATCGACGGAGGTGAATTGATTATTGTTTGCTTAAGCGCAGGCGCTCGTATTTCACGCCGCAAACTCTCACGGCCGTAAGTTTTAATATATCGATATGATTGTTGTTACATTATATTGATAATTGGAGAACGGAGGTTATCGCATTTACAGAATTTTGAACAAAAAATTTGTAATTTTTCAAATTCTTCAAATGGAAAATGAAAAATTTCGAAAATGCGAAAACCCAGATACATATTTTTGAATACCAAAAAAATATATGAAATGTAAAATATATAAAAAGTGTAGGCTGGGGAATTAACGTCGTTTACGTGAATATGAGTTCGGTGGGCTAGTCTACGGGTTGCGCCTAGTACACGATGCATGTTAAACTTGGGTCTGAAGCGAGCAAACAACGAGCCCGTGTAGAGCGCCCGAGGCCTCTTACAACCCCACCAACAGCTAGGTTATACGGGGAGAGGTGAATTGACGTTATAACAAAAGAGTGAATCAGGTGGAAACTTATTTCTATTTTCATATTCTTTCAACATTCGCTATCTTTTTTCTGTGTGCGGAAACTCATGGATCTGAATCATTGCTTTCACACCATGATTACCATAACTAATAGCGTAGTTGTGGAAGCCAGAAGTGAAATGATGCTACAAATAAAAAGATAATACCATGTTGCATACTCTGAAATTGCTACTTTCCGATTCAATGCTTTAACATCATAATTAGCATATATAATGGCTTAGTTACCAGAGAGCAGAAGAGAAAAATTCAAAGCATTGAGTATCATACAATGTTGAAACGTAGGCATGTAGTATAATATTTCACGGTAAGCTACTCTGTAAGATGATAATATGATTATGTAATTACTCTGTTATGAGATTAATTTGATATCGTGAAATTAGCGGATTTGAGAGAATACTGATCCGACAATAATTACTCTCCATCTTGTTAGAATTAGATGTGAACTACTCATTATTCCATCAATAGAACAAAACCATCAGTATTCTATGTCGTTCGACCTCACAGAATGTATGGACAAAGATTCATGAAAGATCATCATATTTCTATAAATTCATGTATCGTGTAATATTTCATGGTATTTTCATTATTTGATTATCATTTTCTGCCAAGTGAGCCAATATTCAGTTCACTTGCTATATCTGTACAATATTAACCATATTTCATCAGTTTATTTACATATCGATGATTATAATTATTTTCTGATCAATAATCAAAACATAATTCACTGACTCATTGATCCATTTTTCATTCATGAAGATGAGTTTATATAATTGCTTCTCATGAATTAACATAGGAGGCATCCACCTGATAATTATTCAGAAAACACATCTAAATGAAGGGAACTATTATACAGAATTGAATTCAAAAGTTTCCTCGGATTGAGTACTATACAGAGTTATATAACTTCGACATGTACAGGGTACATGAATATAATTTTTAAATTATTTTCACACCGTTCGCCTTCATCCAACAACGAATTTGAATTACAATTTCGAATTAAATACTGCAAATTTTTCCGTATCATCAACGGTTTCGTGGCTTGTCAACTTCTCAGTCAACTATGATTCATCATATATGTTACGTCTCCTTATGTCTGATTCCATTAGGAATTATATGATGAAATTTGTTCTCAACATAGAAATATTCTCTTTTTTTCACTGAAATCACTCATTCGGAAACATTTCTCAACTGAGCATTCTAGACACCGCCTCTTTTTCTTCCTAGCGTTATTAAAACGTCATACCACACCGGTCTACCGGGGATATTCCATAGCGGGCAAGCCCACGTCCATCTTTCTCTCTCTCTCTCTCTCTCTCTCTCTCTCTCTCTCTCTCTCTCTCTCTCTCTCTCTCTCTCTCTCTCCTGTCTTCTGATAACGACAGTGCTGCCTCTTGACAATAACGACGCTCAACGTCAAACATAGACGCCCGGGAGGATAGGGAATTCCATACGGGAAGTCTACAAACGTTGTGATATTTCCGACGGCAATATATGCGCAAGAAGTCTGGACGTCAAATGTCCAAAAGAACGTTCTAGAATATCGTGATTCAAGTAATCGTTTTCAGAAAACTTGATATTGGAGTGAACGTTTGTTGATGCTGTACTTCACACGTTCACAGTTTACACTTTGTGATGGTATTGAGTGGAAATAGAACCATATTCGTGTATTTCTTATTCTTGTTGAAATTTATTCTTCAAGTTTCGTATTGTATATGTATATGTATATATATATATATATATATATATATATATATATATATAAATATATATATATATATATATATATATATATATATATATATATATATATATATATATATATATATATATATATGTATATATGAAATTGAATGTTGAGTTTAGAGCCCCCATATATATGTATATATATATATATATATATATATATATATATATATATATATATATATACACATACATATATATATATATATATATATATATATATATATATATATATATATATATATATATATATATATATACGCCCGATATAGCTTGATTCATGAATGAAACCAATTGATGAATCATGTTGGAAGATTCCACAGTCATATTTACATCGTTTCAATTTGCTAGAAATATTGTGTCATATCAGTATGATTGATTGAATGTAATACAATTGAATATAAGAAAATTTTCAAAAAAAATTCACAAAACATTTCACGGAAGTTTCCAGCTTTTAAGTACGCATCTCAAAATTGAATATAGAAAAAACATTTCATAATTCATATATATATATTTAAAATTTAAAATGGGGTGGTAAGATCGCCCTTGTGGTGCCCCGTCCAAACGATCCTATCTCTCATCTACAGTCTTAATTGGGGAACAATGATTTTGTATCAAGTTTCGATGTTATTAAAAAAAAAAATATCACATCTGAAATTGTGAGCTAAATAACTTCGAAACTTTTTGTCGTGCTTCGTTAATCGGCATTTTAAGATGTTTCTTTCTCAGTTCAATAGTTCAAGTTGAACATGAAAAAGAGCAATACTATATGAGAATACAATTATTCGTACTTCTATTCGAAGAAATTGACCGAAAGATGTGCATATAAACCTCCAGTGGAACATACACAGAATCGCAAAATATGACATCATAACAAAAATATATTCTTTAAAAAATGATATCCATTGGAAATATCACATTGATCTCTAGTTTTATTCAACTATTCTTTGGTCATTGCATTTATACATTCCAATTTTTCACATTGTATTTTACGTATTACTGTCAAAAAGAATATCATTCAGAATGACAGAACTCTGAAACATCCTCTGAAAGAGTGACTCTGCTTTAAGATGTATCGATTTGTCGTTTGGTCTTCTTCTCGTTCTATTTCCACGTTTAACGGATTGGTCAAGCACTGAAATCACTTTGGTGTTGTTTGTCTACCCTGATATAGAAATGCCGTGATATTTAGTCGGACTCGTCTCACTTTCACAGGAACAATTCTCGCGTACCGAACCAGAGGAAAGGAAGAAAAACAGGAGATATCTGTCAATATTTAAAAAATGCTATTATTCAATACGGTATCAGGAAAATTGCCGCAGCATAATTGTGAAATGAGAGAGGAACTGAGAAGAATGAAAAATTGTTCTTTCAGTGAAAGGATCAATCAATTGTTAAGAGAAAATCATCAGAATAATACCGTATACAAAAATCATTTCAGAATTCATTTTTGTCATGTGCTTTATCAATGGAATATTCCTGTTGAAAATTTCCAGAATTAATATCAGAGTCTATAGAGTAGCATGGCTAAAGGAGGTAGAACTGCATTATTGACTCTGCTATTATTATAGATTCTTGGACTCCAATTGAATGTTTCTATTCTGAATCTCTCTAACACACCTGAGGATAATAGATAACGAAAATTACATGAACATTTTTTTAACTATAGTCTGTGTTTCATAATACATCTATTGATCACGATGAATCTGGTAATCCTAATTTTTCTCTAAAATTGCCCTAATTAAACTCCATATTCAAATTACATTCATCATGAAGTAAACCTCCATTACATTTTGATAATGATAGTCTTAAGAAATAACCGATTCTAAAATTAAATTCCAGATCTCGAAACTAATGTAATAAGAATGCGTGAACGAGTTGGAATAGAAATGAGGGTAATGATAATGGAAAATTTGTCAGAATAATAACATGGAATGGAATGGATTCGAAAAGTTGGAATTGTCACTTTCAGGAAGCCCTATACATGATCCGTGTTCATGTACTACAAACAATTCTAATTATTACATTTTATTCTGTATCATTTTATCATTCTAAAGGATACGTTCATCACTTTCTTATTTTCTTTCCCTGATGCTATTATCATCCAAATATGATGCAGGTATTATTCATTATAAATATTATATAAGTTGAATGTATAATGTGAAAATGTATAGTATAAAGTACATTAAGCTACCGGAAAATATATTTCCTCTGTTATCATGAAAATATAAACTCAACTATATATACCAAATGAACGATAGGGATTTCAATATTCTGATAACATTTTGAGTTAAGCTGTACTTTTCCCTTGCAAACTTGGTAATGGTCGATTATCTGTATTAATTATGTAAGAGCCTACTTCGGTCTTTACATTCGAGTACTTAATAGTTCAAACTTTTACTCTCTGGCTTTGAATTAATGTCTGCATTATATTATGTGGAAACGTGAAAAGCGCAGAGATGTGGATTTAGGTGGTAATGTCTGGCAGTGGCGGTGCTGCGTATGGCGTGTAGGAAACGTACACACAAATATTTCGTAACATTTGCTATCTTTTATTCATAAATTACTAAGAAACTTGATTTGAAATATGATATTCAGAGGATGAAGAGTATGGGCAGGGTAATGAATGACATAAGTTGAGATTGTAGAGCTTTGAGAAGAAAATAATAGGGAACGATTGAGATGGAATGAATGAGAGGATAAGTTCATATAGTGGAGGGGATACAAGAGAGAGTACTGAGAGAATATATTTGAGAGTTTTTGAAAAAAAGATACAAAGTTGAATATTTCAGGATATAGGTGGACAAGATGTACGAATTTATACATACAATGATTATTATTCGCTGAAAATGATGAATGTCGGGAGTCACATCACTCGTTGGTTACAATGTACAATTCACTTTGAATTCAAAATTCACTCAGCGTCATCATTTACTGGCATTAAATTCATTCAATATTTTCAATGTGTAATATATATATAATAACTTCATCAAATCTCTGCTCACAATAGAGTTGCTGGAAGACACAGAATAACAAACAATATAAAAACATTCGATGAAATTACAAATCTATTTGAATGTGTTTTTGAATGATAGATTAAATGATGCAGCCTATTATAAATAGATTCAAAACAAAAAACAATATAAAACAAAATGAAAAAAAAACACGGCTGGAGTGAAAATGAAAAAACTCTTCATTCAAGAGTGGAATGAAAACAAAGTTGAAGTGAATGAAGAATAATAAAAATATGGATATGAGTTGTGTTAATGGAATAGGGAAAATGTGAATACATATGATTTTTACACTGATTGATGGAAGGTGATCGACTCAATGATTAATCATAAAGATGATTTCTGAGAATAATAACTGAGTCTTGAAGAAAGTCATCAAAAGGTTCATCAAGAATATTTTGTTGCTGTGCTGTTGATAAATAGTATTTTCCAATATATTCTCAAACGATTTCAAATTACCAATATAAAGTGTGTGGTAGTGGTATTTCTCTTCCCATTATAACTAATGATGAATCTTTCCTTCCATCTATGTATTTTGTCCTGCTTAGAATCTGAATTTTGCCACGCCACTGATTTCTCATTTACTCACATTATGCCACATAATGCTCCACGCTTGGGAATATTGGAATTTCAATAATATCTAAAGTGAAAACCAATAATAGTCAGTCGACATTGTCTGGAGTTTTTGTTGTTTGGTTATGGCTATACAAACTCGAAATTCCTAGTCAGTAAACTTTGATGAAAATACTGATTTGCCTTTTTCATTCGTACTATGGAAAATGTGAGGAGTTGAATTGGTGCTTTTTATCCATCTTCCAAATCATTATGCGGAAAGTTATTGAACCAAAATCCGACTGGCTTCCTAATATTTACATGAATGCTTCTCTACGTTCCATTTTTACTTTTGTTCGTTGCTTTGACGCATTTTCACCGTTATACAGATATTTTTCTGCGTTCTGTGCGTTTATTTCAAAGAAAACATATAGGTTACGTGAGAGAAAACATATCAGACGAGAGGAGAACAATCTACAATCATGGGGCAGTGTTTAAAGTATGTTGTGGAATCGGCCAATATCATACGTTTCTTTCAAATTCACGAATATTTTAATGGATAACTGAGACAATCTCTGATAGTTTGTGAATATTTTAGTTTCTCATGATATGTTCATGTTGATGTGTTGACGAGCCATATGTATGTTGTCATGATTTTTTAATAGAATATGAAAATCGAGCTTGGCGAATGAATGAAATGAATTGCAAAAGCTAACCAAGATTTTTTTTTTTTTTTAATAACATCAAAACTTGATACAGAATCATTGTTCCCCAATTAAGGCTATGGATGAAAGATAGGATCGTTTGGACGGGGTACCACAAGGGCGATCTCACCACCCCATTTTGATTATTCAAAACTAATGGTCTTCAACACCAGGACTGCGCTGTCTGTGACCATAATTTTAATAATTTTCCCATAATTTTCGCCGTAGATAAAAGTCTTTCAGTATAAACACACGAATGTTGATGTCTTCCACTTTGAACTGAATCTCTTGGGCATTGATTACTTCTTTCCCTTGACAGCAAATGTAAAATTGATCATTATACAAATTTCACAAATTACATTAGTGAATTTATCCATTATTTATTAAAATATTATTTATCAAGATTGTATCTGAATATTTAATTATACGAGTATCTGCATAATTATATTTTCAGCACCACATAAGTCGATATTGTATTGTTGAAATGCTTGCATTGTTGAAATCAATTTCAATGCTGTCAAAATAAGGACCGATCAAAAAGTATGAAACACTTCTCTTCTGAACATTTTATGTTCATAGAAGTGACAATTTTGTACATTTCAATCAAATTCATTCTGTTTCAGTTATTTTGTATGAAATTGAAATATGATTGAATTCAGAGAATATCATCACATTCATTTGATGGATATGTTTTTAAATGAAAATACACCTTTATCAAAAAAATATTTCTGTACTTCTTGTGTACCATGCAAACTATACGTAGGCCTACTTTGTACACACTAAATGTATGTAGGCCCACACTTCATGGTCTTATTTGTGTTAGGAAATCTGTTGAAGTAAAAGATTGCAGGTTGATCTTATGGATGAAGTTTAAAAAACGGGGGAACTGAGAAGAGGTAAAGACGGCGTTGTAGCATAATAGAGAAAATATCTAGTTGGTCAAAGAATAGAGAGGAGTAGTTATGAAGATGGAAATAATGGAAAAACAAAATACATCAAACTGACGGGCACCAAGTTCAAAGACAACTGCCCTGGATGTGTTTTGATAGCACCCTGTGGCCCAATATCATTTGATCATCTGGGTTCTGACGAATGAGATGATGATTTGTATTAAAAACTTTCAATCCAAGTGTTGATTAGCACATAATTTATTGAATTCTCTCTGAGTCTAGATGAGGAAGATAAAAATTCACAATAATTGTATATTATTATTCCCTCTAATTTGACCTCATTCAGGAGTGTATCAACAAAATAACTTACCTCTCCCAGCTAAGACGTCTAGCGCCACTTGCATCCCCCTTTTGGTTGAGTAGTTTTGCCAGTCGATAAAGAGCCGTATTCGATGTGCCAGCCCCGCTGGTTCGGTAGGCTCGATTGAGTACTTGTGGCGTAGCGAGAGAGACCATTGAGGGGGGTTCGGGGGAGCTGTGGCGGTGTACTGGGGGCACGTCAGAGAAGGCAATACGCGGAGCCTCCCATCTGGAGACACCGTCGGCCTTGGCTCTGGATGTTGCTTCCGCATCTGTGGACAGAAAACGCTGAATGAGACACTTTGCTTGTGATGCTATGTTCGTTTGATTTCAACTTTTCATCTTTACCCTAATCTGGGAACAAAAACCCCGTTCAAGTTAAGTATTATATTCAAAAAAAGCAATGGGTCAAACTAAAAGAAAAACAGCAGATCGGGAGGGATTTCATTGTTTTCACAATTTTACATTCTTGAGGCCCCCGAAGTGGTTCGTCACCTAAAGTGAAGCAATTTGGCGTTCGTCCCATGCCAATTTGTTCAGCCCCATGGAGATATTGTTATTCAAACATTTCACTGTGAAGCAAGAGCATTTCATTTATGTCCAGGCTAATGGAATAATGGCTAATGGACTCCAATGTTTTCTTCGGTGTCAGGCTATGATCACATTCCGAAGTATTCATATTCACACTGATTTATTGCTAGGCAATGAGCTTTTCTTTCTCTTCTTCACTCATGATCAACATCGACACGGAAATCGGCTAGCGACACGTCGGCTTCAGCAGCTCTACGAATAGTATGTCACTCAGCATGCACGGTCTCACGGTTTTCCTTCTTTATAAAATACAGACGGACAACGGATAGGATATCTAAATTAGGTCATATATATTCGAAGAGTTATAGACGGGTCAGAGATTTTTTAAATTTTACGAGAAAAATAAGTGAGTCACCACTGTGGAAACTGAAACCAACTGTAAGTCGTGAAATGATCTCTATATGACATGCCTTCAGAACCAACATCTCTTTCATTTTAAAAACTGACTGTGATCATAATGATCATTGCTTGTAATGTTTCTCGCGGGACAAGTGATAGTTCAGAAGTAAAGTGTGAAATCTCTAGTTGTCACTGGTGCATCTCACGATGACAATAAAAACTCTGCTACCAATCATCTATCTGCTAGTAATAACGTTGTGAAGTTTAAGTACTTTTATTGAGTTTGTGTGTTGGTGGAGAGCTGAGCAAACAAAAACAGATTCTTTCAAGAAAGAATGCTCATGGCCGTTCTGTTGAGGTGAGTATTCCGCATTTCGAACAATTGTCTGTATTTTTTAGATTAGAACTAGATACATTTTTGAGAATGTGTTATTTAATAATTGACATCAAATATGAAAACAAGTTAATTCATTATGTATACGGTGTGAAATGAGCGATATATTTATGAATTGTAATAGGAATCTATACATTTCAATCGTATACCCGAATTTCATATGAAATGACTTGTCGAACGTATCTGTTAATCTCTATAATATCTCTGCAGTTTCATATAATCTTTCAGAACGAAAATTTGGTACTCTGTTTTCGTCGTTCTTGCTATTCATATTATCCAAATTGAATTAATGAAATCCTTCACATTCTGTCGGACCGATTGTCCACAGTACTTATATGAGTTGAGTACGAAGATGGATCTCTTGCTTTTAGGGATTGCTTTTTTTCCACGCACGAAATCAAACAAATGGAGAAGAACCCGTCCTTAAGTGAATATGAGCATTCGCTTACGCTCATCCAATAGTAGTTGAATCACGGAATTTGAGCGTCTGTTTCCATTTTTGAGAAATATTCTATATATATTCTCAATTTTGATATGTAATATAACAACACAATGAATTGTTCCGTTTGTACATATTAGAACTCTTCAATTATTTGATGCTGTTATACAAATAAAAGAAAAAAAATCTGATCTTCCAATGACTATTTCATTTTGTATTCTCGAGTCCATTTTTTATAATATGTTTTTTTTTATTCTTTTATTTTTTATATAACATCAAAACTTGATACAAAATCATTGTTTCTCAATTAAGGCTATGGATGAAAGATAAGATCGCTTAGACAGGGCACCACAAGGGTGATCTTATCACCCCATTACTATGTGAAGCTATGTTTATATTTATACTCTAAATCACAAGTTTATTAAGTGACATTTTTGACTACTGTTTGTTCTGATATCCATACAAGTTCACTTGAATTAGCACCACATTCAATGTTTCGAAATCAGAAGATTATATTTATATTCAATCTAATTCATTTCAGATTGGCTCACACACTCTTTCCATCTTCAGTTAACCTAAAAAAATAGGAATCCAAAACTAAACTTGTTTCAAAATCTGGGAAAAATCTCCTTCTCGATACTTGTGTCAATTACGATTCAGCATGATTTCTGAGTAGAGAAGTCATTTGTACAGTCCAAATGAAACAAACGTTTTTGCTACTTGGGTTTGTAAATGCACTGTGTATAGGTGTGAATTGAATAATATTGGAAGAATAAATGAGAGAAGAAGAGAGATGAAGGAGAAGAGATGAAGAGAATAGAGAAAAGTAGAGTGATAAACGATGCCAAAAATAGAGCTTTCTCAGAGTTCGAGATATTTCTCCATCTTTCTCTACCGTCAAGAATGTGAGAAACCGGGCAACGCAAGATCTAAAATCAAATATGAAACTCATCAGAAGTTCTGCGTCGCCTGGTCCCGTAGCTTCCATTTCAATCGTGGCCTTGTTTCAAATGTGGTGAAGGGGTTAGAGTCAGACGGTGAGGGGGTCGGGTGGGTCGTGGGAAGGAGAGTTCGACAGTGGCGCATCACCAAAATGACGGTGTCCGTATGTTATTGAAGATCATAATCCATACTGGTAAACTTGACTATGACTTCGATCAAAACGATGAATGAAATCAATGTTCACCCTATTAATGTGAATTAAAACAGCTCGAATAGCTAATAAAGAGAGAGTAGAAAAAAACGAATTGGGTTTGATGGAAAGCTAACCATCTTCTTGGTTAGGAATGGGTTTGAATTACATCCGTGTTGCACTTTGTCAAGTCCCAGTTTGGTGATGAGTTAAATTTGATAAACTCTGTAGTTTGGGATGAGCTACTTGTTGAATCAGGCTGAGATATAAATGAAATGATATGAGTAGTAGTCACGGTAATGATAATTTTGAGAAAAATTTCCACCACCTATAGTCACACCGTATAAGAATCTGAGTATGATATAATAAGGATGGCTCGGTTATCTACGTCAAGAATAAAAGACTGTCGAATAATCGTTTGCTGTCGAAACAGTGGAATGATGGTGATCATACGGTGTGATTTTTTCACATTGGCAGTTTAAACATGGCACTGTCTAATAAAATATGTCAATTACAAACTACCATACTGGCAATTAACATCACAGGATAAGGGAAATAGCCCAACACTGGTTTGCAACGACCACTGGTTTGGTCTAAACGAGCGTCGAATGCAAGATGCATTGAATACATTGCAAGAAAACCCTCAGTGCATCTTGATCGAATAGAATAAGATGAATCAAAATTGAATTACCGAATGAATGAAATTCACTGCAAACTCAGTTTAGATAATTATTTCCTCGAGAATTTGCCACAGAGAACAAATTTCAAAACAATAAAAATGATTTACTCTTATCTTTATGCATTACTTCCATTACTTCCATTCAGTAATGAGTTACAGTCTCGAATTCTAGGAAAACTGGTGTAATGTAGATGATATATTCTAACTACAGAAAAACGGCAATTCAAATTATCACTGAATATAATTGGAGATCAACTGAAGACCAAGCTGAAGACCAAGCTGAAAATGAAATTGATACTGAATCAATATGAGATAGCATACCAATAATGCTAGTCAATGTTTCAGAAACTGGAGATATTCACAATATTATGCACATGTATATTGAATTTTTTATTTTTTTTTGTTCAACATCGAAACTTGATACAAAATCATTGTTGCCCAATTAAGGCTTGGAGGTATCAAATTTTTTCAAAAATAGCCCATATGGATTTGCCATATTTGAAACAGTCACAATATCCGTCACAAAACTCTAATTAAAGTTTGAAACACATAAAATCAACAAAAAACTTCATGAAAAAAGCCTCTGAGGCGTACTGGCAATGAAAGTTCCAATATAGCATCGAGAAGAATTAGAAAAGTACGGCTACTAAAGAGTTTAGATCGCTTTTAAATCCCTCTTTTGAGACACCTATTCTCATTCGACAGGTGAATTCATGAGGTCATTTTTTAAAAATCGAATCGAATAATAATCGAACAATTCCATATCCAATATGGGCCTCTATTCGAATATAGATTTTTCCACGCTTATATATTCAATATTCATTCAGCATGTGGGCCTATATGCATGTGTTTGTGAATCTTAAGTACCGTGCTGAATTATTTAGTGTCTGATCTCAGAACAAAGGTTTGGGCAATACAGATAGGACAATACAACGTATTGTGTATTCTTTTTCATGATATTTGAAGTTAAGAAGCCAATAGTGACAAATATATTGTGAATTGTATGAAACTCTATTCTCAGCTAATAATTTAGCCTCGTGAATAACATTCAAACAATAGTAGTAGAGAATGTTGAGAATTGGAACGGGTCGAAGTGTTCCCCGTTTATTTGTGCCGTTTACGAAGATTTTACAAGCAAAGAGATTTCGAATTGATCAAGACCTAGCGTATACAAATATGGAAGAGAATAACGACCTGAATTAAAAGAGGAAATAGACATAGAAAATGATTGAACTCCTTAAAAAAACTCGATGGAGCAAAACCTACCCAAAACCCCAACCATTTTAATTCCACATTTGTGTTCATGAAACATTTTTTAATAATGATTTTATGATTTCCTTACTGTCAATTCGTGAAACTAGACCTCAGTATAAGTCCGCGAAATCGGGCCTACGCAAACATTTTTCTGCTTAAAATTATCTTGTCTCGGTTACGCCACTGTTTGAGGTGGGGTTGGGATTGGGGGGTTGATCCGTATGATTGAACGGAATTCTTTCTGACGCGCCCCGGTAGCGGGATGTGATAAGAACAGCCACCTACACTGACACACACACACAGTCACACACCGTCACATAGAGAGAGAGAGAGAGAGAGAGAGAGAGAGACCCCAGTCGGAACTGGAAACTTTTCAACGAAAATGTTGCACTTCACACGTAACTGGAATGCCTAGCCATGGGAATGGAATATTGTCATTCGGTTTTCAAATCCTCTGTGAATTTAAAACCGTGTTCAGTTGCGAATTGAGGCACTTAAGTAACCACTCCCATTTTGACTGGACGAAAAAACCAACTTTCTGCTACATACACTATGTGTTTCCTCATCATGATACAATTATGATATTGTCGATTATGGCGCACTATAATGATAATTATCAATGATTATTAGCCTAATTATTAGGCTCCGCAAAAATTGAGAGATCAATGAATGTATGAAACTTAGGTCGTGGGAAAAATCAATTTTGAAATTTCATACAATTTGTAGAATATCATCAGGAAATACTTCTTTTGGAATGAAAGAAAGGCTAAACAATAATTATTCTCAGATTCGATCATTTTGATTCGAATACAATTGATCATAAAATATCCATTCCATATCGCCATATATACAAAATATTTTTGTATTTCAAACCAACACTTCAAGTCAACTCGAGAGTGAATTCGATAAGTTGTAGAATTCATAGCACAATATTATATTTGTTGAAAATGTATTGGGATTGTCTTTTTTATTTCCAATTCTGACGACTGTTTCTAAAAACAACTTCATTTCTTCACGACTAGTCCGAAAACTGAGCGACTCCATAAAAAATCGTGGAAGTTTTCTAAAATAAGTACTTACTTTTCTATGAGTATTCTGGAATGGCTTCTTGTCCCAGAAGCACAGTGTCATTTGGAAGGGGAAGATGGGGAACTGGATCAGGGGTCTCTCAAAATATGGGGAAGAGGTGACAAGAGGATAGTCTGAATCCCGTTCATACCCCCGGATGAAAATAAAACTTTTTTACAGTCTTTTTGTATCATGTTTGGGGTGATTTAGAGGACGAATTCGGATATGATAGGGTTTAAGAAATATTACGATGGTTTTGACCTCATTCTGTATATGAGTTTTGAAGTGCATATAGTGCCATCCACGTGAGATGTGTGTTGTGTACAGAAGGAACAGGAAAAACATCGAACACTTTGTGTTGATGAAAAAACCAACTCAACATTCTTGACAAATATTGTATACTGAATTCAGCAATATATTTACACAACAGATGCAATCCAGACTTAAAGTGTTGCCTGTACACAAAAAAATCTGACTGCTTCGTCAATTGAATGTATCGTTTTATATTCATAGTCAATGTATCCGAAATAAGTGAGAACAGATATGTGACGTGGAATATATCTCAATGTACAGTTTAAAATATGTTGGTATTCATTTTGAGGTGGTGAACAAAAAATCCAAATATCTATCTGACTTGATATAAGTATAACATATGTTGAAGCGATAAACCAATCGATTCTATTTGAAACGGGAAGTAATGTCAACGCAATTGAATCTGTTATAGGTGTAAATATTTGTCTCAAACATTTTAGGGTCATTCATAAATATCTGTCTTAGCGACCACACAATTTCTAACAGCACTGAAAGTTAACTCAATTCAATTTGATAGAATAACCACGATGGCCACTCTTATTACATCTAGTTCACAAGAGGATCCGCTGAATCATGACAGGCAATCGGGACGATTGGCTCTAAAATGACCGCAAGAAACCACAAATACCGTTGATGCTATCAGTTTGTGAGTTGGAGCACTTTCTTCATATTATGATAACATAGGTTGGTGTCACTACATCGTGGCATAACTACGATGAAATGTAATGGATTATATTTGGCCACATATTATATTTTATATCATATCATATTAAATTATATATTATATTAAATCATATTATATTATATATTATATCAAATATCATATATGAGTTTTTACAATATTCTAAAACGTCTCTGAAAGAGATATTTCACAGCTCCTAAAAAATTACAACTTGTTAGCTGAGGAATGAAGTTCAGAAAATATTAGGGTTTCGTTGCGAAACGGAGAAAGCTTTCGAAACGCGCACACGGCATATCGCTACATCAATGGTAACAACAAGAAAATGCAATTATTAATTTGAAAAATACAGTGAGAATGGAAATGTAGTGAACTATGAATCTCAATCTGGATATATAATCATCTATCAACAAATGAAAAGGATCAAATCATGGAAAAGATTTCTGGTTAAATATTTGTTCATGTTTGATGCACAGAATTGTCAACTTATACGATGAGAGGTATACGAACAATTTGGTCTTTCAGAACGGAAATAGTATTCTGGGAATTCCATAGGCCACAGTGCAATAATATTTTTATGACTGCGGTCAGAAGTCATGAACATGTTCGAGATTAGATTCGTCGATTTTGAGTTGTCTCAGTGGAATTGACCAACCTAGAAGATGTGACGACCGTTCGTCAATCAAGGCACCGCCTTAGGAACTGAAGTCAAGGCAGGTGTGAGAGTCAGGCATAAGGCATGAGTTTTTGTTAATGATAATCATCTATGGGCTTCTGTCACGTAACAATTGACAAACAATCGTTACCATAGCAATACAGCGAACTGGTGGAGTACCAAACATTCTGATTGATCAATTCGAACTGGTGGACATTGTTGTCTGCCTCTTGCAACAATGAGTGACGTCACTTGACAGAAGCCTATAGTCGTGGGCCTGAATAATGTGATTGTTAGTGAGGTTGTTAGGCGAACAAGAACTAATCAGCTGATGATCATGGGAGAGAACAATGAAAATCACATATATAAGATTACTTCAGAACTAATTCAGAATAGAAAAGTTCACAATGATTGTAGGGATAGAAACAACATCAATATATATATATATATATATATATATATATATATATATATATATATATATATATATATATATATATATTTGTTTCTCCAGAATATATTCATGAGAATATATGTATATTATAGGTATATATATATATATTAATAGGTGTATTAAAAGAAATATATGTATATAAATGAATATATATATATATATATATATATATATATATATATATATATATATATATAAATATATATATATATATATATATATATATATATGAATATAATATACAATGTATATGAATATATGTATTGGATACTTCGCAATAAAGTATACATGTTTTTCAGTTATTTCATATAGAAGCATAAAATAACAGCATTTCAACTGAAAACATATACAGTGTATTGAATCTGTGAAGTGATATCCTCATTCAGTGGATTTTGGTTCACATAGAAATTGTGGGACATGAATACGCATACAAGGCAACAAAAGAGGCATTATATGCGTTCGGTAAACAAATCAATTTTTCGCTCCGAAAGTTAGATAAAGGGATAATTGTCAAAGAGGAAACTCAAAATACTGTATTGAGGGTCTGGGAAATTGGATTGGAAAATATTGATATTCTGGAAGGAATCCATTCTGTGTTTACCCAGCTGTCTCTTCTACAGCGAATCATAGACTAGCGAACATCCAAAGTTTAACGGTATAATATATCCCGGTCCATTGAAAAATTGATATAACACTTCTGTGAAGTCACATACGGAAATATGGAGATATAATCGAACCATTTGTCAGTGTTTCTTTGACACCTGTTATTACCATCAAATTTCGTTAGTACTCATCTGGTTTTGCCGTTACTAATATGAGGGGCCTACTTTACTCCAGCCCCTCACATGTATCCGACAAAATTCCAAACAGTCAGCGTTAGTACATCTTTAGTACCGGTTAGTACCGTATAAAGTTTCCTTGGTACTTCTTTCTTTTTTAGGATAATGAATTCAGTTTAACGCACCAGCTACTTATATATATTTTCATATTATAGATTCATTCTATGTAATTCATGACGTTTATCATACTGTTGGTACAGTCTCCGATAATATAACTTATTATTATTTTTATTATTATTCTTGTTTTTTTTCCAACCAATTTTCATAATTTACTTCTCCAATCACATGATCCAAAATAAATATTAGAATATCATTATTCAGCTTGTTTATTTTCAGTGCATTGTTTGTATGTAGAGCCACAGACAAGTCGAAACTTATGTGACTTCGTGGGTCTACGTTATTATCATGTTGTACAATAAAAATGTGTCAAAAACGCCTCAAAAAATATGTTCAGTTTGTACATTGCCTTGATATGACTTCAATCAGTCGAATACTTCTATGTAGTAGTCATCACATGGGGTTTCATCGATATACAAACATGAAAGTAGCTTCTTCAGTGTTCATAAGATAAACTTCGAGAGGAGTATATATTCTATAAATATGTTCAAATAACAGAATTCGATGATTTCTATCAATATAAATATACTGAGAGACAACAACCCTCGAATATTTCCAACTTATCACAGATTTTTTTCTTATCACAATCGTTTAATAAGTGCAATGATTCCAAGTTCTCAACTTTTTCTGTGATATATCATCTAGAGATTCAGATGAAAATTTGTGATTTATCAGAAAGTGTATGAGTCTATGAGATGTAACATATTGTTTTGAAATGAATACAGTGTTGTTATGGCTTTGATCGTTATTATGAGCAATGCTTTCGAGGAGGCTTAGTGACACGAAGACTATACCAATAATCAATGTATCTTCATCTATACTTGTAAACACGAAATAAGATGACCGTCTACCAAGTGACGATTGTAAGATGTTCGGTAATGAGATATAACTAGGAAAACGCGGGATGCGCGTTGTTAGACGAGCTTAGGGGTATAGAAATCTAGAATGAAAAATAATTTGTCAACCCAATCTACATCTACAGACCTTGGATCACTCCAAACGTTCAAAAACCTTACGAGAATCAGTTATGTCACGGCCTTCCTCTTCATACATTTCAATCGTTTTGAATTAATTGGTGACACTTGTTGCTATAGATTTAATTGGTTCCCGTAATAGCCTAAATTGATGGGAAAATGCTTTATAACTGCGTTTTCTTCGTTATTTCTCATCCGATTGATGCGAAAAATCTCTCAAAATGTGCTTAATAGTTTCCTTTATATTCGGCGAAAATTTGAGAGGTCTTGACAAATTTTGATTTTTCAAGTATTTTCCTCCGGGTTATTCTAACGAGGATTTTTGAAATTTCTAAAATTCACAAAAAAAAGTTACCACCCGATAATGCCACAAAACTATACAGATCTAAGTTAGATGAGGAACCATGACGAAAAAAAGTTTGAAGTTGATAGCTGTAGCCGTTTGACCTGTGGAGAACCGACAAAACAACATAAAAAAAAATAAAAAAACATAAAAACGAACACCAATTTTTTTCAGTATGTCAAATTAAATCCTCGCTAAAGCTCGTCTATTCACGCTGCTACCTCAGGGATGGACGCTTTTGAGACATGAGTTAGTCACAACACTTAATCAAATAGGCCTTCATCGTGACATATTACTCATATCATATCATATCTCATATCTGTCATCTCATATCATGTATGATACTCATATCATGTTATATCATATATGATGATCCAAAATTCGATTAAACACAATAATGACTCAGAATAAATCATTCCAAAGTGATACATTCCAGGATAGTGTTGACACAATTTGTTGAAATGTATTTTACCATGTCTATTTCACAATTAACTTCGTAATTGCGATTCATTTAGTCGGAAAAAACATAATGACATATCGTGATATAATGAACATTATTCCGGTCATTTTGCCTCAATTCTATTCGCCAAGAATGTCAAGAACATCCAGTTTCTATGGTGATGAAAATCAGACTAAATCGGCGCGCGCAATGCTAGATCAGTACCACGAAATAACTACAATTCCTCTCATTTCACGCCTTTCATTTGTGTAATCACAACTTTATTGTCTCTTATCTTAAAATATGCACGCCAAACTGCCGAGCATTTTGTTTCTTCTCGTCGACCATGCATTCCACAACTAGTTCCGGATCGAGACACCCGGGGTTTGTGCTAATACATGGGGAAGACGATCGATCTAGACCACCAGCACATATGAAACGAAACGACGCCTGCTTTGTATGCTAGTCAGCACCTAGACTTTCCCCGCCCTTCCCCGCCCCCCCCCCCCCTCCTCTGCTCTCTTGGTATGTGACGTCGCGACGCCTCTTACAGAATGCCGTCACAGAATCACTGGATTTGTGTAGTGAAAAGAGATGTGATCTTTTTTTTGGAGTGGAAAATTGCTTTGAAACTGTGTTCAATGTATCAGTATCACGCTCTTCGTTATAATGTATGCATTTTAAAATTGTTTAAATATAAATTGGTAGAATAAAGAATGATATTCAAAATTTTCTGTGATTGTCGTGATTTTTTCATCTCGCGTTCATATAATAATATATATGTCTCTATTCTGAATATGGCACGGAACGTTCCAGTCTCTAATTATCATGACAATTTATCACCATTTTCTTGAAAAAATATAACGCAAAATCATATTTTTATCATCAAGAGATCATTTTATTCTGAAAATATATGAAACATATGAATAATAATAAATATAAGCCTCTTAAAAAGTTAAAATAATATTCTGACAGTATATATACTTCAATCTAGATCACCTATGGTAATATCGGTGGAGGTGCCGGGTTTTGGGCGTACCCCGTTTGTAAGCCTAATCCTTGACCTAGTGCAATGTTCGAGTTGAACAATCACTCTCTACCATACGAATGGCATTTTTTTCCACAATGAGCCTTCTCTTTCGTGAATGGTCGAGATTATTGGTTGAGCGAAAATCGATTTATTGAATGCTCCCAACTCATTTCAGTGATATGCTGGGCAACATGAACGTCATATGTTCACTACTTTCTATGGTGAACTAGATCTGAAAAAATATGAATCCGGTTAACTTTTCAATTCACAATTGAAACCGATTGTCCAACAAATTATCAAACAAATAACTTATTTCATCATATGTGTTCCGTATTACACCATAAATCATATTTCTACAAGATTGGTTGATATTATTCTTGAAATAAAGTCCCAGGTAGCGCTAAGAGCCTGAATAATTTCGTTTGTTGATACTTCTTAGAAGAGTTGAATTGACGACTCGCAGTCTCCACCCCCATGACGTCAGAAATCATACCGTCCAATCAACAGGGATTTTAGAATTGTAGTCAAATTCAAATATCCAATCGGGATATCTTGGAATGACTACAAATGATATGATCCAACTGGCCGGCTGGTTAGGCCACGCCTATTTCGAGTCGTCAATTGTATGGCAACATGTCTAGTCCTTGTATATGTCCATTGTTGTGAGAGCAAAATACTGGCATAGCTTATGAAGTAGGCTACGAAAAATTAGGAATTATTGCAGTCCCGTGTCTAGTGACCGTGATTTTGTTATTGACGTTGCCACAGTATTTGGGTCGTCTAGTAAACAATATAAGCAGTCTGAAGTCCTTTGGAGCCAGATGAGCCTCGTTTTTAATAACATTGAAAGTTGATACAAAGTCATTGTTCCCCAATTAAGGCAATGGATTGAAAATGGAATCGTTCGAACGGGGCGCAACAAGGGCAATCTCACCACCCCGAAGAATAATTGAGAATAAGATAACTCAGTTCAGAAACAATAAATCTTAGGGCAATAATGCCAGAGTTGGGAACAATCCGAACATTCAATCTGGAGAACGGGAATCTTGAATCCTCTCATCATCTTGATATTCTTCTCATTCCTGAAATATTCGTCTTCCCCCTTTTTTTCTTTACTTGTATTCTCAAAATTGATCATTTTTTTCTCAGCCTAGAACTTTTATTTATAGTGAAAGTCGTGGTGAAGGTTCAGTGTCATAAGATGAAAAGTTCAATAATTTCTGGAAGATAGGAATGCAATAGTATAACTAAGCAATAGAACTTGATAATTCTTCAAAATACATACTGAAATACTGAAATACTAAAATCATTCTTTATTTTTTTAACATCGGAACGATACAAAATCATTGTTCCCCAAATAAGGCTACGTATGAAAGATGTGATCGTTTGGACGGGGTACCACAAGAGCGATCTTATCACTAAAATACTCTACAATAAATAAATAGTAAGTACACAATAAATATACAATGAATAGTAGTACTTGAATACTAGAATTCTTGTGATTAGGAGTTGAATACAATGCAAAATAAGAAATACAAATGATAAACGGCACACTTAGTATATGGAGATAAATTGAGTCCAAAAACCAAACGGAAAATAATTCCAGCGAACTGAACGGAGTCATGTTCCAAATATAAAATATATCACTATCGCAATATAATTTATAGAGTTGATTAAAATTAGGCAATTCCACATTCAAGCGTATACACGTCCGACTTGTTAATTGGCTTCTACCTATAATTGCATCATGCTACGGGGCTTCCATAAACACCAGCACGGTCTCTAGATACCAACAAACGATCTCCACCTCTGTTATCCCGTTAATTACCCTCGGGATCTTATAGGAATAGTTGCCTAAATGTCAAGCTGTGGGATGATTCAAGGGATAACGAAAAGGAATCCAAAATCTAAATGTGATGTATCTTGAGACGAAATAGCAATATATGTGAAACTCGAAAATTAATACAAATATTTGCTAGGAATTATATAGTTTATTTCTTTCGAGTGAATCACTCTATATGTAGTATTCACGTTTGCGTTATGAACCAATGACGTACGCGTGAATTTATTCCGTTCATCTAGACTTTCATTTAGAATTGAAATCAAGTTGTTCATGGGAGATATGGTATCCATTTTTTCACTATAATATGTTGAAGTATTGCAACAAAATGTTATATGAAAACATATTTTTGATTCATTTTCATTTATTCAGTCGTGATGTTTACTGAATAGATTTATGGGAATAACTTTTGTCTCGAAAAAATTGATACAGTTTCCACACATTTGATTCCTCAACCTTCTGACCCAAAATTGGATGCATTGATAAGCAATCACTTTCGACACTTTATTCATAGTCAGCTTTGTGGTTAAGACTTCGTAGTACTTAATACAGAAACATTTTTTAGTTCATTTTTATAATTGAGATAAAGTATGAAATTTTCTATCTTTTCACGGATAAACCATCAGAGTCTTGAACATCAAGTGAATTTGTTTTTTAAACTATTCAGATTGATAAAAGAAACATTATTATAGCACAAGCATGGCTTGTTCATCTTGACGTATCATTTCAACTCAAAACAATAAACAACCGTATTAATTTGTAAGTTATCCACACTTTCTGTTGAATAATGCAAAAATGTGCCTTGATAAGGATTTCAGTTCAGTGATGCCAGTGAGTTGAGACTTTAAAACTGCATAATATTTCATTTAGAAGTCAAACAGTGCAATTAAACTAAACAAGGACAACAAATAATAATTTTGTACCACATCAATGGCGAGTTCGTCTGCTTATTTACCATGCTATTGTAGTACGTACATATGGAAAGCTATGGTGATCTGATAATCTGTCTCTTTCCAGTCTGTTGAAACGATAAGAATAAGATGGTAGTGGCAATGTCACTTTTAGAAATAATAATAACGCATTCATTAAAAATAAATTTTCACAGATCATTCGTTTTCTGTGATCTGAAATAAAATAAATCAATCTTTTTTAGAGCCCTATGCTAAAAGCACGATCAATCATGAATAATACTGAATAAAAACGAAATATACTCAATATGGATATTATTTAGTGACTTGAAGTTGAATTACTTTCACGTCTCTGAAGAGTACACATGATAAAATGTTCACAAAAATCTACGAAGCCTGATTCAGGTTCATTTGAAGCATATATAGAGAGAAATACAATGTTCATCACTTAAAAGTGTCGGTGAATGGTCACATGAACAATTTTATTATAAACAATGAACGATCATATTATAGTTCTCATATTTGATTCGAATATATATATACAAATATATATATATATATATATATATATATATATATATATATATATATATATATATATATATATATATATATAGAGAGAGAGAGAGAGAGAGAGAGAGTACAGAAATCCAGTGCATCCTAGTTACTGACGATGGTGAAGTATACAGCAGGGCAGAAGATGAAATAATTAATAGTAATAAAAGTCAGGAACTCTTATATGTGACAATAAGATGAGCATTAATTGTATGCAAACGAACAAAGATATAACTCTCTATATACATGAATTCAATTGATGAAACGAGAATAACTGATACAACTAATATTACTGTACACTATGTATTTGATCAACACTAACTACTATAATGAAATATATTATTCATGAAAGATGATATGAGAGGAGAAACCTGCTTTGAGAATATATGATGCATTATAAATGGAATAGCATGAATAGGTGAGCTAGAAGTTTGAGTTTTTAAATCTATATTCGTAAATATCTAATCAAATAGATTCAAATGATTGAAAATCAGTGCTCACTGAATGATTGCTTGTCAATATCTAAACGTGAAATAGCGAAACTTTTGATATGATCTCTGAAAACAGTCAATACAGCAAAAAATTGATGTTTGGAATTCGTATTCTTGAGAAAACACGACATGATAACGTATCAGTTGGATGGTATTCACAAAAAATCAACTTTTCCAATGATGAATACCTAATTTCGATGATATTGATCATAATAAGTCTTATTATTGATATAATATTGATATAGATCATATTTTCATTTTTGGCATATAGTGATGAAGCTGTATGCTTGAAAAATACTCGTACCCTGTCTCCTGAATGACCGTTAGCAGTATAGTTAGCAGCTAGAAAGTCCGATTGAAAAATTGTCGTGTTCACTATTTTGGAATCTGAACTGAAAAAATGATATGAATTCACTTATTAATTCTAGTTTTTATATCGCTTCTCAATTCGTTATCGAACCCTCATAGTTTTCCTGTTCGTGTGTGACTTGGTATTTGAGGAACGTACATTTCCAAGTCAATTATTTAATTAAGATAAGGGTTGCATTGGGAGTTGTAATAGCAGTGAACTTCGTCACGTCTCTGGAGAATAAACCTCGAGCATGTCAGAGATCTTAGTAATTCTTAACTAGTTCTTTGGGGCTTGTAGAGTGCTTAGACGTGTCCCTCAGCAGTATAACCATCTATAGGACCGTGATATTCTAGAATAATGGCGTCGGCGGAAAAAGTATCTTCGAATTGAGTTTGCCACAGTAGTTCTTGAGTAGAGAATGTTTTCTCACATTTTTTTCACAACAAAACTGTCTGGTCAACAAAACTATCGGAAAAATGTTATATATTAATTCGGCTCATTATCAAGATTACATATTGTTAACAGAACACTCACCGTAATACTGAAATGGATCTGATATTGATTAAGGGTTTGAGAAAAACAATTCACGAGAATTTATAAAATCATATTGGTGATCTGGTTTGACTGATCAGAATATGAGACACAATAATTACGTGCAAATAAGGTCGTAGGCTTACATCTTTTTAATTGGGATCGAATAATGAGAACATATTGATTTATTTTTTCCGAGAATGACCAGAATTGTCTAATGAAAATCCTTTCGAGACATGAAAAATTGAATAGTTATATATATTTTCATTTTTCTCTAATTTGGTTCCCTTTTAATTCAACGATGTTATTGAAAGAACGTTCAAGGAAAGTTTCACTCCATACATTTGTTGAATGATTACATAATTATATTCTATCTTTCAGCTACTCAAATACCATATACATCTTGTCATGATCTCTCATTCGTATCATATTACCAATAATTTAGTCAACTCAAAGTGGGTATGACGAGATAGAAATATCGAAATTAATGTTGATAGAAATACTAAATAGAAATAATTACGAGAACTTATAGCCGAAATGAGTTCAAGTTGTGAAGTGTAAGGTGCTATAGATATTATAGAAACTCTTATGTGCCTTTATGTAGTTTGACACTCTCACTTCAGCTCATTTTTATTCAACATTGATGATGTACAGTTCCCACGACAGATAATTCTTATTTCATTCGCTACTCTTATTTTTCACAAGACTTTCGGCTAGACTGGATATGAATCAATATACGATAAATCAGATTTATTGGTATATTATAAGAAACTAATACACTAAATTTTGTGGTATCCTACAATAATATGGATGAATGCAATCATGAAGGTATCAAAATAGTGACAATGGAGTCTAAAAATGAGAAACTGATTTTAAATCTGAAGCCAAATGGGTGCTGATTCGAGTAATCTTTTTACATGTTTCTGTGATGAACTCTTCATCCAACGCTTCATTTGAGGCAGTCAACACATACCTACAGAAAACAAAGATATTGGTGGGGCTAGTAAGTATACACCAGGAGAAAAATGATACTTTTTGACATGAAACGTCTTTAAAATCAGTATAGGCCTAGAGAAGTACTTTGCGAAACTGTTCTCAACTCGCAGTCGTCACGAATCGTCATCTTTCTACGGAAAGACAATAGTTGAAAAAAAGTGATAAATACCTTGCGTGCACCTCATTAAATCAATCGGTAACTCTGAAGGTCACGTCTGGATATCACGTGGGATGAAATTACATGAATTATGCCATAACACCATGATCTCATTCGAGCGCGCCAAGACGTTGAGAATGCAGTGATAACTTGTACTTTTCTAAGGCACGGTATTACCAAGTCCAGTTAGCCTTTATCTGACAGTTTAAACTTGTTATCACCATGGTTACCCATGCTTTTTGTTTTCACCAACTCTCAGATAAATACTAACTGGCCTTGGTAATACTGGGCCTAAATGATACATCGTGTGACATGAACAATTACCACTCCGTAAGGCAGTATCACTTTGTCCAAAAAATTATTGCGTCCCACTACAGTGATGTAGTTTTCCAAGCCAACGCAATTTCGTGTTTTAATTGCGTTTACATTTCGATGCTTGATGGTGATGTTTTCATGAGACCGTACATTTAATCTGTTCAGATATAGGTGGGTGTTATTACAGTAATTACCAGATACTACGGTAGGATCAAAGCGAGTGCGAGCATTAGCCCAGATTCTACTCGACAATCTCATCCTCATATCATCATGCCCCGAAGTATTCGGCTGAAACTAATTACATGTATGACGTAATTGATGTACTGGCAGCGTGGATGTAGTATGTTACAAGTAAGACAACTGACTGTCTGTAATCATAGAACTGAATAATGTTGCTCATATTACATCAATTCTGAAAACCTTTATACTATACGTCAAAGATAAACACACACAGAAGTGAACATAATAGATACATATTTTCTGAAGCTTCAGGACCTTATGCTTATGACCTTCTCAGAAATAACCTAGGTTTGAAGATAAAATACCAGAGATAGACAACAGCGCCCCAGAGCTGTGTAACCAGCGATATATACTAGATACCAAGAATGTGTCGTTACCAATTTTATTGATATCACACTACACGTAAGATGTTTGGATTCAATTAAATATTGCGAACTAAAATTTCAACTGTGATATTTTTTCCTGAACTTGTTGAAAACAGAGAAGCAGAAATATATATTTTCACTAAATTTTTTGTCGATAATTTCTTCTATTCACAATATTAAGTTATGTTTGCATAATATATCTCGCACATATCGTGAAAAAGTAGAGCATTAGGCAACCAAGTAAACGTTAAATATCACAATAATCTGGTTCACAATATGATTTGAAATTCAATCACCCGGCAAAACTGAAAGATTCATCAACTCACTCTCATGTTAACCAGCTCTGGATAGAATCTGCATTATGAATAAGCATGAATTGCGCGTATCCAGAGAGTGAAAATACTTCTCAAAAGTTTAATTAAATGAGTGTATGGAATTATAATCATCATATTACTCTCACATTTTATGAAGAAGTAGTAATTGTGAAAAGTGCTGATGATGATTCATTATATGAACGTGTAAACTCAATTCAAATGTCGACTTCAACGATACAGATGGCACAGAAAATGTAACTTCTGATCAAGTTAGTGATTTAGACATATTGTTGTGAGTGAGAAAAGTACACATCGACTTTTATTGAAAAGACACCGATTGTGATTTAGAACCATTGCTGCCAACTATGAGAGTCACACCTTTTCCATCTGTTGGCAAGGTGGATAATAATAATAAATATGTTCCAAACTTAATTGGGTCGGGGGGGGGGGGGGGGGGGATATAAGAAAAAATACACCATGGCTATGTTAATTATTTTAATTATGCATGGTCACGTCGTTGCTCATCTAGAGACTATTTCATCTATGCACTTACCAAGACAATTCCAATAGACAACAATTGGAATTTTCACCATTTACCAATTTTTACAATTTCTACCAATCTGATTTCTGACACTGATGACAATATGAAGCGGAAGTTAATGTTTGAGTTCTTGTTATGACAGTTTTCGAGACATTTAAAACCAGCCGTGTGAAATCGCTTTCAATCCAATCGTTTTGAAAACCTTGGTAAATGTACCGAATTTGGATCGTCATTTTTGTTGAGCAACTGAATTGAAATGGTGCAAATTGTCACGATATAAATATCGATGAATGCGTCAATCTGATGTCTCACGCAAGACAGCCATCCCAACCTTACAAACATGACAAATGTGTTCCTTCAGATGGCAGTGAAATGGACAGTTTTAATTGTTAGTTGTGATTGTAATGTTTTGTTGATGATTAGATAGTTTTAATCCAATTCAAGTGTAAATCTTTTTGACGGGAGCTATTTGACAGGTTTTATTTACATATACACTAACAGGTCGGTTTGAATCAATGTCGGTTTGATTCAAACGGTTCTAAAGTGCTTGATGACTCTAACTTGCATGATCTTCTGTATGAAAATGCAAACAGTAGAACCAGACAGATGGATGAGGGGTATTTTCCCAACTTAATTATAATTACTCGCTTCAGCGTTTCTAATTGAAGCAGTTTCGGCAAACATTCAATTATGTTTGTCTAAAATAGTGTGCGCTTGTATTTAATTCCATGTTAAAACTCCAGCTTCATTTACTGAGAAAATGTTTAGTTGGGATCCGATGTCTAGACTATCTTTAATTGAAGTGAAGGTGTCTATAATAATGTGTGTCAACAGTTTCGAAAATTAGTTTGCATTACTGTTAAAAGGAATATGTGGATACTGAATGGTTCATGATTTATACATAATGGATAATATTATATTGTGTTACTCGGTGATCCGTTATGAAAGTTTTATCATCAGGTGTTCAGATATTCCATACATTAGCACGATTGAAGTGATTAAATGTTTCGAAATACATATTTTGCGTAGTATGATTCGAAATGAGTGAATATATAATCGGATTGAATTTTATTCTTATTTACGACATACCTACGGAATAACATTCTCCGTGATATATATTTTATATACGACAGCATAGCTTTTAATATATAGTCTTTAGTTATCAAGTCGTGAAGTCGAGTCATTCGGAACAACCGTCCACGCCGTCCTCACGCAACAGAAAACGGGTGTTCAGGAGAGTCAACCAATCCTGGTAAAGTTATATTTCGGAAAAGCGGAGTTTTAATTTCATTAAGTTTCGATGAGAAAATACAACAATGAATCCCCAAGCTATAAAATTAATTATGGTGCTCAAATATTAATATCGTCGTGGAAATATTGTAAAAGATTAATATACATGCGGTCGGCTTTTGGTTTGTTATTACTTTTCGACCAAAATACATCAACATAATATTGACGTGTTTGGCAATAAAGCTCAGCTAGGTCTAGCAATAAAGACGACTAGGGTTTCATGAAATACTATATTTCAGTTCAACGTTCAGATTTTGTGAGCCACCCTCGGTAGCTCAGTCAGCTGAGGCACCGCTCCAGAAACTGAAGTCACCGTTGGGCGTGAGTTCGAGTCCCATATAAGTCATGAACCCGACTTGAGAGAGCAAAGTCGACTCACGTTGACTTAGGTTTTGGGTTACTTACTGTCAACGACAATGAACGTCTTTTCACTTATCATTACTTCATAATTTTCTAATCACCTGCTCATTCGTACCTCCGTATAACCTAGCTGTTGGTGGGGTCGTTAATCAAACATTAATCATCATCATGTTAAAACATTGTGAAAAACGGAAATTCATTGAATCCACTTTGAATTCACTTTTTCAGTAGCAATACCTGAAATTTAAATTCCACATAAGGGCAATGTTGAATTAGAATTTGAGCTTATGGAGGATTAAGAATTTCGTATATTGCTTATAAATTACATGGTTTACAAACACAAGAATTGACCGATGAAATTGAATTGAGATTGAAACTAAATTGAATTGAATTAAAATTGAATTGAATTGGATTGAATTAAGCTTGTCATGTGTTGAATAAAATGTGAGAGCAATATTCAAATTATTCCATGACAGTAATGAAATATGAGCCTCATCGTTCTCACCTGATGCAACGGTGATGCGTCGGTTCACGAAGAAATCACATTCAATGTATTATTGAACTCTTCAATAGAATTTCAATATGATTTTAAGAAATCATTCGAACGGTCAACATATCGTTCAATTTTCTATTCCCACTCTAGTGTTATTTATATACGCGTTTGTTCTTTCGTTTCACCAATTACATTTTTTTTTAT
Source organism: Brachyptera risi (assembly GCA_964007535.1). Taxonomy (NCBI): domain Eukaryota; kingdom Metazoa; phylum Arthropoda; class Insecta; order Plecoptera; family Taeniopterygidae; genus Brachyptera; species Brachyptera risi. The sequence continues at coordinate 18,446,753 of OZ023337.1, forward strand.
ATGACTCATGATACTCAATTTTTGTATGACGAAAAAGTTTTTTCTAAAAAATGTCTCTATTATATTTTTTTACATTTAATTCTCCTATTTTCAAAACATAATGCATTGTTTTTATAAATTTTGTTAAACTGTGTCCGTGTGGCAACCGTTTTGGCGACAGTGTTTTTAATAAACTTCTCCCTCCAGGAGAGAGATATATCCATATATCCATATATCCATATATCCATATATCCATATATATATATATCCATATATCCATATATCCATATATCCATATGGATATATCCAGGATATATATATATATATATAAATATATATATATATATATATATATATATATGTATATTTATATATATATATATAAATATATATATATATATATATATATATATATATATATATATATAAATATATATATATATATATATATATATATATATATATATATATATATATATATATATATATATATATATATATATATATATATATATATATATATATACAAACTCCAACGTTTTTTGGAGAATGCAGTTGCATTCAACCATAGCAACCATGGATAACAACAGTTACTGAGATTTTTCTGTTCGTATATATAAATAATGTCGAAGTAATTAAAGTGGTCAAATTCCATTTTTGGTAATGTCAAAATGATCGTCGAGCAACATACGACAAGTGAACATGGAGGGAAGTGATAGTTTCAGTTATTCTATGAGATACTTACGATTCAAGTTTTGTCTTCTGGTCAAGGCAGAAGGAAGGCTGACATTCAGCTAATATTATGAAATTTAGGGATCGCACATTGTTGTTATGACTTTGAGGTGTAGTTCTGACGTTTCTGTTACATTGTATTTCATTTTGGCATAGATTATGTGAGCACTTTTTTCATTTTTAGAATTTTCAAGATACTTGGGTCCTAAAAGTCTGAAAATCACTCAATTGAATGCAAGAACCTTGGAAGAGAAATTGTTTGCACGGCCATCAGGATGTCATCAATGTCTAGAGGGCTATGGAGCAGCAAGACTTTTCACTGCCACTGGTGTTTCTTGCATGCATGTCATAACAAATATCAAGGTTTCAAAAAAGGAAGGCAATAATTTTTGAATCGTAGACATGTCTAATTCACGAACAATGATGATTTCAAGAAAATCAAACATCACAAGAAAGGAAGAGAAGTCTAAGTTTGAAGAAAAAGAAGACCAACAAACACCTTTTTTTATCCATCCTGAGTTGGTTTTTCGTGGTTTCCCATAGTTTTCGAAGCAAATACTTGGATGAAATACTAATTGGCCACGATCTTTAATCAGTAAAGTGATAGATCCAATTATATTTTTTCAGGCCCATCACTAATTTTTTTTCTATTCTGTATTATGATAAATTTTACATCTGCTGTTAATCGAAAGAAGTTATCATTGCCAAGAGACTTAGTTCAAAGTGAAAGATATCAACATTCTTGTGTTTTGTTCACTCATTTTGGCCTACCAATGCTGGTAATGTCCGGATATATATCACACAAACGGTTTTTACTCATAATGTGTTCCGGACTTTTGGAAACTGAAAAACTTTTATCTGCAGCAGAAAATTATGGTCACAGACAGTGCAGTTCTGGTGTTGAAGCTAATTGACCACCAGTGATAGGCGTGGCTAATCCGCCAGGCCACCTGGATCTATACTTCATGTGGGAATTTAGAGATACTCTGGTAAATGTGAAATTTCCCACATTAAAAGCCCATTTGATTGGATGTTCTGTTTTGTGACGTTTATGGGCGGGTCAATCACTAGTCGTCAATTTGTTGTGAATAAATAAAATGGGGTGGTAAGATCGCCCTTGTGGTGCCCCGTCCAAACGATCCTACTCTCCATTCATAACCTTGGGGAACAATGATTTTGTATCAAGTTTCGATGTTATTAAAACAAGGGAAACGCTATATACGCGTTGTTAGACAAGCGGAAAGTAATATTATGTCGACTTCTTCGCCAAACTTTCGCCTAAATTCGCCAATTGGGTGACATTTAAGTTATAAATGGGTAAAAACTGCTTCGAGTGGTAACAATTTGGCACATTTCATGTTTTGTTTTCAAAATGGCTGGCCTGATCAAACTGAGAATTTCCAGAAATGCGTATCAAATTGTAATCAAAATTCACACCAAATTTCATTTTTTTGATGAGCGTAGCGAAGTCTCCATCCCACTCTTATAGGGCTTTGTCTGTGTGTTTTTTTTTTTTTTTTTTGTTTTTTGTTTGTAAGCACTCCACAGGTCGCAAGGGTTGACTGATCAACATGAAACTTTTTTTGTACACGCAAACTCATCCAACTTGGAACTGTATAGTTTTTGGGATGAATCGGTCGGACCTATTTTGAGAATCATCATCTCAAAGTTTCTAAAAACCCCATAAGATTTGGCTGGGCGGAAAATGTTGAAAAATAAAATCTCTCCAAATGGGATGAAATTTTCTCTAAATGTGTATACATGGATTTTACACATTATTACGATTTTTCAAGCAATTCTGATCAGTCGTTTTAAATAAAAAAAATAAAATGACTGATAATATTCATAAAATATATCATAAAAATTATGACAGAATTAAGTTGTCGAGATTCACTGCTTTCTAGATTCAAGAGTTGACCAACAATGAAGTATTTTTTATATGCGTCAAGGTGTGTAGAATACTAGAGTCAATGAAGTGGCAAGAGTAGAACTTCTTTAACGACTTTTATAGCTTATTCAGATATCAAGGTGTGTAGAATACCAAAGTCGATAAAGTAGCAAGGGTAAAACTATTTCAAGGACTTTCATACCTTATTCAGATATCTCGCTCATCTTACAACGCATATTTCGCGTTTGACTAGTTTAAATAAAAATATTTCTATTTTTCTCCTGTCGTGCTACTCTAATGGGTATTTTTAAAATTTCTAAAATTCATAAAAATAAAAGTTACCACCCGATAATGCCACAAATCTTCACAGATCTGAGTTAGATGAGGAACCATGATAAAAAAAGTTTGAAGCTCATAGCTTAGCCGTTTGACCTGTGGAGAACCGAAAAAAACATATAAAAAAACACATAAAAACGAACACCAATTTTTTTCAGTATGTCAAATTGAATCCTCGCTAAAGCTCGTCTTCAAAAATGTATACCGTGAAGCACGTCCCGGAACATATATACCTCTCAAATATATACGGCAGTATCACAAATATAACGGATGATATCAAATTGTGTTTGTTAGGTTCGCATACGATATTTTTCTTTCATGAATACAATTACGAATGAATAACTATGATATTGTGTTTGAATATGGTAAACACTTCTTTCTTCCGCGGAAATACACAAATACTACAAAGATATTATGCTCATCATGTTTGTATATCGTGAATGAAAGTATGTCAATGGTTTTCCTTGCATCAGAACGTTTTGTATTTTAATTATTTCAATTGATGGTTCTATTTGAATTCTCTATCTTTTTTCCATGACTATCATCACCAATGAAACAAGGTCATGTATAAAGCTGATTGCAAACTCGTAGTTTTCATTACGTTATTGACATGAGAGAGATGCATATCATTAAAAATGTTGGAAATAACTGAATTGTGTCATATACTTTTGAGAAAAAAAATGAAAACGACGACAAATGTGGCTGTTTCCAACAGTATTGTGTCAAGAGGGAAACTTTTCAAAAAACAATTTGAAGATCTGTAGAGATGTAATTTGTTAAATGGAATATAAAAATCAATACAATTAAGACTTCAGGTGCCAATTTTCACATCTGGAATAATTTCGGTAAGAAACTAATTTCCAACTTAATTGCTGAGTACGTGATTGATTATGTCGAATCATTTATAATACTCCAATTATTCAACTATCATACAATTGTGAAACAGTAGTGAACAAGACGAAAAGAAAGAGTGCTGAAATATAAAATGAACAATCAGTTATTACAAAGAATTATTGAAATACATTTGTACTCACATCCGAATCTCCATCATCATTGAAGGGGTGAAGTTTTTTGAAAAGTATAAATTTGAAAAAAAAGAACTTTCATGGACAAAACAGCGCAAAAGAAGAATCATTCTTCTGTTTTTTTATTGAATCAATAAAATTCTTCACCCATATTGATACCTTCAGAAGACGCAGAGAGTTTCACATCATCGTAATTGTCATCGTGATTTATCATCAGGTCATTATCATTATGTAACCATCATAATATCAAAAAAATCTTTCTCAATCACATTCCAATTTTTCATCTTTTCCTGTTCTATTTCCTCTTCTATTTGTACAATTATTGTTCATTCCATTGAATTCTTCTTTGTATTCTGGATATAGACCTAGAAATTCTGATGCAAATGGTAATATCTGTAATATTACATAGCCTACCGTATACAAAAATGATTAAAATCTGATAGTATTAATATGATAAAATCTTTATTATTCGTATTGTTTGTTTCGATTTGTAACTGGGGTAAGACCTTGGTAAGCGTCATTTAAAATCTTGATTCAATGTACGTACAGACCTCAGTGTGCGACTGACTGCAGGAACGACTGAGTTTGTCTTCTCCCTTGAAGCAATTATATTCCAGAGCGTGAATTGTATCTATTTGAACATTGATTGTATCAACTCAGAGGTCTCGATCGACCGTCTCTTCTACCCATCAGCACTATCCTTCCGGAGTTTCAACACTTCAAACTCGATAAATGAAGAATTGTGGAGTGCAATGAAAGTAAATCCCTCTCAAATAGGATCCGAACCAATTCAAAGGAAGGGATTATAGATGTTACGAAATGGTCTGATTAGACAGCAATGTATGAAGATAAGTGTCCGTTTTACCCCAGATCCAATTTGTGCAAACAAACAGTGGTGATGGAAAATTTTCTGATTGGTATTAGCTTATTTTGTTTCAAAATAGACTATTAAAGAAGCGAAAAAGCTGAAGGGCGTCTCCCAGATTCTTGTCAGTGAAAAACGGTTTACCAACATAAGACAAGAGGATATGAATCTCCTAATTTCCACACCAAAAATAGAAGAAAGTTTGATAATTTCCATTCAATACTTTTGGGAGATTGCTGGGAGACTCAAGATTGCTCCACTCATCACTGTCATAATCTACCACACTATCAACAAATCCTTGATATTACTCGTAACATTAAATATCATAATTAACTCTCGATATAACATTATATTGATTCATAGTATTGATTGATGAAATCAACTTTTGTTATAACTCATAACAATATTGAGCATCACAATATCATTTTTGATATAGCTCATGGTTGTGTGTTGGATCAACCACCCTTCAAAGTCAATTATAGGGCCATTAAACGATTCAAATCTTCATTGATACCCGTTTGATAATATCAATTGAAGCACCTAATATATATATTTTAGAGCTTTTCTGAAATTGAGTATCATTACGTATATAGCATACCAAGTTTTCCCAATTCAACCTCAAATTCCAGTAGACGAACAACAAATGTGTCTTATCGATATTTTCGAAGTAATTTCAGTGATTGTGATAAAACTGAACCTGAATGCATTGTAAAATATCCTCGAGATCTACACCAATTAATTTTTAGGTATTCATTTATCCCGTTTTTAGAAGGATGCACGAACTGTTATTTGATATGCGTGATACCTTCGCTCTTTCGTATCATGAATAACCGGTAATGTTCTTTGATTGAATATAAATGATTTGATATGCATGTTGAGAAATGAAGAAAAATTGAATTTGTTGCCAAAACTTTAAAAATCTGAACCGTGTTTATTATCACAATTCAGTTCAGACTAAATTGGGAGTAAAAAGTTTGACCCATATAGCAGAGCACAAACAAACACATTTATTATAAAAATGTAGACTAATTGGATTTCCACTCGTACAATAAAAGTTGTATTGAATTCAAATTATTTTCACCTTTATGTTGAAATCCCAGATTAACGAGTGAATTAGCTATGTACGTGGGCATATACACCGTATTATTGATGATAAAAGTTATAATGATGATGATGAAGACGGAATACTTTTGTTCTCAAAACATGTTCAAATGCATACATATAACGCAAGAAATATGAAAATATAAGTATTAAAACAAGTCGTTAACAGAAATTTGATATAGTTTTCTTTAAAAAAGTTCGAATTGCGATATATGTATATATGTATACATATATATATATTTTAGTTTTGTCTTCTGTTATTTATATAGGGTTTAACGACTCGGTGGGCAAATAAACATATTTTTATTCCATTTACCAAATTAGTACTTGTTTTTATTCCTGAATAATGAATAATTAAACTGAAGACCAGGAAATGAGCATCCATCAAACATTATATATATATATATATATATATATATATATATATATGAATATATATTCAGAGAGAGGGAGAGAGAGATCAATTGCATGTTTCTTCATTTCCATAAGTACCATCGATCTAGAGTTTGAACATTCTTCACGGTTGTATTTGATTTCAATTGATTGAGTGTCGCATGCCATAATGACGTATTAAAAATAAATCTTGATCAACTTGACTCACACATTAAAACATCGGTTAACTTCATTGTGAACTAAACACATAGTCAATTTTTATCGTACTCTGATAAACCAACTTGACTGAAACCAACTTGATAATGGAATGCTTTGAAGAGTGTTAGTTTGATAAATATTATTTTCCTTCACATTTCATTGATTCATGACATGCAAATCCACTCTATCATTCTCTCCTTCTCTCCTTCTCTGTATTTCTCTTCCTCTCTGTATCTCTCACACACTCTCTGTGCTTGGCTCTTTCTCTCACCTTCTTATCATTTGATCAGCAAATCTATTCATTGATATTGTACACGTAATGTGATGATCAATACGTATTTGCTGGTCTTGCTTTATGGTATTGACATTGCCGCATAACTACTGCAGTGTAGCCATGATGAGAGTTGAACTATCAGTTGTATGATATATCGGTCAGTTCGGAACGTTTCATAGTTCATCATAACTTATATTACTATACAAACTAGACTTATATTTAATAGTTTTCAATTTTTAATTTTTGTCCGTACATCCCATCAAACTGATGTAATTCACCTTATACTTTGGTAAAGTGGATTTTTTGAGACAAATAAATAAATGTAATGAATAAATGTAATGATGTGTGAAGTGAAATTCACACTTGAAAAATCGTGCTGAGCTGTGAGGCTAATGCTGCATATTACCAATAATAAAAATGTCTCATTGAGCTAATTTTTTAATTGGGGTACAAAAATACTATTGGTCACTAATCCACTAATAATCCCCAATCAATAAATTCATTATTCGTCAAAAACGACCTAATACAGATTATTTTAATTACCTACGCATATGATTGATTCAATTCGAAATTCGAATTGTTATTATGATTCAAATTTGGGGAATGGTAAGATGTAGCGTCCCAGTCTGAAAGATTCCACCTCACTTTCCTTGACCTTGATTAGAGAACAAATACCATTTTTGAAAGTTTCAATGTTGATTCGAAAAAAATGGAACATAGCGATGAAAAATGAAGCAATAACTTGAAAATATATATCATTCGAACTCAGTGATGATTCTAGAGACTTTAAGAATTGATGTGTTACTAGATACGTTTCCTTCTGGTCACTTCCATTCGGCCCTCTGAATTTTTATTCTCATTTTTCTCAAAATTCAGTACTTACATTTTCCGAATTATTTTTTTCTTCTTACGGTACGGTATTCAATTCTTTTAAAAATCGAAATAACAATTTAAATTGTTATTTTGATTCAAATTTGGGGGCTGGTATGATGTGACGTCACAGTTTGAGCGATATCTCACCATCCCTGGCCTCAATTATCAACCAAGGACTTTTTTCAAGTTTCGATTTTGATGAAAAAAATGAAACAGCAATAACTTGACAATATACCGTATATCATTTGAACCGAAGTATTGATTCCCTCAATATTCTGAATTGATATATTTCTGAATACGTGTCCTCTCATACATTTTCATTCGGTTTTCTAATTTTTGTTCCTCATTTTACTCAAAATTCAGTACACACATATCACAAATGGCTGATTATTTCTCTCTTGCCTTGAATATAGTTATATTTCAATGAATTAATTTCTCAGTCGACTCACAAAAAAAAAATTGAAATAAAGGGAAACATGTTTTTCAGTTTGATTTAGAATAAGACATTCATCACGATTATCTTATTATCATATTTGGATATTTTGAAGGAACATGTTATTGTTCTGGTAGTATATCATAAGTAAATGTCATGAAACAGGTGTTGAAAATTTAATTTGATCTCCTCCAATGTTTGTGAAAATCTTTGTGAAATGTTGCTAACTCGACTTCCTCCTTTCTAATGTTCATTGTGAATCCAACCTTTATTCATTACCGCATCCATTTACTTTTAAGTACGAAATATTTACCCTTTCTTCTGCGCATTTTCTCTGCACATTATTCCTCCCCCCCCTCAAGGGTTATCTGTCGTCTGTATATTCTGACGAGTGACGTATGTTGCCTTGTAAGTGTCACGACTTTCTTGTAAACAGGTCTGAACAAGTCTTCAGCAACTTCGTAAGCCACTTGGAAAGTAGAATACCAACAATAAAATACAACCATCATAAGTTGAAGTAATAAACAAGAAGCCGATCTATACTTGCTACTATGAGGTATAAACAGTTATCGTACTGAAAAATGTATATCATTTGTACTTATTGATTAGTTCGTGACCCTACCCGCCCCACCTCCCACTTGAGCACTTATTATGAAATTTGGTCAGAATTTAGTGCTCAATTAGTGCTCTCGTTTTTGTGAAATTTTCATATTTACTTCATTCGTATCATGTGCGAATCTTTGGAACAATAAATAAATGAATGACTAGATCAAGATCAAGAAAAACGTGAAAAACTAGATTGACTATAAGAAGAGGGAGAGATCGAAACAGAATTCACCGTTGATTTTGGGTTCGAATCCCGCATACAGGCTGAGATTTTGTGAGAAATTTTCACTCATCATCGTTACATCATCACATTCCAATCACTCCATCACATCTAGTTGTTCGTGGGAGGGTTGAAAAAATGATATTCACGAATGATAACACTACGTATCAACAGACACCGAGTTCAAAAAATAATGCTTCAAATTTTTAGTCAAATAGTTGGTTTCCTGGGTAATAGAAGATTCTGGATGATTCACTTCAGGAAGAAGTGAATTCAATGTGATATCATAATAATCTCAATTTCAGATGCGTAACATTTTGTTATTCGATTAGATTCTTGACTCGCACAACTTCTGTAACCGTTAACACAAATTCGAAATTAAAATACCATAATTACTCCATAATACATAGTTCTACCTCAGACTTGAGTGTTGTAATCACCAAGTTGTATCCATGATTTCATTTAATCAACAATCCTAATAAGACTGAAATAGACTCTGTAATACCGAATCCAAGTGTGCAAATGACGTGGTTATATGTTCACGATGCATCGCGAACATAGATTTTGTATGTGTGATTACTCTCTTTCCTCTCTTCCCACACATTTAAAAGCATGTCACGTCCAAACTGGAAGTATGTTACAAAGTGGATGTATGTTCACCATAACCTATATACTCTCACCACATGAGGTAATAAAACCACTAAGAAACCGAAGTGCATAATGGCATTGTGGGCAACAATGTATTCCCAGATGAATACTGAGGCAAAACCATGAAATGAACCTTTTGTCAGAGAACCTCTCGGTGTAGACAATGGAACGGTGATAAAGTGCCTTTTTTGAATGCTGATAACCGACCCCACCAACAGCTAGGTAATGTGGGATTGAGAGAATGAGCTGTACGCTTTGACACTGAAAATGTGAAGCGTCTACACCAACAGCTAGATATGTGGAGGTATGAGAAAGCTGGTGACATTGAAACGATTGAGTGATGTTGGTTGAGAGTGTGTACACCAGATCACATGTCAGTAGTATGAAAACATTTTGAACCTACTGTTGACTGGTAACGAATTTCGCAGCAGTCCATCTAATTGTCTGAGCTTAGCGGACAGTTGAGGGTCCAAGTTATTGAAGAATTATAGGTGGACTATGTGTTGTGTTATATATATTCATACATAACGTTACAACTATAATTCACAAAAATGAAATAATGATAATAATTATGCACGAAGTCGACAGAAGAATTAATATAAACAGTTTTTTCAATTCAATTCTATATACAATTATTCCACAATAAGTCCTCAAATCTCCGTGTATCGTACACAAGTCAACAATTTTTCAGGCATAGATATCTTCGCAACGAGATTAATAAATCAGTGAACCAAATTCAAAATGAACAGACTAAACAATATCCACGTTCATACAAAAACGTGGAAATGATTAGCCTTTCTTATATATCTTTCTTATTCTTTCTCTATATATCACGTGCATAACTCAATTCTCATTCAAAACTGTTTCACAAGGCTTCACAATTCTGTACAACAATACATGATATGCACACATATTTTTGTTGAAAAAAAAAACACAAGGAGAATGAGAGGAATCGTTTTTGGGACATTAATACAGAATGATAACTTCTCATATTGATAATTGAACCTGTAGATAAAAGTACTTCGATCGGTTGCTGGGGGGTCCATGACCCCCACGGCATTTCCCCCAAAAAATCTCAAAAAATGCAGCACTAATAACGGGGTCAGCGGCACTAATTCGGCACTAATTAGGTTTCAATTTTGATCAAGATTCGTTTCATGGGGGGCCTGGCGTAAAATTGTGGCCCCTCACATTTTTTTTATACCTATCTGCCACTGGAAGCAGGCACTAATTACGAAGTCAACGGCACTAATCAGCACTAATTCAGCACTAATTGTACCAAAAATTTGAATCCCGGTTTCCAATTTGGGGGCCACAACTTTATGGATCTGATAAAAGTGTATCCCCCTGATTTCTACAGAACGTTACAGTCAATTTCAGCTTTGGTAGAATCCATGGTGTGTACGTGTTCTCCTCTGACATGTTAGAATGGATGATCAGTTAATATCTCTAGAATTATTATGATAGTCGATAGTGGTTTAATCGTTTGACAATATGAATATAGAACCTAATATACGAGATCTAGATTGGACACAGCAAGTACGACTGAGTTATCCTCTCAGTGTACCTTCGATTCTCATACTGGGATAGTTAAATGATATCAACTATCATTCTCAATCAATCCGATCACACTCAATGGGGCTGTCCACTCAACAAATCAGCCCTATATTGGTATTTAAGTAACAACATATAATTAAAACCTGACCGCTGAACGCTTGCGTGACATAATTCAATGGTTGGTCGCATGACGTTGCTGAATTGAATACAATTAAGAAAGTTTTGAATAATTTTCTTTCTCCTATATTCACATTTATTGTATAGAACATGTAATTCAATGTATCAATCAGCAATGGTTAATTATGTTCTACAATATACAAAATTGTATTCGAATAATGTGGAATGCACTGTTGATTTGTGGGAATAAATGACCAAATAACAAAATGAAATAGGGAACAAATAAACAAAATATAAAAATGGACTATACAAATATACGTACAGCGTAAACACACGGTCATTTGCCAATGCATTCAAATGAAGTTTCGAGTTATGGAAATCAGATCACAGATAATATTGTGATGAAATACGAATATTCATTGAATAGTTCCATAGAATCAATTGGCTGCATATTGAGATATATCGACAGTCTTTAAAACCGGCACCTCCACCATTATTCAATAATTCATTCACTTCTCATCAATTTTTCGAAGAAATATATTCATAGGATCCCAATCGAATATATACATATATATATATATATATATATATATAAAAAAAAAAAAAAATATATATATATATGTATATATATATATATATATATATATATATATATATATATATATATATATATATATATATATATATATATATTTGGCCCTGATGATGGAATATTCAGTTCCGAGTGGTAGAAAGTGTTGTCAGTCCAAAGTCGGGCTCACCCATACGCTTCGAAATAGTTATTTACCCTGTGTGTATGCTATTATTTAGCATAACTGCCATTTCAGAATCAGATAATGTGAGTTCAATTTGCGATTGAACTAGGTTGGGTTGGTCGGGTCAGTTAGATCTCATGGTTGGATAGGTTGATGTGGGTTGATCCAGGTTCTGAGCAAAGTGAAACCACAATAACGTCAGCAATAGTCGATATGTTATCAAGTTTGGATTTTTTTTTTTCAAAGGTTTTTTTCATCATCATAACGACACATATGAGTACATTTTATAGGCAAGCAAAGTCAGAGTGTTGACTTGTCTGCGGGTCTATTAACATCACAATGTAAAATAAGTATACTCGAATTGAGTTAAATTGTCTGGGCGATGAAAAGCAATTACATATCTAACACATAATAATACAAGTGAATAATACAAATGAAGGAAAATAAATGGGTAAAATAATCAAGAACAATTATATTTTCTAAAATTATATTGATGAACAAATGAACGATTTGATCTTTTATCAATTGGATGGTTAATTGCTGATGGTCCAGATAATTTGTTAATCAACGTATACACTTTCACTGTCTGAATGGAATGAAGCATGACCGAGAGTGCAATTATTTTCAAAAATATGATCGCAAACTTGAAACAAATTGTACTCGAAACGACAGAGACAACTGTGTATACATTCATAATAATGATGATAAACAATCATGGTGAAAATTCATCAATTGATTCATTCAACGAAGCAAATTAATATTAATTGTAGACTACGTGAAATAAGAATATAATAGATGCTGATGAAGTGAATTACAATAAATCAGGAGTCAAGTCTGTTTCACTCAGCGTGTATTTAGTAGTATTGTATTAAAAGTTTGACGATTGCATAGTATCGCGCCCGTCATGTACATTTTGATAGGTTCTCGTTTTTTCCCGACAATTTGGATGAAATTCATGATTCACCAATTGAAAAATTGAAGAGGGCATGAACAGAAAAATGTTGAACATTACCGACTCACAATCACGTTAATTTTCCTGAATCCAGAATATATTTAATTCTCAATTATTATTCAATGCTCGAATTCAACGACTCAATCCATAAATCAACAAATAATGTGTCGAGTCATTTAAAATTTGACCTTTCTATTGATATTTCTCTAGAATCTTGATTATGAAATTTTATAATCCTTCACATTCTAGTGTTATATTATTCAACCAAACCCGCATCATAAATAATTCATATTCAACACTTTCGGTTCAACTTCTTATTTCTTTTATTACAACCTACAACACGCTGTCGTTATATTTATCCGAATTTTATACACCGAAAAAGAAAATCCTATTTCGTTACACTTCATTTCTATATTTTTCTCAAGCGCATTATTTTACTTTCTTTTCCAACATTTCTTTTTCACCGTCTGCTTTCTTTTACGCTTGATATTTATTGCCTCTTTATTTTGTACTTTTCGTTTTTTCGGCTTCATCTTCTTACTGACTCGTCTATTCGGTTAGACAAGTCGACACTCAATGTGACAGCTCGAAACTAAAACCGCCAATGCTCAACCATGAACAGAGACTACAGTTTGTTGAGGTTTCTTCTCATTTTAACCACAGACAGCTTTCTCTTCTTCTTCATCAATCATTTAAATATGCTTGAAAATTGTGTAAAGTTCACATGAAAAGAGCTTTTGAATCACAATTACTCGAAATTTTCATCATTTTCCAGACAATAGCTCTTCCTGTGAATGAACAATTATGTCTACACCTGTTTCTGCAGATTTTCAGTTCACTAAGGTCAATAGGTTAAACGGTTAATGGAAAATATCACGGAAGATAGCTTCACTGGATTAGTTGGGTGACGTTGTGCACGGACAATAAAATGCTCTCCTGAAACACTCTGATGTTGACATTCTTAAGAAAATTGAATTTCAAGTTTTCTATTTCCGATAATTTCTTGTTCACATCCAAATAATTCCTTTCATCGTTGAATGAACATGTGGCGTATGTGAATTCTCAGATGTAAATTAGTGTGAAGATTTCTACGTATTTTGGCTTTTGTTCTCATCACAATGATACGATTCTTCAGTTGATTTGAATAGACATATCAACTCATAACTAATTCAGAATGATGACTATTCAAAATGATTATCCCAAAATTCGATTTTTGAGAAGATATTATGATATTATTATATTTATATATATTGACTATTATATTCATAACTTGACTTATTTCAATACTCGTAATTTTATAATCAAATATATATATGAGTGTGATTGTGATTACAATTAATATGGAATAAAAATTAATTGAATTGAATTGAATTATCAGTTATATTTCAGTGTTGGTACTGTGTTGGTCCTACGAAAAATGAATTTAATGATCCAATGCTTCTACATATACCATGGAGATTTCCCATTTTGACTCTTCTTCCAGATTTTCTATTCGATAATTGAAATTAACTGAGCATGTATGCACAGAAGCCACAGCTCATTCAAGAGAGAAACACATAGACTTGATCTCATGAATAAGTATTCACCTTGATTAAAATTATCACAATATTTTTTGAATTTTCATAATTATTTTTCGAAATATGATATTCATCCTCTTCGCTCACACAAAATCAATAACATGTTGATCGTTTATGAGAAAATATTCATCTACACTTCTCAGTCAGTTCGGGAGATGATGATTCAACTGTAATATCTCATAAGAAGAATTTTGGATCTCTGAAATAATTTTCGTTTCTATCACGAATGTCAATAAACTCCACATACTTCATTGAGAGTAGGCCTACTTACGATATCATTCATAATATCCAGTATCAGCAGATTAAACAATTCACAAGATGATGGATTTGGTATAATTATAACTGAATGATGATGAGATTGATGATTGATGAGGATGATGATTGAACTTTTCCGTGATTCAAATCAATAGTCTAAGTGCACAAACACAATATTATTCTTATACACTTGGTTCGAAACACAGTTGACAATTTTTTAGAACTTTAAAATCATGTAATGTAAAAACCGCTCAAGAGGGATCCATCCGCAGCGCAATATTTTCTGCGAATAAATCACATATCAGTGATAATATTGACTTTCCGTTTGAATATATCGTAGCTAAAACTGCTCCATGACGTTCAAAGAAGTATTTTCTGAAATACTGTCAATCCATGTTCAACATTCACATATCACATGATATTTGTGTTTTGATTTGTGATGATGTTATATCAATTGTAGGAAATATGTGGTTTTATCATTTCATGAAAATAATAATTATTCGACCTGAGTTTTCACAAAATTTTACTCATTTGGAATGAGAACTATTATTGTCCATCCTTGAAGACGTGTTTTTGAATTCCGTATCTTGCACTGATAGCGATTCATGATTGTGTACATTCTGTAAAAAACCCTGACGGGATATTTTTTCTTTCAACGTGCTGCATTCTTGTTGAAGATGGACGTTATATTATTCATGATGAAATTGAAATCAGCTCACAAAAGAATTAAAATCTGTTCAGATTCTGTTATCACCTATACAATTCCGATTTTCGGGCACAATGTTTTGAAAACAACAATTTTTTTTTTTTTTATAAAATCCTGTTGGAATATTCAATTGAATTCCAATTTCAACATGTTTTATATTCTCATTGAACAATTATAACTTATCAAAAAATAAAAATATAACTCATTAAATCATAACTTATACATATTCGTACGTACGTTTTCACAAAAAATGACATCAGAATGAATACTGTATTATTGTAATAAACTGAGAACGTATATCTTGCATCCAGTTATCTGTTCATTTTTTATCTATGATCAGCTGCTTCACGATAAAAACTGGAAAAAATATATTCTACCTCTATGGGCGATCGTCAATTTTTCAGACTGGAAGAGTTCAAGATAAACGATTTTTTCATCATTTCACCGGCTCCATGAAGATTTGTTCTCGAAGTCTTAATCCCTCATCCTCCACTTCCTCTCCAACTCACCTCTCACCCCTCATCCTGAACATACCATTCATCCTCAAACATTCGCCAATCAATCTCTCTTATCCCGATCCTCCATGAGCCGCGCTTTCCACAGTCATCATTTAACAGCTTAACCCTTTAACCTTTGACCTGTAATAGTGGCGTGGGTGGGAGGTTATTGCTGGCCGTTTCGAATCCGTACAAGTGTAAACGTGTAATTTCCTCGCAATTTCGTTCATTTTCACAATATTATCCATCCTTGGTATTGATCAATCATGGGTCAAAGCAGATTATTATAAGATTGGAGTTTGATGAGTTCACTGGTGATTACGCGAACGCTATTATTTACTATCCATTTTGAAAAATTTGTTATACTATATACTCATACAGGTAGTTTTATATCTCCCACCAGTCTATCATTGTATCTGAGATGAACTGGAGTAATAGCAATCTGTGATTTCAAGTACCGTCCATGAGGGATTTATTAGGAAAAAACAGACTAAGGAGATAACTAGACTAAGGAAAGGAATAAACATAAAATATGAGATGTTTTTTCAGTATTTGAAACTCAGTATTTTCACCATTCATGTTATCTCATAAATCAAAATTCTCTTCTCATGAAAATGAATTCATTTGACTCAACGGATTAAATTCATTGACATATAAATTGAAAATACGAAAAAGTGTACGTCATTAGTTTTACTTTCTTTCTTTGAAATATGCAGCCATGACATTGCAACAGCGAGTGTATTTTGAAATGTACTTGACAGAGTGGAATAAAGTCATCAATATGGTTCCATAAAGAAAACACGTCCAGTAAAATTCATAATTATATCAAATAGTTCGAAGTCAGATTTTGTATCAAACAAATGTTGGGTCATAAAGCCTTGTAAACAGAAACTAATACGCAAACCAAACTCGAATATTCATCAAATTATCCAGATGTTTCCATATGAAGTTATCCTCTCGACTCACATGAATCTTCACACTTCTATTGGTCTCTCCAAAAAATAAACGCAATTCACAAAATTCATTGGGGGACGATATAGAGTCATATTTTATCTTTACTCAATTCTACTGCTTATATTAGGGAAAAATGTCCGGTGATTTCAGATGCTGGATCAAACAGCACGGTGGATTTCTCAACGTTCTCGAGTTCTGTCAGCAAGTTTGGAAAGCAGTTTTCGGAATTAATTCAGAAAGCTTCAAGTAAATTATGAGGTTTCAGAATATAGTCTATATTGACTTGGTTTTGTCTGTTGACTTTTCCCTCCTACAATCAATGCACCCGATTTTATTCGAATTGGAACAGCTATTGACATATTCAATAGTGTTCGTTTGTTTTTTTCCGGTTGCTGCAATTGTTTTCTACCATGTGAATTATTGGGCATATATTAATTGGAAAAAAGGTACATGAATCAGAAGGGATATGGAATAATTTTGGAGTCGACAAGGTTTCATCGAGGTTTCGTGGAATAAAAATGGAATGATACAAACAGAATGAGAGAAGAAATTGTAATTTTAGCAACCATGCGGAAAAACGTCGAAATTGAATGTGTAAAGCAAGATTGAATTTCAAATTCTGAACTCTGAATCGAAGGAGATCGTGTATCAAGTTGGAATACATTCCATGTGTACCTGTTTGTTTTTATTTCTATTGATTTAGAAATAGTTTATATATCATGGATTTTTCGTGCCGTTAAAAGGAACGCCTAGATTGTTATTTCCATACTCGCGATCACATGAGGTGGTCGATGAAGTAAGATTAAAATACAAACCGGAAATAATTATTGACAGGATTAAAAAAGCAGACAATGTGCTTACATAGGCACTCATGGTGAAAAATTCGTGTATTTCATCTCATTTCGAAATTATATTTGATACAACTGAACATCATGAGGTATTATGGTAATTTTTTTATATTTGGTCTAAATACGCACTATAATGATAACTAAGATCTATTGGCATCGGCTGAATGATTTATGAGATGGTGGGATGATTGAGATGAAGGTTTCTTAGGTATTGGGAAGGATAGTGGGAAGGAACCGGTCGTAGCCCATATTGTAGGAACCATCCCAGCATTAGCTTAGAATACAGAGAGAAACCACGAAAAACCGCTGTTGAAATGGATGGTGGTGGGAATCGAACCAGGTTCGATATGCCCCTTTACCTCCCGGATCACATGATACGAGTGCGTTAACCACTACGCTACAAATGCCGGTATCGTAAGTTATCGTGAGTGTACTTGAGGAGAATGAAAATGCAAATTTTTCCATGTGGATGAGATGAAAAAAAACGAATTGCAAGGTATCACTCAGACGCGTTTGTCTCGATCAGAATCCTCTTGCATGAATCTTAAATTCAATTCAATTTCAAATCATTTTATTCTTGCTTCTACATATACATACATAGAGATAAAACATTATTTTGCGGTTACATTTGAAAATTCTAGATAAAATTCTAAATTTAGGTATGTTGAAGATTCAAGAAGCCCGCGTGAGACAATGTCGTGTGTGAGCTGTCTAAGAAATATAGAGTACGGTTCAGATCTGATATAATAATAAAATATTGATTATGCTAATTCATACATGATTTGCTATTGAATTCACACAACATTTCCAAAAATATCAACAGTTACAAGATTTGTTACGAAAAATAAAAGCTTCGGGCAGAGAAAGAATAACAAAAATAGACGGAAAATGGAAAATTTACAGTAATTTGAACTTTAAAAGTCCATCAGTTATGAAGTATACTATTTCTCTGTGATTTCGAGCCACCTGCTAAGTGTCTTCTCGAACGAGTATGGTGTATTGCATTTTCTAATATGTAAAGGTAATTTATTGTATACATACGGACCGAGGTGATCTGCGTGAAACTATGAAAACACGACTTCAAGATTGGTAAATATATGGATGTGATTGAAAGAGTATAAGAGTATAAGAGTAGTCGATAGAGTATAAAACATTGAGATTTGTGAAACATGATTATTCGTTCATTCACAAAAGAGCACTAAATTAGGCCAATAAGGGTGACTCTCATTCAGAATTTGCATTTTCTTCTAAGCTGTTGAGCAGCATGAACAAAAAAACTAAAATAAAAGAGCACGATATTTGTTTTTTTCAATTATTTTGAAATTGAGTTTCTACTTGCGCTCATCCAATGAAGTAAAAATTTCAGAATATTGTTCAATAAATGTGATAAGTCAAATCACACTGAGTCCCCTCTTTTTATTTGATGTCAATCTCGAAATTTTTTCGAAATTCAATTTTGATATTGAAATCAAATAAACAAAGGGGACTTACAGTTTAATTGGACATATTCATGAATGGAGAACACATTCATTGAACAATATTCTCAAATCTTACAAATGATTTACAATTATCGTTGTATTGATACCACTTGGTTCTTGATGTTCTCTCTTCATAATTTACATTCCATTTTCCTGGATACTTATTGAATAAATGTTTCTCTCTTGTTCGCCCGTGCTCGCCGACGGCAATGCTGGGGATTAAGTTTACACTAAATCTATCACGAACTTACTGCACTAACCTCCGCAATATCGTGCTATAATTTACTCTAATTAATAGTTAGAAAATAAGATAAATACGTGATGTATACATTCAAATTGAACTACCTGATTTTAAACTTACAGTGCTATTAATAGCGAATGGAGAACCGCATTTGGAAACGTAATTAACTTTTCAGTGAAATGAGTTGCTTCTAAAACCGAAGTAGAAACGCTGAAAAAGTGGAGTATTGTGAATAAAAGTGTTGTATTCATTCAGTGTTTAATTATATATTCTGTTCAGAGGGTGGTGTGTCTTTTTTATCCTTGATATACTTTTTCTGTTAGGTTGCATTAGTCATGAATGTGACAAAATAACTGAGAAATGAAGGTCAGGATTAACGAACTGAATGCGGCAAAATTATTGCTGATGAAGCAGTCACGACAACGTAACAAAAATAAAGTAGTGGAATAGAGGAATGATAATTGTTCCCGTTATAGTTTTCTATATTTTGCTGATGTACGAAAGTGTTTTTGTCGTACTTTCACGTCGGCTTTTGTTACAATTTGTTGTTAAAATAGCCAGATGTTGCAGTAGCATTGGCACCATTAATTTACTCTCTACACCCACCCACATCCCCATGATGCCCCTTCACCCCACTCACCAGCTTCACCCGCCGATTTCTCTCATTCTCTGTCTCTCTTTATGTCTATCATTGTCTATCCCTATTCCTTTCTCCCTCTCTCTTTCACTTTCACTCAGTCCACCCAACCTTACGCACCCACATACACAAGAGAAAATTTATAGAGCTATCCTCGTACAAGTATAGCCCGAATCGTCAACGCCTTCTTCACGTACTTTACCAATTTATTATACACGGATATTTTCACTGCGAGAACTATTTTATCGATGAAGCCAAGTTATTCACGTTCATTTTCGGAATGTAAATTATTCGAAAAAATCAAGCCTTCCATTTTATGCATTATAAACAACCTTATATTTTCGTTTTCTCTCACATTTCCCTCATTTGGGATGACACATGAAAAATACGTGACGTTCTTATGTTGTATTTTATTATTGGAAAATTAATTTGAGAATAAGATTAAAACATTCTCGAATGGGACACGAAGATTAGTTCAAGAAGTAACCCATCTGAAAACTTATTTACTTCATTTGATTCAGTTCACATACCACAGTGTACGTGTTTTGGATGAAATGTTAAATCTTGAGAACAAAACTCAACAAACAGTGATGGGATCCAATCAATTTTTTTTTGTGATACTACGAAAGAGCAGCGTATGAGTCATGAGATTAATAAAATATTTATACTAATATAAATGAATACTCATTGTTTTTAAATATGTTTTTCTTTTTTTACTAAATTGTCGAATATATTCGTTATCGTTATCGTCACAAATTGAGAAAACTCGATCAAATGTTTTGGATGGGAATAATTGTCACTATGATCATCGCCATGTTATTCTCAAAGATATTTTCAAAATACCATCAAACAATTTTTTCACATTTTTGAGACCGATCGTTACTTAAACTATATGCTTATGATGATCTATCTATATGCCTTTATGCCATTTAAAAAATGATAAATTATACATCACTTGAGGATCGGTATTCGCCTTCCATTCTGAGTAGCGCATACAAACAAAAGTGAACTAATGATCAATACAAAAAAGGACAAAGATCCGTTTCGGACGGAATGATTCCTATTAGGCTCACTGTATGCCATGAAATCAATCTATCCCTACTTTGTCGTGATTAATTTTCTGATGACCATGAGTCCAGTTTACGATAGACTTCGTTACCGCCGCTGAACTATTTGATATATGTTCAGCTTATTAATGTTTGAACCAACATTGCCTTGCAACATCGCCATTTCAAATTACAATCTGAAGCTATTGTTTCTGGCATAGTGTACATATTTACTAATGGTTTGTATATATTTGCATAAGAACAATGTTGGAGGCAATGTTCGTTCATCATGTCTGCACATCAAATTGTATATACCAACACAACAAGTCGACTCAAACTGCAAATCAACACTCGGATAAATTTCGTTATTTTCAATATATCTTATTTATTATTTTCTCTGCTGGGAAATTTCTGGAGATTGTTTGGCTATAACAACTCACCAACAGCTGGACAAATTGGATGTTAGAATGAGTAGTTATATATACGAATGGTGCTACAAGAACTAAAAAGGAGCGTGACTCGAACCTGACTTGACTTGATTACAGTTTCTGAAGCAGTGCCTCAGCTGACTGGTAGGCCACAGGGTAGGGGGCGGATCGGTGTCCGACATGCTTTGTTATATATATATATATATATATATATATATATATATATTAATATATATATATATATATATATATATATATATATATATATATATATATATATATATATATATATATAATATGAATTGAAAAAATCATATGTATATATATATTTATATATATATATATATATTTTTATATATATACATATATATATATATATATATATATATATATATATATATATATATATATATATATATATATATATGCATATATGGTATTGTAACTATTGTCTGTTTCTCAACAAACTTGAACGTCTACGTCTACTTATACGCTATACATGGTATTTATAAGTTATATTGTGAAATATGTTAACTGTGTATCAATTTACTCGAAAGAGAGTTAAAGGAGTGAACACTACTACTACTACTATACATCCTACGTCTCATAGCTATCTCTAGGTCCTTGCTTTCACTTTCTCCTTCTTCTTCTATTCTTCTCTATACATCTCATGACAGAGTTAGAGCACACCTTTCATACAATTTTTTTCATATAATACTGTTTATTATATTAAATTACCTTGTTTGTATTTAGCGTCGATCTGTGCCTGTAGAATGCTGAGTCCGGGAACGATAATGGAGGGCAGTGTACGGGACCGTAGAAGTGGCGCTGGTCTCGAACACACGGGCTTCACCTCGGGAACCACGCTCGCCCCTCCAACCACACCCACGCCACTGTAACAACAAGAATGAGATGAGTTATCTGTTCAAAATATTTCATTTGTTTTTATTGAAGCCCGATAATTTATATAATTCCAAAAACTTGATTGACTGAAGAGCGTATTCCAGATTAAAGTCGACTCGGTTGTAGATGTCTAACCTAACCTGAACCGTAACCACATTTCATTAAAAATTACCCTGAAGCCTATGTTACATAACCGAATCGACTTTCTCTCTCCAAATCCAGTTTTGAAAATGAAAAAGTTTCCTCCAAGGTAATTTCACAGATATGTATGATCATGAAATGTTAACAAGGCAAGATACGAAATCAATAAACACATCATCAGATGTATACAAAGTTTTCGAAAACTTCGATAGAGTCAAATGTCGTGAAAACATAATTTTGTAAAAATCATATTTTCGTCACAGCGTAAAATCATCAAACTATTACCACCATGTTTTACCTCATCGTTGATCGTAATATAGGCCTACGCATAACATAATAATATGATACTAATGTTCATTATGAGTCGACAGAATTCAGAAAATTACAGAAAGTACTTTCCTGAATGATAGGAAATCATTTCACCGTGATTAATTCCAACATGAATTCATTTTGATAGGCCATGATTCGATTCGTGATTCGGCCTTAAACGTCTTCAGCTGGGGGTGGGGATCTCGAGTTTACGTCATCAAACTGTGAAAATATTACTATCGATGTTGTTCTCCACATAGATGCTGTGAATGGTTCAACATTATATACTGTGATAGAATGTTTCATCATCCAGTAATCTGGATAAATTATCTCAATTTAAATAAAAACTGACACGAGAGACAAAGTGAGAGTTCACTTAGAGAGAGTTCAAGTGAGAGTTGTCATGAAAACAAGAATATTATTTTTTTCAATGTCCTGTAAATGAGAGACTGATATTTTGTGACGATGAATATTCACATTGAGTCATATGATAATGTATTCTGTTCATAGTACATATAGGAGTAATGAAAACAATTTTATGGAAGCGATTCAACTTTCAGACCATGGAAACTCATTCGATACTGATTTTGTTCCAATATAATAGTTTCGGAGAAGACCAAACCTTCATTGGTCCCTGACTACATTAGGGAACAAGATAACAGGTCAAATGTTAAATATATAGATTAGTAGAGAGAATTAAATTGACAATATTACATATTAGTAAATAAGAAGAGAACTAATTGAATAGAAAAAATGTTGAATTTGAAATGGGATTGAATAAAATAATGAGGAAATCTAGTGATTACAAAATTGAAACGTGATATGGTGAAACATTAATTACACGAATGATTTCTTAGAATTTTAACGGAGTCTTCAACTGCTGACATTCCGATTCGATATTTCAAAAAGTTACTTATGAATAAACGTTGACAAAAGCCACTGAAAAAAATTGAAATGGTTTTCCTGGCTATATCCTGGTTATCCAGGTTATACATTTTAAGGAGGTAGGGAATAGTTGGCTCATATTTTTTTCTCCTCATTGATCTGATCTGGTTGGTTCACCCATGAACCAACTGATCCACCATAACCATAACCAACATAAAATATCAGAACGAACCTTTGGTTGGTTGGTTCTGGTATTTGGTTCATACTGATGTCAATGAAAAATTTCATTGACCTCACTCACCCATCAACAGATAGGCTATTCGTGGGAAACAAAGTTCGATTTCAACTATGTAAGTTCAGATTTTCAATGACTTAATCACTATAATTTATCAAACAGTGAGTTTTGAGGATTCGAAAAAATGACATCAATAATGTGCATTCAAGTAATTTTATATTTTCTCATTCATCCCAATTATGAATCATATATAATTAATTACACTGTTATATTTGTTCTATTTTCATACGTGAAATAGGACGTGACACTTGAAGTAATGAACGAATAGAACGAAATGCCTTGAACACCCCATCTATCACGATGTCGTTGGCTGTCAATATACACATTATAACTTGAATGTAGTATGGCATTATCCTGTACGAAAACGTAACGTAATTTGGTTCATTATGCACTGAACGATGAAACTGTGAAGGTCACATCTGTGCAATAGTGAGGGTTCGGATCACAAATGTCATACCCTGGATTGGCTGAAACACACGGTGAGTATCGATGGATATAAACGCAAAATACAGAATAATGCTGAAGCTTATTCACGTTTCACCCAACATTAATGCATCTTGACTGGCAAATCTGATCGTATCACTGGCTGAATAGGGATTACGATCCATTACTGAAATGAAGCCATTACTTGAAACATCTTGGATCAAATTAAAGCCTCAATTACATCAATCACTTCTGCATGAGAAAGCGATACTCCTGGTGATCCCTAGAGTGTTATACTCTGTTCCCTATCCGGTCAAATCTTGTTTCCTCACTCTCTCTATCTCTCTCACTCCATCTTTCCATCTCTCTATCTATCTCTCACTCTACCCATCACTCTCTCTAGCTCTCTCTCTCTATCTCTCTCCCTCTCTCTCTCTCTCTCGTTCTCTCTCTCTCTCTCTCTCTCTCTCTCTCATGGATTCTTATGGTCTTTTCCTATTTGTCCTTTTCAACGTGCTCTTTTTCCCATCTTACGACCCGGTTTCAAAGGTTAGCTCTGTTTTTTCAGATTTTTGTGGCATATATTGATTATTCATGTCATAATCAGCATGAATAGGCATATAAAGTTCATCGTGCCTGAAAGTTATGATTCACCTGAAAATTTACACTCATATTTTTTTTTTAAATTGAAAATATCTCATCGTATATAAATTTTCATTTCTGAATTCGAATATTGATACGAATGGAGAGGAATATTCATCAAAACTATAATGAGTATAGTTATAATCATTTGAATAATACTCATCAATGCTCTGATTTCATTTTGTGTTGGTCACAAAAATATTATTGATCCTCTTTAAAGTTGAAACCAATTAATACACATAGTAATGGTATTTAACTTCTTCTCCCTTTTCCTCATCCGAATTTTATAACCAAGATGTTAAAGCTGTTAACCCTTAACTAGCATTACGTTTATCGTTTTTTTTATGTGTTTGTGAAAATTCGTTCAACAGAGTCGTTAGTAATTTCGCATATAGAACGTTTTAAGCTCTTTGCTTTTAAATGGTATTCGCATCGCAATATTTCAGAACTACACTCGCAATGCTCAATTACATGGGAATTATTAAAGAATTTGTGTCACTGCTTTGTGGTACTTATAGTTTTATTTTCAAGCACGACAGGGGTGTACCAACAAAAATGAAATGCTTCCGTTACGGAGAAGGATTTTGTTACATATTCACATATCACACGATTTTTTTGGTTGATTCATTATAGTTACATATTCAAATTTGGAATCACATTGAGATTCAATTAAGATTCACTATTAGGGTAGTTTGTCTGTTGTTTAAGGTGTGTGTTCTAGTGTTGGATATAATACTATGTCATGTTTTTTGTGAGATTTTATTTTTTTCCGAAAGATTTTGAAAGGATGTATGAGTATACTTTTCATGAATATTTTTTCCTTACAATCTAACGAACCACACAGTAGTTTTTCATCGAAAAATCATTTGAAAGTTCTAAACTATTCATTTTGATCCATATTCTTAATTTATATAATTCATTTGTCTCATTTAGATTCTCATCCAAATGTACAATAATCAACGTCAGCTTGTAGAATCTGTGAGGCCAATTATACAACTCTGACATCCAGTTATTTGGGGCTTGGTTATTATACTTTACCGAGTGGCATCAAATAATCATTTCTACTCTCATATATATATATATGTATATATATATATATATATATATATATATATATATATATATATATATATATATATATATATATATATATATATATATATATATATATATATATATATATGGCGCAAATTCACAGGGGTAATGTAACTATGTCGCTAAATGTCATAGTTGTAGTAAAGGCGAGCTCCATGTTTTTTTATAGTGTCTTTCATGATGATACCTTGTTTCCTATTGTTCGTGAACAGAGATTTCTGGAGGATATGATATGATTCTCATTCGAATGTCTCTTAGTTGTATAATATTTTACTAGGAAAACGCGGGATGCGCGTTGTTAGACGAGCTTAGGGGTATAGAAATCTAGAATGAAAAATAATTTGTCAACCCAATCTACATCTACAGACCTTGGATCACTCCAAACGTTCAAAAACCTTACGAGAATCAGTTATGTCACGGCCTTCCTCTTCATTCATTTCAATCGTTTTGAATTAATTGCTGACACTTGTTGCTATAGATTTAATTGGTTCCCGTAATAGCCTAAATTGATGGGAAAATGCTTTATAAATGCGTTTTCTTCGTTATTTCTCATCCGATTGATGCGAAAAATCTCTCAAAATGTGCTTAATAGTTTCCTTTATATTCGGCGAAAATTTGAGAGGTCTTGAAGAATTTTGATTTTTCAAGTATTTTCCTCCGGGTTATTCTAATGGGGATTTTTGAAATTTCTAAAATTCATAAAAAAAAAAAGTTACCACCCGATAATGCCACAAAACTATACAAATCTAAGTTAGATGAGGAACCATGACGAAAAAAAGTTTGAAGTTGATAGCTGTAGCCGTTTGACCTGTGGAGAACCGACAAAAAAAACATAAAAAAAAAAAAAAAAAAAAAAACATAAAAACGAACACCAATTTTTTTCAGTATGTCAAATTGAATCCTCGCTAAAGCTCGTCTAATGAAGCTTTTCTATATTTTCTTTGTTACATATGTTTCAATTGTTCACATGTACAAAAAAAGAAAATGCTTCGAATTCGTTATTATATTAATCTATTCCGCCACCCTTGGTTGCTCAGTCAGCTGAGACACCGCTTCAGAAACTGAAGTCATCGTTGGGCGTAGATTCGAGTCCCGCATAAGGCATGGGTTTTTGTAATCGTCCTTTTATCAATCATCACTTCATAATTCCATGTTCACCTGCTCATTTGTACCCCCGTATTACCTAGCTGTTGATGAGGTCGTTAAGCAAACAATAATAATTTATTCCATAGTTGAAGTTTCTGATAAGATATTTTACTCGATTATCTGTGGACCAAAATTTCGTCATTTCACATCATTCTCTCATTCGGTGCTATTCGAGGCTTTCCACAGTAAAAGTTAATGTGTGACTTGAAATGTAATTTTATTAAATTTTGACCGGAATAATGAAATTTCCGAGCTGTAGAGAGTTATTGAATATATTATCATAGGTAATTATACCGTATATTTGAATCTCTCCAGAAATTGTGATGTTTCAACGGATTTTTGTGATAAAAGTATTGAAATTCACCTCTGAATGGATTTATAACATTAAAATTATAAAAATAATGAAAAAATAATAATAATTTTTATCACCGATACAATTTTGAGTGTGAACAAGCTCGTGAGCTTATTTATAAGTGCAAATAGTTATGATTTTTTATTGATTCTATTTCATTTTTATCACAACGATGAAGCATATAAATTGGATCAGAAGTAATTCTAACTCCAGCTTGATAATTTACGTGATTTATTCATCAAGAATATAGGTGTACTTCTCCTCGAAGTAAGTTATGTATGATTAATCAGATCATAAACTACCCACTTTGTTGAATATATTTTCAACTGGATCTGGAAACGATGAAACGACCATCCTATAAGGTCATTGCACTAAAGAACAGATATTAAAGTGAAATAGGTATTGACTCAGGTCGATGTACGAACAGATTACACCAGTTTCGAAAACAATTCTATTCCCAAAAGCCAAGTTACAATATTCATGACGAATAGTTAGTTCGTAACCACTCAATGTGCAGTCGTTCAGTCCACGTAGATAACATTTCTCTCTTTAATTATCTTCAAAAACATGATACAGCATCGATAATTCCCAAGATGATCGTTCGGACGGGGGACCACAACCCCATCGGAAATGATTATTCATAACTTTTTTTTTTTCAAATAACATCGAAACTTGATACAAAATCTTTGTTCCCCAATTAGGGCTATGGATGAAAGATAGGATCGTTTGAACGGGGCACCACAAGGGCGATCTTACCATTATCGATAATCATTTATCGAACTGTGAATGGTAAACTAATAAGTTCGGGGATAGTGAGAACTACGATAATTTGTGTGATGGAGAAAAAAAATCTTTGTTATTCACATAACCTTATTCACGTTTTTCGCCTCTTGTTTTCTTCCCGTCAAGTTGAAAACGGTATCGTTTTTTTATTACTTTCATGCTACCTTCTCTATTCTGATTCAACTTTGAATCTTCGTAAAAAAATGAGCAGACATGATGTAGTGTATACAGTGAAGTTGGCAACGAGCTATGAGTTTGAGGGTAGATCGATGTATCGAATTCTTCTGTCATAAAGTTACGTGAAAGCACTCAATTTATACCATCAGGTATATGGTTATGATACTGAACATTTATTGGAGATCTATATGGTATTGGTTAGAGCAGTTTGTTGTGTTGGATGCACTTGTTTTCATCCTTATTCCAAATTGTTTAGTGATATGTTTCAAAATGACATTGTGAAGTCAGTGATTTGATAGAAATATATCGAGACAGTTTGGTTTTGATTTCACATCAAAGGTTCGATAAAGCGATTTGAGATCACGATTGCGGGACTGTATTCGAATTATTCACGGAAGTAGTTTGTATCTTGAATTCTCTTTGACAGTATCAAATGAAAGCTGTACAGTCTGATCATATCGAAGAAACTACGGAGGAAATGAGATCGAATGGAATGAAAATGACATTTCTTTCCATTCCACCAGGCAATTCCTCATAGTTCATAATGAACACTTATAGAATCAGAATACAGATATTAAATCGATCGATAGAAATTTTCCTGAAAATTAAACGATCTGACTAATTCTCCAATCCAATATTGAATTCTAGTTTCACAAATAGGAATATCTCAAATGAGTTACACAATTTCCGTTTCTACAAATGTAAATACAATATATAGAATATTTCATTTCCACATAACTGTACATGTAATTTTTTCTATCGCTCTACAAATTTCAATTCATCATAATGAATCGGTGCATTTGAATCGCATGAAAGAATTCAGACGAATCAAATATTCTTTTTCTCATCCTCTAATAAAATATCTCGTTCATTCTTTTGTATGCCCATTTGATTTCAACTTCGCTGAGTTGGAAAGGAAAGACGCCCTCTAATTTATGAACTGATTTCAGAAGAGATGGAAATGGAATATGCACACGTGATATAAAATGCTACGGTGGAATCATTATCAAAGCTTATTCACACAACGTGAAGATAATTGAGACATATGGCGGCTTGGGGGTGCTCAAGAAATATACAACAGTCGGGTTTCATGGAAACATTTCAATTGATTGCAGTTCTTATTTAATGTTCTGATCATATTTATGATCCAATTCAGAAGAAATATTCCGAAAATTTAACGAGTTTACATGAATTGGTAGCAATAAAACAGAGGAACTGAAGAAATTACTACTTTGAGAATCTGTCCAATTGTATGGGAAATAACTATGATAGTTGACAACTTTTAATAAATACTCTTTCATGACT
This sequence comes from Brachyptera risi, assembly GCA_964007535.1. NCBI lineage: Eukaryota > Metazoa > Arthropoda > Insecta > Plecoptera > Taeniopterygidae > Brachyptera > Brachyptera risi. The sequence goes on from OZ023337.1 coordinate 18,476,828, forward strand.
ACTTCATGATCACTCTGATTACTACTCATACATGTTTCGATCAGGAATTTTTGTGTTAGTTTTGTCAGTACAGTGTAATATAAAGAAAAACAAGTTCAATTATATTTGGTTCATATGATTAACATGGTGCATACTGAGTTGAAACGAAATGTTTTATCTGTTTTCAAATGTTTTATTTGTTTTATATGTTCCTTTTCATTCTTGAGTCAGAATAATATCCTCAATTGGAGCGATATAAGAGAATTCTGGTGTATTGAAATGTCATTAGACGTAGTGACGATTATGAGCGTAGTGAAGATTCCATTTCACTTACCTAAAAAAATGGGCTTCGTTTTTTTCTGTTTCTTTGTAATTTTGTGTCCGCAAACAGGTCAGGACAAAATACCTATCGACTTGAAGAAACTTTTTCCACATATTTCTGTCCTACCAGAGTAGGCTGGGATAGTTTTTCAGAAAAATTGTTTTGGAAGGTTTTTCCGGAAAAAATTCGGAAAGTTTGAGAAATCCCCATAAGAATAACACGGATGAAAAATACTTGAAATGTGTCAAATTCTCAGAAACTTCAAAATTTTCACTTTTATCACACAGACAATGGAAATGAAAGTTTTCATACCAATTTTATCAAATTTCACGTAGTATGACATTCTTGATCACCTCAAATAATGAGTATAGCTCATTGCAAACGATGATATGAATATATATATATATATATATATATATATATATATATATGACCCAATGTTTCAGTTGGAACCAGGGACGGATAATTATTATTTATTCATATATATATATATATATATATATATATATATATATATATATATATATATATATATATATATATATATAAAATGTGTATATATATATATATATATATATTTATATATATATATATATATATATATATATATATATATATATATATATCATATATACATATATATATATATATATATATATATATATATATATATATATATATTTATATATTCATATATATATATATATATATATATATATATATTATATATATATATATATATATATATATATATATATATATATATATATATATATATATATATATATATATATAAATATATCAAAGTCGAATTATCGACGGTCCAACCCACACTAATTATCGTCTCCTCCAATTAAAAGTAACGAGTATCACTTCAATCAGTTCGAAATGACTATTTGGTCAAGTAATTATATACATCAAACACGTCTTTTCTTTCTATTTTCTCTCCCTACATCCTCTCCTTTTCCTCACTATCAGGTCACATGGGACTAATGGACGCGTTGAGGTAGTTAATTGATTATCTGAGACTCTGTAGACCTTTCATTGGACGTGTGAGAGGTATCGAGTGAGAGCTTGTGAAGCCGGCTGCAATGGATGTCATTCTCTGAAATAATCAGGTACACGCCCGGTTTCACCGACATATTGTTGGTGGAGTAGGCAATAATTAGCAGATGAACAATTGACTAATGCCAACGTGGGAGTAGCTCTAACTGGCAGTTTAAAGTTGTTATCATCATGAATACCTGTAATATTTGTTTTTATCAACCATCGGATAAAAGCTGACTGGACTTTGTAATACCGGGTCTGAATTTCGTAAAACTGACTCTCAAGTCTCTCAAAGCAGTCAAAAGTGCATAGGAGTTAATTTAGTGATAAATAGATTTTTTGGTGAAATTTTTTGGACGGTAAGAGATTTTAAAACTCTGATACTAGAGAAACACATATGTTTTCAATATCTTTGAAATTGCATAAGTGAGAACTATCAGTATAATTTCAAAATTCCACGATATTTTCATTTCACATAATTCTGGAGGCACAAAATTCATATGTGTTTTTTCCGCATCGGAAATCTGATATCTTATACCATTCAAAAATTATCCCAAAATATCTTACATTTTGCTTTAAGGCACATCTATGAGGCTGTAATAACGGTATATTCATTCTCAGGCCTACTCTTAGATTATGTTGACCCCGTAATACAATCCTGATTGATGATTTCTGAACAGCAATAATTAGCTTGGCATTTTATCTCTGTCAAATACTGGCAGATAATTACTTTCTCTTTTTTCTTGATACTTATATGCATTGACCAAAGTGTAGGTGATCCAGTGGACTCTTACTTGATTCTTCAACGGAAATAATAATCTATCATTTCTTCACTACCTCGAATGTGAAAGATATGATTCTCAATGTTGTGGTGAAAATGATTCAAGGAAATAATAATATCATAAATACGAGAAGTAATAAGAATCCAGCATCTACCGGTATCCTATTTGTTATCAATATTCTATACAATAATTGGGATGAAGATATTCCGGTAGATTTTTACTGTCTTCTCCAGAATGCCAGTGATGAACATGTAGCATTTAGATGGATTTATGTCACAATTTTGTGATGAAAATAGTCCATCCGAACATAATAATAATTTTCATCAGTACAAATTGATCAAATTACATGATAACTGTTCTCTTTAACAGAAGTAATGAAATTTAACATTCATCCAGATTCTCATTACCGCTTCATGAAATGAATCAGTGAAGAACGATCTATAAGATCCTCATTGATGTCCAAAATAACAGTGAAGAGAAATCAGCATTCTTATACTACCTCACATACAATCGAATGTTTGGGATACATTTATACCTCGCTGTTGAGGTGAAAATAATACAGCAAGACTCTTCTGTCCTCCAGAGAAGCAGTAATAAGAATCTAGCATATATTTGATTTTTTAATTCACTCATTTTAAACACTGTCAATTATTCTGTCAAGATTCTGTCAATTATAATTATCAATTTCATAGTGAGCTGGATCTTCATGTTCATTTTAAAGATGCATATCTCTCATGATGGAATGATTCTCTTCCTGTTAGTTCAAATGGAATTTGCTTGAGAATGTTCAAAGAGATAATATATGAAGTAATCTGAAATTGTATGTGGAAATGTACATGAACAACTTTGTTTCGCAGTAGTTCTTGCGAGACATGTCCAAACCAAGATCCAAATAGACATTGAAAACACATTCAGCCTGAATACTGAAATTGTTGACGCGACAACGTATTTGAATTAAGTGAATCTCAACAAATTTGTACTGGATTTGAAAAGACAAACTCTGTTTTTCACAAAAAATGACTAACAAGTTTTCTAAAGATGTTACTTTTGTTGATATTGTTTAAACAAGAAACAAACTTTTCACGTCATATTTTCTCATAACCTAGCTCATATGTACTGTGACACCACGAGTCATAAACTATCATGAAAACATGATAATTTCCCGTATTATTTCGAAATGAATCCTTTCTATATTTATACGATGATATTAGGGAAAATTGGCGTGAAATTACAGTGTATTTCGCACAATTCGTATTCCTCCATCTGTGAAATTATGATGCATTTGGATGGAGGTCATCCGAAGTAATTGATATTCAACCACTAGTAAAATAGAATATGCGTTGTGAGATATTTGTTCAATAATGTGGTCGAAATATCCACACCTTAATTTTTGAACGAATTCAATAATAATAATTATCTGTCCCTGGTTCCAACTGGAACATTGGGTCAGGGGTGGGTATTTCCACCATCACTAGGGCCGCAGGATTCCTGGAAACCGGTTGACCACACCTGGAATTTTCTCCTCATCTTCCTCCTCCTCTTCCTCCTTCTCCAATTGTTCCACCAATTCCTTCCATTTTATTCTGTCCTCCTACTGACTTTCTACCTCTAACTTCTTCCACCTTCCTCCTCTCATCAGTACATTCTCCTTGATCGGTCCAATCCACCTCTCTCTCGGTCGTCCACACGAATTCAATATTCATTAAAATTATCCAACTAGTTCCTCAATGTTGTACTCACATCTCTGATTTTTTTTCGGATAAATGTATTTTTCTCGTATTTAGCTCCTCTGATGGGTATTTTCAAAATTGGTGTGAATCATATGAGTTAACCTAACACTGCCTAAGAAATCTACCCAACTAGATGCAAATTATTCCCTTCAAGGTTAAAAATGAGTGGACCTATATAATGTTTGGTGCAATATTATAAGAATCAGATTTGCTCCAATTGTGCACAAGAATTACGAGAGAAGTAAGACTTGAGTTTGATTGGATGGGAGTTTTCTTGAATACTTAGGTCTATCAAACAAGAAAATCTTCTCGGTAACAAATGATTCAAATATTATTCTGTGAATGCTGGATTTATGTATCTCTTTCCTTCATGCGTACATAATTCTTACATACCGATAACCACAAGAAGTTTGTGATTATTTGTACTTTCCGATCACAAAAAACTCTGAAATTATTTCCGAAATCCTTTGAAACTGTTTTCCTCAAGATTGCTTTTTTCACGTTACAACTTGATCTCGACCACATTTTCTCTTTCTCTTATTTTCCTAACCAAAGTTTCCTCGAGACTGAATTATGTTTTCTAGTGAATCAACTCCACAAGGCTGTATGTCTTTTAGAACAGTAAGATTGTCTTTTGTTATACGGAATGTTCTCTTCGTTTCCTTTCCGCCACTCTTTCTAATACGAGACGGAAATTACTTGCTCAAACCAAGACACGCGTGAAGTTGGAGCTAAAATGCGAAACAATCAACTCTCGCTCTCAGCTCTTTTCGCGACAATGCGCATATTTTCTGACAAAATGAAAGTCAAAGGAAGGTAATCAGGTTAGCAGTGAATTGTAAAATTTGAATACAATGGGAGTCAAAATGAGAATATCGCAGTGCATTCTTTTTTTAAAAACAAATGAGTCATCTTATTCTCAATTATTCTTTGGGGTGGTTAGATCACCCTCGTTCGGACGATCATATTCATCATTCATCGCCTCAATTGACCACTAGTGAAAGGCGTGACTAATCGCCAAAGCCACCCGGATCTATACTTCATGTGGGAATTTATAGATACTCTGATAGGTCAATGTGAAATTTCCCACACAACAAAGCCGATTTGATTGGATGTTTTGTTTTGAGACGTTCATGGGCGGGTAAATCACTAGTCGTCAATTGGGAAACAATGATTTTGTATCAAGTTTCAAAGTTGAGAAAAAAAATATGGAGAAAGAATTCATTCGGACGGCTGTTCTTGAAGCGAGATACCAAAAATTCATATATTCACATACAAATATTCGTTGAAGGATCAGACAATATTTCGAAGAGATACATTGTATAGCATTGAACTCGAAACTATCATGTCACGTGAACCACAACTCACATTGTATAGCCCAACCTGTTGATCATACCTGACATATATTTGAATTAAAGTATCTTATTTTTTCAATCATGATGAAACTAATTTATCAAAAATAATTGAACAAGTTATGATCAACTTGATAGGAACACGTGACTGTGGAAGAACGATGAAAACATTCAGTGTAAATTCCATTCAAATTGGATGAAATTCATCACTCGAAAATTCAGGCCGATGCTTTTCTGACGGAAATTCTAGAATTTCAAATTTTCCCGTGATCTCAAGAGAATGGTGCAAAATGAGTTCTCATCAGAACCATACAAATGAATTCATTTCGATATGACACCAATGTCCCGAACAAATCTCGAGTCAATTGGTTATTTTGTCCATAACTTCTACGCCACATACAAATGAACATCAAAATCAGCCAGATTTGTTCTAGCATGTGGGATTAAACCTTAGCCACGCTCAATTTATGGAATACATACTGTTGAAATGCAAAGAATAAAAAGATATTCATATAAATATATTTATATATATAAAATTAGGTATTTATATGAATATATTTATATTTATATGAATATATATATATATATATATATATATATATATATATATATATATATATATATGAATGGAAAAATATTACAAAATTTGTCACATCACTACTACTTCGGAATATGGCTGTATTTTCAATCCTGAAGATTGCACTATATCTATATCATTCATATTTTCACAAATCAACCATGAAAATAACAGTACAAGTCGAAGTGGTTCAATAACCATGAATGAGGATTTATAAAACCCGAGATTTGTGGGTGGATTATATTTTACTTCTACATATGCATTACAGAAGTATAGAGTAATAACTCAGGATGTAAGATGACTTGCATATAATAAAACTATAGTACGAGAGTTCTGTAGAGATATAAATCTCTTGAGATAGATGTGAAAATCAACCACAATAATATAAAGACTGTCGTATAATATTTACGACTCCTCTATATATTTGATAACTGTAAAATTCAGCCACTGCTGAAGATATTGAATTATATGTAAATGTCATGAAAAAATGTTATCAGGAAGTATACATGTTATATACACTGTTTACGATCCGAGAGAAAAAAACATATCCATTCTACTTAGGCTCACTTGCCTAATAAAAATGTCGCGGGAATGTATTGTGCATCAATGATTCGAACTATTATTATATAAACTGAGAATGTGTAACATTAAGACATAAAGACATTACACATAACAAAGGATGTGTGTTCACACATTTTTTCCATTCGCTAATCCGTACATCTTCAAATTGTATTCATCACATAACATATTGACAAAACAAACATTTTTTCAAACCCATTGTGAATAAAAAAAAAGCAACCACAACTTGAATACGTCACAGACAGCGCAGTCTCTGTATGTGTCGTAGTTCATTGAAGTTGATATATATATATATATATATATATATATATATATATATATATATATATATTTATATATATATATATATATATATATTTATATATATATATATATATATATATCTATATATATATATATATTCATATGTATATATATATATTCAAATATATCTATATATATATATATATATATATATATATATATATATATATATATATATATATATATATATATATATATATATATATATATATATATAAATGTGTAAATGTGTGGAAAAATTGAGTGAGAAAGATTCTTTTAAATTAAATCCAAGTTATATCCAATGTAGTATGTATACAGTATTGATTGTCGATCAGAAACAACCAGATTGATTTTTTCTTGATGAAAGTTCCATCCCGTTGCCTGATAAAAGCAATTACATCTTCTGTTTCATCCACTTTTTCTGTTCTTTCCATGTATAAAACAAACTTTCATTTCAAAACGTAATCTCAAAGTTTTCTCTATACGCAAACTACTGAGACATGATACATTTCACCAATTTTATAATTGAAAATGTGTTTTGTTGATTATTTGTATAGAACTTTGTATAATTCCCTGAACCACGTGATGGAAGAGGGGTGTTGGGATATAGTGTTAAAGTAGCTTACGGTTCCCACTTATTACTTCAACTAATCGTTACTGCCAACCGTTGTGAACGATGGTCAATCGGGACAAACTAATCTTGTGACCAGATATTTAGATAACATTTCCAACAACCACTTAGTATAACAACGTTTGCAGATGAAGCTTCCCGTTTTTCATTCCTTATCTGCATTTATACCCGAACTTGTGTAGAAAAACAACCCTTTCCGGGATTTTACGTTAACCATTTGTAGCGGGAAACGTATCTCATTTACATGTTAAACACCTCCATTGTATTTAAGGGCTGTTCCATCATCTGGAAATGCAGGACTCTTTCATTTTTATACAAGTTTCTTTATCAAATATGAAAAACTTTGGAGAAGTGTATTTCACACGAAGTTTTTCAATAATATAAAACTATAAGATAAATTATATAAGATAATATAATTATATATATATATATATATATAAGATAATATAAGATGAATTGTCCATTTACTTTTCTCTCCGTGTAATTATAAGATAAATGTTCATGATGTTAAGTTGGAGCATTTTGCTACTGGATCAATGAATCAAATGATGAAAGTAGAACTTCTCATTGATGGTTCACACACATTCCTCTCTTCATGTCATTCTTAAAAAGATATCGATTTCTATTACCCAAAATAATCCAAATATTTCAATCGTTTTTTCATAGAAATGACTGAAATGAATTCCCATCGGTCGAATAATTTTACAATTATAGATAATGATATCCGTACAAATAGGCTAGATGTGACAAAATTTCCATGAATGCCACTTCAAAGTTGAAGATTTCTCATGACTCACATCTAAGCTTCAAATATCATTTTTTTCGGTGAATACGCTATCAGATTATATCGAATTACTGAAATTGATTTAAAAAAATAATCATGTTGAACATGGAGATATTATGAACAGAATCATGCTTGAATGAGTGAAGTTACCCATTAAAACTTCTGATTTTTATGCCATTCAGTGGGTGCGGCAAATTGTTGATTCTAACCAAAATGTAAAAAATACGGAACTCAATTTTTATTTCAGGTACTTTAATTTAGGGAAAGAATGTGACGGTGCTTTTAATACATTTTTTCTTGATAACAATCGATGTTGAATGAAGTTCAACTCAAATTTCTTCTATATGGAATAATGTTCAATATACATTACTGATCGACTTTTCTGGTCAAACGATAGAAAAACTGAGAGTAAATTCAACTATCGATTATGTAAATGCAAGTTTTCAAGATGTGATCTTGAAGTGATTGCATATGATCTGAGTAATTTGTTGTCATTCTTGATCTAGGAATGGCTTGTCAGATACTAAAATTAGGTGAAAAAATGTACACGATATCTGTAACTGAAATATGTGTTGTTGTTGTTAATGGAGTTGATACAATTGGATGCATTGGGTTTCCGTGTGTCTACATTCTTATTCTATGCAGTGGGATTGGACTGAACTAGATTTTCACGAAAAAGCTTCAGTATATGGTCCCACACTGTACAGGTTGCAGTTACAATTGACCGTAATATTCTCTTGAAGATCATAAAATCATCTTCACCCTCTGAAAACATCATATTGTCCATATGATTCAAGTCCTTTAATGACAGTTTCGTTTGGAAATGATAATCTCCCAACATATTCCCACAAAAAAAAAAAAAAATCCCACCACTTCTCCAACACGTCTATTTCTACATTCACCTCATCGTTCATCGTTAATCTTTGTTAATTAATCATTCAATAAACTAAAATCATATCAACAATGAAACTTCATAATTAATTTATTGGACTGATGATCTAATCAAGAGAAAATAAGATGAATAAATGATAATAATGAAAAAATATCAAAAATATCACCAACATATACGTCATAGCGTACATTGCGTACGTAATTAATAAATCACTCCTCAGTGCGAAACAGTTTTAAACATTCAAATTGTAAAATCAAGACAGAGAATTCGCACCAAATCATGTCCAATTATTATTCATGAGTGATCAACATTCAAATACACTACATACGTCTCTTTGTTGATATAGAGATAAGAGTAAATACACGAAATGCTGTGTCAATATGTATCATCAGGTTACCACGAGGGAATGTTGAGATGTAATTGGATAATTCAATGTTATGAATAACGATAAGCATATTAAATTCATAGCATGATGCTTCACACCGAATACCTTAGTGAGAGTTGAATTTGTGTAGCGCATATTTCGGAATGATCGTTACATAACTTCACCTTTAAGATTGTAGTTTTTCTAATTAGTGGATCAAATTCATTCATATTTTATTAATTTATTCAGATTTCATCCAACGATGCCGTTGAATTTCTGAAAACTTCACAAAGAAATAATGAACTATAATATAACATAAAAAGATAGTCAACATATGAATTCGTCACATGGTTATTTGACAAATTGCGAAAAATTGCGCTCTACGATGAACAAGTGTTTTGATTTTCGAGCAATTTACCGAATTCACTTCACTTTTTGATTATACTTAAGAGGATGTACTCTCCATTTCTGATACTGATTGAGGTAATATTGTGTTATTGGAGTGAACAATAGCTGTAGTTAGTAAACTGGCAGGATGTATATCTGCTTGATTAATCGTATCAAGCGATGTCATTGTCACCTTTACCTCTACTCGAACTACTTCTTATCATAAGTATGCACAATAATAGGCCTACTACATAGAAACGAGCAACTTGTAACAAAAGCGTCACATCTCTCTCTCTCTCACTCTCACTCTCTCTCTCTCTCTCTCTCTCTCTCTCTCTATCTCGCGCTTTTCTTCCCTGCCTCCTGTTTTCCCACTATCAATGCCTTTCTCTCTATCTTCTCCATTTCCACGCATCTTCTCACCCTCTCCACGAACTCGCTCACACACCATCCATCTACCTATGTTCTCCTCTCCTACTGCGAGATTCTATCTATGTATCTCTCTCTCACTCACATCACAGCAACTCTTCATCTCACTCTAGTCCTCTCACAGCTTCCCGGGTGAAGCAACTTTCTAGGACCGTGGGGCTGATTCGTGTGCCAAATCTCATAAACACTAAAAGTATCGACAAAAGCCCTTAAGGGGATGCAATACTCCATGTCTATGACAACAGTTATACTTGCTTCATTCGGAAACGACATCTCATGGGAGTCTGGACCATTCAATCAATCTGGACGACATTTTATTGGAGAATAAATATGAAATGGTTGGGAATTGTAATTGGATTACGAATTGCTATCGGACGATGGTACGTTGCGGGCAACTCCCATGTACAAAAACGACTGTATGTGATATATATATATATATATATATATATATATATATATATATATATATATATATATATATATATATATATATATGTATATTCATATATATACATATATATATATATATATATATATATATATATATATATATATTCATGTATGAATACATATATTAATATATACATATATATATATATATATATATATATATATATATATATATATATATATATATATATATATATATATATATATATAGGCTGGTTCACGGACCTTTTTATGTTCATAAAAATCACGGTCAATTCAGATATTCATTTAATTCCAATTAGTTTGATAAAGACATGTAATTTGATGTTATGGAATATGGTTAAAGTCGATAAAGAAGCTTTTTGAATTTACTTTCCCTACTCTGAAATGTCCGTCAGAAGCTAGTTTTTGTTTTCAAGATCACAATAAGTCGACTGAATACTGAAAGATGGAATTCAGTAGTTCCTAACAACATCACTCGATAGAAGTTATTTTTTTCTGAAAAGAAATGTCATTCTCTCTCGAGACTAATTTCTTCTGACAAAGTTCTTGTCAGACAGTTTTTAATTGACTTAAATTTTGATTTAATTTATAACAAAAGTAGGTTATCCTTCACTTATATATACTGTCTATATTTATATAGCCATCGAGCATCCGTACAATGAACTACTTGTAACATCTTTGACAAGTTTATAGTTTCGACTATCGACTATACGAAGTTCAATAACTCGATATCTCTCATGTCGAGATATTGCTTTAATATCGAGAGTTTGTTAGTTGCTGTGAGATAATCGAACGTCGTCTACCTCATGAAGTTAATGGAACAAGACGTGCCAGGAACATTATGTTCAGGCTTTCTTTATTGACGGATTATTTTTTACTCTCTGTTTCACTCTTTATCTGTTCAAAAAGAATCAGCTGGATTTGGTCCAAATGGATGAAGACAAGATGAAAGAAGTATATAATAAAAAGAGCGTCGAGTATTTTATTCCGAGTTTTATAATGTTATTATCATCATCAAATGATTCAAAATTAACATTTCTGTCAGCATTCATAGTGATCAATATATTAGCTACATGGAGATGACTCCATTCTTGTTAACCCAACATGAATAAACACATTGACTCTTCTGAATTTTAAAACATAGCCCTATGAATTGAATATTTCCAAGTCATTTTTCAACTTCAAATTCATTTTTTTCCTCACCAATGAAAATGGTAATCATCATTTTGCTCATGACATTTGGGCAGTGAAGGGCAGCTGAATCACCATGAATCAGCTGAAGTGAGAGATGGTCAGCATGAATCATGGAATAGGCCAAAAATATTCGAAAATTCCATCTCAAAGACTGGATTATAATGAAATACGATTCCAATATGAATATGAAATTAGAATATGAAAGAATGTTTTTTTTTAATTTTCATTCTCTTGAAATTATCAATTTATTTCAGTTTGTTCGATGTTTTAATATTATGACGTCGTTATTCAGCTGAACTATTCTTTCTACAAGTGTTTAGCTTATAAGAAAGCATCGGACACGATTAAGCTGAATCAAACATTTCTTTTTGTTGTCTTTAAGACGGTATCATATATCAAAACTTCGATATAACATAAATGCATATCTTTCAGTACCTTTGATATGGAAAATAGAAGAACTCTGAAACTGCTATCGTGAAGTTTCTCAAGTTTACATCTGAGAAACCATACTTCTTCGGTTGTTGAGCTGAGAAAATGCCAGAATACAAAGTTGATGATTTCATAGCATGTTTTCAGTGAAGAAGACAAACACCTACTGAATAATTGTGAAAACTCAGGTGATTTTTTATTTTAATGCAACTCTGTGAATGTAACGCTTCTGAAAGATACAGTTGCGGTTTTCCACTTTGAACCTTGTCTGAAAAAAAAGCTATTCTAAAAAAACCGCAGCTACCCAATTTCAACTGTGATATTTACGTTGCCATGTAGAGATGCCGTTATACCATAGAGTTGTATACACTAGAGTTCCATCTCAGAGACAAGGTGTGTTTCAGATCGCGTACTTCTGGCACGATATAGTGATATCAACAGAGTTTATCATAATATAATGCAGGTGTACCGACTCTCATACTAATAACTTGGCTGCTATTTGTGCTTTCTTGGGGACAGATCCAAGCCAATGGTTTTGCCTGTCGCGATTCAACGGAATCCCTCGTGAGCTAGATGTAGATTAGAATGGCTTGGGTATACCGGTGGGATTGTATGAAATTGTTGATCGTGTATAGTTCGATATGAAATCGATAGTTGCGCCACGAGTAAATGGGACCCTGGACGCAGATTCTGATACTGGAAATATTTCACTTTGAAGAAACGAGTGGGTACACTTTTATATTATGATGAAGTATTTTGGTATCACTACATCGTGCTTATGGTTACGTAGAAATATCATGGAACGGCGGCCATGTTCGTTTTTCAAATGCCAGTTGGAGCTATTCTCACGTTGGTAATTCAGGCATTAAATATAAAACAAGTTTTGGAATGAAAATGAATATTGTGGTTTAACGGAACAAGTTTTGGCTGGCGTACACCTGACAACAATCATCACAGCTTGGACAACGAACATGGCCGCCGTTTCTATGTCATCAAGTAGTACGAGTTTTCAACATGGAGTTATACTTCCAGTACGACAGTTCTATATACAACCCCATGATTATACCATACTGAGAAGTTATCAAGATGGTAAATGTTGAAGTTGCATAAGAATTTGGAAATTCAGTTTATAACATATTTCACACAGTCAAGTACTGATATTAGGCTGAATTTTGTTGCTGATATTTGAAAAAAGATGACTAACATTATGAAAATTTCTTAAATTTTTTTAATTACCGCAACGCCGGAAATGAGCGCTTCAGAGGGTCATGGAATAAAAGAAAGAGTTCCAAGCCGTAATTTTTAATGATCCGTTTAATTATTCCTTTTTTCATCGATTCATGGTGAAGGCTTGTGATGCTATTCGATGAGATAAAATCTTTTATCATTAGTGAACGCACGATTTACTGTGAATAATGGAATATTCAACATTAAGGAATCTCTAGAGAATACCAGCATCAATGTTATGTGTTTTATTAAATTTCTGAAATATTTGGGAACTTTTCAAGGAAAAGGCATCAAGATGGTATTTTTTTTTATTTGACATATTGAATAAAAACATACATACATTCCACATTATGATCCACAGAGCCAAATTGGGCTTGTCTGTGGTATAAAACACAATGATTATCAAACAGACGTGAACACATAATACATGACAATTCTAGTTGAACATCGTAATTTGAAACTTGAATAGACCTGAAAATGAAAAGTACATAATACAACATAGAGTCTAACAGTGATGAAGATATATAATTAAAGAGAAAGACTAGATGATGATAATAGTGCGAATGTATTATGAATACGTGAGTACGAGATAATCCTTTTTCCACTTTAATGTCGAATTTGATTATATATCTTAGCGAGTAATCCAGGAATAAAGTGGATATGAGATGCACTCCTGAACATGTTTGATGCATTATTACAATTATTTGAGTGGATTACGTTCTAGTATCCATTTTTCAATGTCATTTTTTAGAATAGAATATTGTTGCAAATCTCGTAAGTTTTATGGTATTTGATTGAAATAGTGAGGAACAGCATAGCACAGATTATTTTTCCGTACTTGTCATTAAATAGTGGTTTTTCATAATTATTATCCATTCTGAGTCTACTAGTAAATGGGTGGTCGTTGATGGTTTTGAAATCAATGGTTTTGACTCACAGTTTCACATAGGACATGGTTTTAGGAGCAAGAATTATGAATAAATCATTTGCACTGAAGCTAATATTGACAACTAAATCAATATCTACTTTTTCAATTGAAAATTGCATTTCTTGTTTCTATGATTCAAAAGAAATGCAATACGACGTATTCTCTATTTTTCAGCGTGAAGATTGATCAGAATCTCGCAATTTCTGTGCTCATGCTATCTTCTCCAAATATTGAAGCAGGAATGTATAACCTCCATATTTATCATGAAGTGCATTCCAAAATATATGTTCAATCATAATTCATGCACAGAAAATAAATTCATTTTCCAATTATCTTATCTATCGACGGAAAAGTACTGATAAAATCATAAAAATACAACTTTGGTCACAACAAAACTGTGTGTAACTTCAAATTTGTTGGATTTTTTCACCATAGAACCAAACGCTATAACCTTTTTGGTTATCCCTTCATAATATAATCATCCGTTTTTTAATTGAACGGAGACGTTAAAGGGAAAATTTTCCGTCAAACTGTTCAAAAGCATCGTTTTTTCCTTGTTCTTTACACAACAAAGCTTATCAATAACACTGGACATTAATTTCAGGTTACCTACCAGACATCACATCTGACGAAGATCCATAGAATATTTTCAAAACTCTCTTATGAAAACTGATTATTAATTCAGTGAAAGAATATAAAAACGACCGGTGGCTTCTTTTACTACATGGAATGTGGTATATGAATTGTGTAATAAGAAAAAAAATGAAATGGAAATTGAAAAATCATGGGAAATTATTCTGTCTGCTTCTGTGGAAATTGGATGGAAGAAATTTCCAATATAGAATCACTCCATGCATGACATGTGAATGTACTGAAATGATTTAAAGTCTCTAGCAAGTTTGAATCTAGGCCTCTTATATATTCAGTTGAACTCGATCATTCATATGTATTATATTTTCGATCATGATTGAGAAATATGAATTGAATCAATTCCATCTTTTTTTTGTTGATTCAACTGGAAGTGAGATAACAAATTTGCGTGATGAAAATAGTTCAATGATAAGTGTCATATGTGATTCAGTATGCATAATCCATTAAATTTTCAATTTTTATGATACGTATTAATACAAACGTATAGGTTTTCTCAGAATTCGAATACATTATTTCTAATGAATTGTGTTTGTCTCTCGAGATCAATTTTGTTTGGCCTATATTTGATTATAGATGAAAAACGTTGTTTTCAATTATTCACGTTAATATGGAGTTGAATATTGAATAGAATGAACACCATGATACGCCATGCACCATGATCATCAATTGATAATAATAATAATATTATCGATTATTATGCCGATTTGAGAAATATCAGTTAATTAGAAGAGAGAATTTTCAATTGACATGAAACTCCATAACATTGAATTTGAGGTGGTTATATCTCTCTTGTGGTTCAAATTCTGTAAAGTCACACCTCTCAGTTTCTAACTTCAATCAATCATCGTGAAAAATAACTTTGTATCAATTTTCGATTTCAAAAACGAGAGAAAAAAAACATATAATACTCACACTTCTATCTATCTCAAACAGATATTCCAATTAGAACTATTATTCATGAAGTCAATTCAAGTGAGAATGTAGGAAAGTTCAGAGTTAATTTCCACTCGGATGTTCAGAATATGCAGATTTCAGTTTTTATCACAAATTAAAAATTAAAAACTAAAACTCTGAAATGAGAAGCTTCTCAATGCATCCACGTTTGCCTTTGTCTTTGAACTCTCATCATCGATTGTAGCCCCCAAAATGACCAAGATACGACTCTCTTATCGGATGTTTACAACAACATGTGTGGAAATGATAACATCACCACTCCAATCAACCCTTTCCCGGTTTCCCCACACCCCCAACCACCCAATTTCCCCGTCTACCACTTTCAAAACACTGTTAGTACCACGGTTACGAGGATCTTCAAGTAGTTTGTGATCGAACAGCTGGGAATGACGATCTCTGCTGAACTTATATGAGAGTTTATACATCGAAACATTTTGAAAGTCATTATGCCACGCATATCTTTGTTGTGGAACGATGGTGAGAGAATATTAGGTTCCACATATATGATAAGAACATTTTTGGTTGATTTCGAATAGAATGTTGAAAGTTTCAGATCAACAAAAATCCCATAATTTCTTACTGCTTGATCGGTTTATTGTACTATCAGATTCACTAGTTTCTTAAAAGATCATCGTTGTGATAGAGAGAAAGGAGAGGAAGAGTGATGAGAGAGAGAGAGAGAGAGAGAGAGAGAGAGAGAGAGAGAAAGAGAGAAAGAGAGAGAGAGAAAAAGAGAGAGAGAGAGAGAGAAAGAGAGAAAGAGAGAGAGAGAGAGAAAGAGAGAAAGAGAGAGAGAGAGAGAGAAAGAGAGAAAGAGAGAGAAAGAGAGAGAGAGAGAGAGAGAAAAAGAGAGAGAGAGAGAGAGAAATATAGATTTCCTAACAATGTAATAGCGCATTTTGATGGGATATGTAAATTGCAATGACCCATTTAGAGTGATCAACATTCAGACGCTTCTGGTGTAATAAATCTGATAATAACAGCAGAAAATTACATCTCAGTCGTAAAATGATTACTTATATCACATGTTGGAAACCATAAAATCGTTCATTATGATCGTTCACTCCAAACAGAAGGCTGTTATTTACTATTGGATATTTCATATGTTTATAATAAAACTTCATCTAATCGGATGTTGATATTATCATATTTCAAAGTGTTGTGAGATAATCGTTTTGATAGTCGCAATAAAGCACCTCCGGATTGTTTATGATGAAGACATCAAGACTTGAATGATCAATTATCAATTAATTACCCTATAACTAACCTTATAATCTGATGAACACTTTTTGAATGAAAGAATTATTGAAATGTATCGTACTTCATAACAATTCATTTTTGAGAAGTGGAACTAAATTAGTGGAGAATAAATACTCCATACATTATATTATCTTCATAATCTATCCTCACAAGCTTTTCTGATACAATCTTCCAGCTCGGAGTCGAATAACCTATTATCTACTTTGGATTTAGAAATGAGAATAGATAACAAAGTCTTTATTGAAATTGATAAATTCATGATAACAATAGGTGTGATATATTTTGAAAAACGTATTTGAATGATTGTGATGAATGTCGTTTGAAAATACTCAAAAGGATTATTCGAAAAAAAAAGAAAAACCCCCCAAAAATTGAGAACATGCATTATTGTTGAGACAACAATGATGTGGATATTTGACAATTCTGATGGAAATCATGTCAGAAAATTTCTATCAAAATTGATTCGAATATCTTGCTAATCTTAAGGCATACGCTTCGTTTCACGAGTTATTAGCCGCGAATCATATTCTTCAGAAGAAAATATTTCATAGTTCTATACTTCCACCCATGAGTACATTTTGAATAAGTACATTTACCAAAATTCTCTGCATTCAACTTTATTCTATCAACGCTATAGAGTTAAATTCGAAAATTACACTTTACTACTCTTTTTGTTTTACTCATTTTGTTCTTCACTGAACTTAAAATCGACATTGTTGAAATAAGTACAAGTATTTAGAATCAACTGCCACCAAACTAATGATTCAAAACTGTAATATAAATAGATAGATAATAAATAACAATTGAGAACCTCCTTCTCCAATGACACTCCAACGAATTTTGATGCTTTAAAACTGTTCGATATTTTTTCAAATAGCAACACAAATTATTAATTTATAATCATGAAACGTGGTACATCGGTCAGGGATGCAATCTGGCGTCAGTATTAATAATTTAGGAGTCATAAAATTGCACAGCTACAATCACCAGCTGAGTGCAAACTGGAAACAGGGCATGACTTTTAATAAGTTGTTTTTGATTCACTTGAAAGAGAATTCGAGAGATGCTTTGAAGGAATTGCAACATGAAATTAAAATGCTCCATTTGAAGAAATTGCATACATATAAAGAGGAATTTCTAGACGGAATGAGAACTTCACTTTATGAATGCATGAAATGACTTGATAAAAAAAAGTCGAGGAATTGAGAAATATCTACAATTCAATTGATTGTTTCTATCTTGTATTCAACAGCAGGTTGTATCATTGCTATGAAGTTCAACCGACTGATAATTAGTGCACCAAGCAAAGATCAGCTAATCAAGTTGTTATCACCCTTGATTTATTATATCATTTGTGTATCCAATCTGATAATTGACTGATCATCATCCAATTATCAGTTGAGAAGTAAATGTTACTATCAGTGAATCTATTGTGTATTCACATTCTGATGGAAGATATTGGAGAACTCGTATGTTGAGAAGAGAATCTTTTATTCCATATGATAAAGTGGTAATGGATTCATCGATGCTTCAGCCTGGTACCTCTACAAATACTTTGAAAGAACAAAGATTTATTGATTCATATTAGGCATCTAATTGATATTGATGGAGAATATTTCAATAGGTTCCTTCAAAGTTGAAGAGCAATATATGTGTGAATTGAATACGTTAATTTCATTGAAATTCAATTGTTTCGTAATATGATTTCTTTCAAAATAGTATATTCGATCCAGTTGATCAATTTTCTTGTGGTACAAATTGTTCAATCAAACTTTAAGATGGGATTTTATTCGACAAATTTCTAGTAATTATTCGGTCCATTCGAATTGAAATTGTCAGGTTTAATTAGATGAATTGAAAAATTGAATTCCAATTTTTCATACCATCTAATATAATGAAGAAATAACTTGAGCCATTGCATTCACAGACACAACAGTTATATGAAAATACTATGAGTTCATTGAATAAAAAGGAATTCGTGCGAAAACATTCATATTTTGCAATGGTTACTGTATGCTCCATTGACCCATCATCAACCAAGTTGTTCGGGAGTACAAAATATGATATTTACAGACATTATTTATTTTATGGGGCTCAAACCCATGCATTTTTTATACCTGTTTCCAAGTTGACTAGTTTTCAACAAGGGTTCTCAAGATATACTTATAACGTATTCGAAGTTGAACTATATGCAATTGCATTGTTCTACTTCTTTGTTTCTCATGACATTTCTATTCATTATGAACCTGACTCACATATTCACAGTTTCTCTTCAGTTCCTTCAGCAAGACAGAAGTGGTAATCAAATGAGAACAAAATGTACACCATTGTCACGTGTATTCACAATAATATATTACAATGATCGTGTAACTGATTTGGAGACGTGTTCTCAACTATTGTTATGTCGTATGTATTAAAATTAATATTGACGACACATTATTTGATTCGGTTCCGTTCGTTGATAAGTAAAACTGTTAAATTGAAGTTCATCAGAAAGAGAAAGATAAACCGGATCATGTGGGTTGAATACTAATCGAATTGAATGTGGTTCAACTCCACACGAAGGCTTCAACATATATAAAAGTTATTGAGTTTGGTTTCCAATAGTGTTTCACTGAGTACGAAGTGAGTTAAATGTTTCTAAGAATCGGAATGAAATAACCAGATGATTAGGCTTACATTTATTTGTTCGGACACAATTCACTGAATATGAATATATTTGATGTGCAGAATGGAAAATTTACTCAAATAAAATATAGTCCATCCATTTTTTCAGCATCAATTTTTCAGATGAATAATAAATACACTCAACAGTCGAAGAAATCCACTAAGTCTTCGAGAAAAACTTGATTGTGGGATAAAAAAAATATAGTCTGTATATTTACAATTTTCAATTTTCATATTGATTCATGCAAGGAGGCATTCATGAAAATTAATATGTTTCTCTGGAAAATAAAAATTGCATTCGACAGTCAAGTTGAGAAAAAAAAAAGAATATTGGGTGATGAACTATTTGAATTGGGGGGGACGAAAAATGTCGAATGAAAGTGGGACGTGGATTTAAGTTCCACATAAGGCATATCGGCCGCTTATTGATCGCTTATGGTCCTCAAATAACTTAGCTGGTGGTGGGTCGTCTAATTAAACAATAATCATCATTATTCATATATTCATACACCGATAGCAATAAACAGGTTGAAAATAACCGCATCATCAACCAACACGCAATAATGAAAGGTTGAAAATAGCCGCATTATTTCTGTTTTGATCCCACAGAAAAAATCTACACTTTTCTATTGTTGTCCAACACATCGGGCTATCACGTGAGGTTTGAATGTACTTAGAAAGCTGCTAATTCAGTTCTAATTGATGGTTAGGTTGAGGGGAAGGAGGGGTATAGAATCATTCGGACCTAGTCCATGCAATAGCCAAGTCGGTGAATCTATTAATACGACTGAGCGACCGTTTGAATCGCACTTAGACATTCAATTATACAATACGCCAAACATTCACACTGGGTGACACTCAACATCGTCAAGAACTTATTGTTTTTTTTGTTGGCATTTTTTAAGGTCTAACCTCCATTACCTCATGGTCATGAAAAAATGTATGATTTTTTGTCAGTCGGTTCGTTTTGATGTGCTCGATAATGATATCCAAACAAATGATGGGCTAACCAAAATGAATTTTGAGTTACATAACTTCAAATACTGGATGTTTCCCTATCATTCAACACGCAATTTTCAAATTTCATGTGTTTTTCTACAGATCAACAGATCATTAAAATATACTCAAAAGAATGGCATTCAATCAAAAAACTTGTTTTACTGTAGATGAAGATATTACGAATAGAATTACGCAACAATAAATGTAGGTACCCTCTCTAATTTATGAATCACACTCATTTTAAGAGGGGAAATAGTTGATTTTTTACCAAAATAAAGTCAAAATAGCAACTTAATATTCCATTAAAGCTCTGTAACTTCGGCCAAAAAATATGACAGTGTTTTTGATGTAATTTCAATTCAAGAATATACATGTTCAATAAAGCTTTACTCAAATTTCCTCAATGTAGAATTAATTTCAAAATTACTTTTTGACTCTGCTGACCAATCGGGTGTTAGACTTCAAGCATTTGACTAGAAGTATGTGCCAGTCACGTGACAACACAATAAAATAAACATGATTGGGACACGATCTCCCCCATCTCGAGCTCCATCAGTTTTACATCATCATCATCGTCCCACATCTTCTACTTCGATATTCCACTGTGGCGGTCTGAACAAAACTGTTATAGATCATACTTTTCACGTACGTGACGTCTTGAAAAGAATATTGTTCTTGTGAACCTCGAAGTTCAGATATTTTCCAACTATTTCTTATAGCGATACCTATCGGCCAACCACTGGAATCACAATGTGAACAGAATAGTAAAAAAAATATTGAAAAGTTGGCATGCATGTCACAGGAACATGTGAGTATACTTTTCTTCCAACATTTTCAAAATCATTTATCAACTTTTAATCGTGACCAAAGAGAAGTTTGTCGAATCATTTGTGAACTATTCATCGGTCAGCAAGGTATTTGATGAACTTCGAGGTTGGAACTTTGTGGTTGAAACTCTGCAAATCGTGTGTATAGAAATAGGAAAGTAATCAAAGTAGTTCATCTGCTGAAAAACGATGTTAATTTGGTTGGATGAAATCAGTGTGCGTGATTCTAGTGGAAGATAACGGAAAACGACGTATAATTAACCATACAATCATGTTGCCAAAATTGGTTATTTGATGAAACGGAGAGGCTCTAATCACTTGATTGGAAAGTTCTCGACTGAATAACATCAAATACTGTACATGAGACGGTGCGAATAGATTTGGCTTTATGCGTCCTCAATCTCCATATGGAAAAAAGATCCCACCAGGGTGATTAATATTGCCAATGTTCATAATGGATCGATAGTATTTCTGTAGGTACTTCTTTTCACGGTTCACGGTATTCATATTAATACGTTCATCCGGCAAGCCACTACGATTGTTTAGTTCTGGTTGACGCTAGAAATGACCTTGAAACATGCATCTGGTTTCACATACATAATTTAATTCTTTCTTGAGATATTTCATCGAGTATGGTATTGATTGTTTTGTAAAATAACTGATTTTGGTCCAAATTGAGAATGTAGGGAGCAAACATACGCGCTTGGCATACCAAATCGGAGAAATTCACTCCATATTCTGTTGTAAATGAAGGTACCGGTAGCAGAATCTATTGAATTGTATTGAAACGGTTATATGTATGATTGAGGAATTGAGTTTATCTGATAGAGGAACACCAATTAACTCTATCAATGTGTGAATTGCCATCTTCATACTGACTGTCTACTGGATTTCTAGTATGTAACTACTACATATGTTCAACGCATTTTTAAACCAGCTTTCTGCGAAATCTTCTCGGATTTTTTTCCATCTTTAATTTTCAGTATTCTATTTTGACATTAATAGATCGATGAATGACATAATATCAGATACATTTCTTAAGATAGTACCCCACAAAGCTCATATTCGAATTAGCTCACAACAAGTATTAGTTCGACTTTATTCAGCTATTTTTATTTTCTTGCGTTGCTTCATTTCAAGAGCTATACAGAATAGATGATGAAATATGAAATGATACAATTTATTGATCCTATGTATTCCATTAGTAGTAGTTCTAAGTCAAAATTCCAACAATTTCCGTGGAGAGAAACAATCATTCAAAAATACTCTAATTGTACTGATATGAGAATTATTTTTTATTAATTTCTTCTCAAATTGAAAATCACAGTTATACACCTTCGAATAATTCAGGCCAAAAAAACATATTGACGGGCACATAATTACCATCACATTCACATATGTGATATACTGATTCTGCTTTCCGTTGGATCAACTACCAATGTCTGTAGCATACAACTATATTGATTTTTATACATGGGTGGAGGTGCCGGAATATTGCTATCGACTTGTGTCAATTATATCAAATGACCGCAGAAGGATATGATCAAAAATCTTCCTAAATAAAACAGAGAAATCAAATTCAATTACAATAAATACAACTAAAATCCAGTTTCATTTTTGGATCCTTGAAAAACGATCATCCGTCTCTCGTAGGCTTATTTTATACCTCATTATGTCGTATAGTGGAGTCAATGCGGCATTTTTTTATACCATTTTTACGATTGAGTTCACCGTATATGAAATACACTCCTACATAAAAATATACTCCTAATAAAATGCGTCTCATATTCGTTACTTTGACGGTCTGCGAAAACCACTCGAAGAGGTAATAAAGTAAGTGGGTTCTCATCAAGTTACTTGAACCATAGAGAAGCTACTCCATGGTTGAACAATATATAATTCAGTAGTACGAAATTTTACCAAAAAGGGTGAAGTTGAACCTTACATATATTTTATACCTTATCAGTTCATCGACTGTGCAAGGTATATTGTTGATAGAAAATGTAATAATTATCAAAAGGGCATTGTGATCGAATAATATACGTATTGATTGATTGCATTATTTGATAACCATGTTCATGACTATCAGAAAAGAACCAGAGGTCAACTTTAAGTATCATCTGAACTTTCCAGTTTGATAACATACTACGTTTTTGAGCACTTTGGTTCCAAATATAATGTTGGTGAATTCGTGGGGTATTTTTAAATGATTCTGACTGTCTAAACAAACTGAAGAATAAAGAAATTGGTGTTCGAAAACAAGTGAAAAATTTTGCTATTCTCTCGATGAATTGATCCGCATAAATGGTTGATCGAATCAAACTTGATATTTCAATCATATGATGAAAAGAATATTTGAAAAATGGATAATATTGATGAAGAATTTCCAATTCAGAGGATAATTTTGAAATTAAATCGATTCTTTTACAAAAACAAATCGAATCTCACGATGGTCATTATCTATCCATAAAATATGAAATACAGTCCTTTTTATATTGGCATGTGGAATACAGTTATTGTGATAAATCACTTACATTTTTTTTACAGAATAATACTAAACAAAACTTGGAAGATTGAGAATGATATCATTTTAAGAATTGTGTCATCCATCATTTGAAGTTTCTAAAAAAACGAATCCCAGCAAACCCAATGGAGAATGAAAAAACTTTCGCAACTAGAATATAACTTCTAATTCCATTCGGAAAAGTTTTTCTGGAAAAATGTCTCTGATATCGATGTTTCCTCACATTATACTGTTGAACACATTCCTATTCTAGGAATCGATTCGAGAAAACTTGTGATTAATTCTTGAAGTTGATATAGATCACTTTATTACTCACTTCAAATATCATGGCTGAACAGTATAATAATAATCCATTTTTGTCCATGGATATATTCGTATTGGTTCATTTCAAAAAACTTGTCAACGTTTCTCATGAATATATCAACATTAAATGATTTGAATAAAATAAAATTGATAATTAATCAAATGATTAAAATTGATATTTCATTTTCATATCTTATATTATTATTATTATTCATTGACTAAAATAGCAAGCTTCTATATTTTTATTGAATTATAATATTCACATCATCTAGGAATCGTTTCGGGTATGAAATGATGATCAGTACACCATTCTACTTCCTGATAAACGGACCCTCAGTTTCGTACTGACAACATTGTATTGATAATTAAGCTCGTAAAATAACTTACGTGAGCAAGGTGTTAACAAGTTCTAATCCACTAATATCGCTTAATCCGCCATCATTTCATACAACAAAACCTGAACAGAGTATTGGCTCAACGAAAACCTAATGTGGAGAGTATAATTTATGAATTAAATCCACACTACTTTGTAAACAATAGCGATTTTCTAACAAAGTAATAACACATATACATTTCATTTCTGGAATAATCAATCAAAATGTGTTGATGGATTTTTTTCAATGAATCTGATCCATTGGGATTGAGTATGCCATGCAGGCTCTACTTTCAACACAATACGTATATATTGGGGTGATATTGAAACGCTTGAGTCTGGTTCGGGACACGAACCCAGCAGTGACGGCCGTGCCAGTAGAAATAGGAGTGTAATTCCATTTCGGGGTGTCAGCAGAGAGAATAAGTTGAGAAAGTGATGAGTGAGGTGAGAAAATGAACACCCGCAGGTATGATTAAAAATGAGAGGAAAGAACAATATTTCAATGATGAATACATGGGTTGAATAATGCACACATGTTTGGTTCTTATAGTGATCCAAAATATAATAAATACGATTGAAATCTATTCTTTCATCATTTTTCCATTTTCCACTGATGACAATATTCTATAAGGACTTGAATGATGTTATGAACTCAATTACTTAATATATGTAAAAAGCTAGACTTGGCAGAACAAAAATGAATCAAAAATGCATAAAATCTTTAATACAGGAAAAAATTGTATGATAATCAATTAGGTTCCTTCTACGATTTGTTACGAGAATGATGATTTTGTTCACTCAGTTTGAGCTTGGGATCAGATACTCTGCAACAACTCAAACTATCTCTGGATTTTGACGCAATTTATCAATTTGATGAATTTAATTTTCCTTTGCTAACTATACAAGCAGAACATTGTGAACGCGTGTGTGTAATCTATGTTCTCCAATCCTTTATATAATATGGAGAAATAAAATCGATATATATATATATATATATATATATATATATATATATATATATATATATATATATATATATATATGATATTTCAGATGTAGGTATAAGACTTGGTTAGAAAGTAATCAACATTTTGTCTTTTGCACATGAAAATTTGAAAAGCTTGACCATTTTAAAAAATCGTATCTACAGAATTTGAGAATCAAAATTCCAACCTATGTATCTTCACCTAGATTATTTTCCGTATACATTTTCAGGCAATTCTCACATTCTCAGCATTCAATAACATATAGCCTGCTTTCGAAAGAACAGTTTTCTCTATCGACATAGATAATATGACTCGAAAGGATTGTTCTTGAATTGAGGCTTCGGTGAGAGCATGGATCTCAGAACAAACTACCAAAGACTGAGAAATTTCATCACTGTGGAGAAAATAATGGAAATGATTCAACAAACTGTGATCATTACATCTCATGATCACGGAAATGATTCAATCATACATGAAATAAAGAACACAAGTGTTAGTATGCTGGTATGCCGCAATCTTGCAGCTGTTTCACTTCAATGTTATCATAATAAAATTTAAAATTAAACGAATACTTCTCATTGTCATTCATTTCTACTGCCTGCATGTGGACCATTCTCAACTCTTTGTTCTGAATAACTCGCGTTCATTGAATTCGTGGTATGAATCTATATGTTCTTCCAAGCTCAGCATTCATTTCATCAACAGCTGGTGTTACATTTTTCAAATCAAAACCGACATACATTAGGGCCTGGTTTTGTGATATTTGGTTAACGAGTCCTCACGCTAATCGACAAATTGAGAGATCGGACGTAACCAGTGGAAATGAGATGTATCGATAAACTTTCGAAAAACTACTGAAACATTATAGCTGAATGGAAGGATCTTATAATGAACGGTATATTATATAGGAGAGTTGACGGCTCAAAGGAATTGATATGACTGCCCAATCGCGCCTGATCCTGACTTGGATACTTGTGTCATTTCCGTCAGTTAAAAAATTGAATTACTGGTTCAATATCACGTTTTCTGGCCAAGACTCTATATTCGTAGAGCTTTACAGAAAGGTAAATACTATACTTAAAAATCCAATCCTAGAGATGTTGAAAAAATAATTTTGAGCTCCCAAGCTGTAGCAAGTGGTGAGGCC
This sequence comes from Brachyptera risi, assembly GCA_964007535.1. Taxonomy (NCBI): domain Eukaryota; kingdom Metazoa; phylum Arthropoda; class Insecta; order Plecoptera; family Taeniopterygidae; genus Brachyptera; species Brachyptera risi. Next base: position 18,503,872 of record OZ023337.1, read on the forward strand.
ACTCCTATTTGATAATTATTCATACAGGGTTTCAGACAATCATGTCAATTTTTCAGATGTCAGGATGAATATGAATTATCATTGGAAAACAACAATTTCATCAAAACATCTGTAATTCAACTCATGTAAAGCTCGTTCTATCAAAATGACAATATATCATGTGTCAATATATTTTCATGTGGAGAGAATATGATGTATATGAATGAATATATATATATATATATATATATATATATATATATATATATATATATATATATATATATATATATATATATATATATTCATATCATTATTTTTTCTCATCGGTAAATGCATCTTGAAACAATGGAGTAATTGCTTCTGAACGATATTATTGACTCATCCTTGATCCTGATTGGCGAAAAATCATTATTCATCAATATCTTATTGTTGATGATATTTCAAGTCATTCGTCAATCACTCTGCTATTCAAAAATCCTCATTCCATTAAAAAAGTACATTTTCAATACACAACATTCCCACGTACAATTCCCAGCTCTCTTCTCACGCCACTTTTCCTCTGATCCTCTCTTTTGTTTCGCGCACGACTCTATTATCACAATATGGCGTGATCATTATTAAACCTAGACAATATTTTCTCCTTCGTGATCCGCTATTACCAATCCATAAACCAACTGACTGCTCAAGCTCACTCATATATACCCCATGCAGGTCGTACGATGCTGTACCGGTGGATATTAACAAAGAAACATAAGTTAAGTATAGCTATAGTTTCGCAATACTCCGCAAATAGCGTCCTTTAGTGATGAATGATGATACAATGATGATACGACCATATATCATCACAGTTCATAGATGAAGTTATGATATGAAACGCTAGTTATGAAAAACGGAAGAGTTCAAAATTAGGTCAAGTTCAGTTGTTATAAGGTGGGAAATTGCTGGTGGTGCTAGTGGATATATATATATATATATATATATATATATATATATATATATATATATATATATATTTATATATATATATATAAAACAGGAGAGAGAGAGACCAATAGGGAGGATGAGAGAGAAAATTATCATCGATGCATTGAAGTTCTAAGGGTACTACAAATTGCATAGTCAATTCTAGAATATATATTTTTTAATAACATCGAAACTTGATACAAAATCATTGTTCCCCAATTAAGGCTATGGATGAAAGATAGGATCGTTCGGACGGGGCACCACAAGGGCGATCTTACCACCCCATTTCGATTATTCAAAACTAATGGTCTTCAACACCAGGACTGCGCTGTCTGTGACCATAATTTATTCTAGAATATGAAGAGAATGACAATGGCAAGAGGTAGGTCAAGATTACAGTGGTGTTATTGTATCCGGGACAATAAACCGTTAGTGAAGGCCATATAAAGAGGATGGTTGTTTGGTTCACGACCCCACCATTGCATTGGTTTTGTGTGCGAATCAGGTGACACAGACACACATAAATATATGTATATATATATATATATATATATATATATATATATATATATATATATATATTTAATATATATATACATTCATATATTACGTTTGTACTTGTTCCGTATATTTCTGTTATCATGAATCAACTGATGATGGATGTTTATCCTTAATCATTAATTTCTCACACTTCTTTATTCACTCAACGTAACTTCAAACTTCGAAGCATTTCAGTAGTTTGAGATATGTTGGTGGAAATGTCAAGTCGTCTGTCAGCCCTTCACACTCCAATTGGATCTGTATTCGATAGTACTTCAGCACAAACATACCATCATACAATATAATAGTTTCAAGTAGAAAGAATGCATCACAATCAAATATATTCAGCAGGGAATACATCTTGTAGATGATTGAATCAAATCTATCAATCATTCTTATCATCATCAAATCAGTATCCAATTTAAATACTTCTGGTATTCAGTGCAATATTTACACTACCACTTTTGAGAAGTGATTTGTATATATAACTGTGATGAGCACAGAACATGTATTCAATATTAAAAATCAATAAAATATAATATTTTTCGATGGGCTCTAGTTCAATAACGATATTATATATTTCTTTAGATCACCAGTGGAATCATTGTTGACATGCAATTAAGTAGAGCCTACATTCGTGTATTTCGTAATTATCCTGGGTTACGATGTACCAATCTCAACAACTTGGCATTATTCGAACAAACGAATAACGCTGAAACTTTTACATTGAATTGGTTCTATCGATTATCCTTCAGCCTGTTTGGTATGTAAACGGCTGCCACCAACACTCGTGAATTTAGTTTCAAATTGATTATAAAGTTTCGGGAGCAAGTTTACAAAAATAAATAGTTTACCTTAATGATTTATATTCGTATAGGTAATGCATTTAACCGATGAGTCTGAAATACGATGGAATTCTGATTTAGATTTTTTATTTTGGGTCACGATTGTTGGCGGTCCCGAATGTCTGTCATTCCTATCTATCACCACAAACGGTCGGGAGTGTCGATCTTAACACTTCAAGGAAGTGATATTTCACATTGGTTTATGATTCATTGGTTTTTAGCGTCTGATATTGATATTTTACGTTAGACATATATGAATAAATTTACATGCTAACCATACATATCTCAGGAGCATTATGATTTTTATAACGTGAAAGAAAAATAATGATTTCACAATTATGATGATATATGCTAATTTTTATTCTTTTTCAATAACATCGAAACTTAATACAAAATCATTGTTTCCCAATTAAGGCTATGGATGAAAGATAGGATCGTTTGGACAGGGAACCACAGGGGCTATACCACCCCATTTTGATTATTTAAAACTAATGAACTTCAACACCAGGACTGCGCTGTCTGTGACCATAATTTTTCGCTGTAGATAAAAGTCTTTCAGTATAAACACACGAATTTTGATATCTTCCACTTTGAACTAAGTCTCTTGGGCAAAATGATCACTTCTTTCCATCAACAGCAGATGTAAAGTTCATCATTGAACAAAATGGACAAAATAAATTGGTGATAGGCCTATAATGTTATAATTAGGCCTATCACTCTACTAATTAATGGTCGTGGCCAATTAGTACTTCATCCAAGCATTTGCTTCGACGACTGTGAGGAACCACGAAAAATCAAATCTGGATGGATAAAAAAGGTATTTGTTGGTCTTGCGCTTCTTCTTTCAACTTCTTGTCTTCTTTTCTTCAAAAGAATAGTAATGATGATCAAAATCTCCACAAGAAGGTATTGTTCTCAATTTAAAACTGAGTGATCAACTAGAAGGAAGTGACAGGGTTCACGATGCCGGTACTTTTATTGTGGAGGAAATAGTCAAGTGTGATGTCTTGTGTAAGAGATCTCACTCAGGAGTTGATCAATTGAATAATTTGCATTGAGAGAGAGAGAGGAAACTTTCTTTGGCATTTTCACTTTTATTTTTTCTTGTTATCATCATCTCTTATGTCTTTCGAAATTTTTCTTTCTGCTTCCAACTATTATGATGATTTTCCTATTTGTTCTCATTGATATTTGTGGATATTGGTTATCAGATATCAGTTATTTATTGATATGATGTAAGTCGTTGAGAACATTGTTAAAAGAAATGTTCACTCTATGCAAATTCAATGGTGAATGAATGAATATTGTTGTTTCACGGTGCGTCAACGGCTAGGTTATATATAGTTATATGTAGTTCATATAGTTCACTCTAACAAAAAATGACCGATCATCAACTACTTTTATACAAATGTAGGAACAAAATCTATTATGTGGATTTCCAAGAATCTTATATATTTGTATATTTCAGAATCCAATATCAAATGGTTCTCACATTTGTTGACATCATCTTCAATTTGCTTCTTTTCTTTGACTTGGAATTCTATTTGGACCAAATATTCCCAAGTTTCTATTTGTTTACCTATCGTACGAAACACAAAAGAATATAGCTATGGGTAATCCGCCTTGAGCATTGATTTCATATATTTGATTGCAAAGCGTAGGTCAAAGTTGATTTACTGCCTAGTCATTTGGGAAATGATGAAATTATATGGAATTGAAAATAATGCGATGAGAAAAACCTTTCAGGCTGAGACGTTAGATGAGATTTAGGTACGGGTTTTGATTAGGGAGATGAAAATAAAATGGGAAGAAGACATTACATTTTTTTGTGTATATGTACTGGAAGAATGAGATACATTTCCACGCTGTTGAAGCTCGAACTTGACCCATTTTTTTGTTACTCCTGTAATTTGATATGCAGCTCCGGTTATCAATCCTAATAATTAAATCGATATCATTCATTCATACAAATATAACAATGTACACTGTTTGATAACACGTAAAACAGAACGATAATACATAGATGCTGTCAAATTGAGTTGCAATAAATCAGGTGATAAGTCTGTTCTGTTCCACTTTATGTTTCATTAATTGTACCTGTTGATCATTTTGATTGATAATCATGTTGATAAAATATTCATTCGATTTTTTTTAATGGTTCCATCCAATTAATGTAGTAATGTGTTCATCTTGTTCACACATTCACGATTCCCTGTGTCAAATCTAATGGAAGTAATGGTTTTTGAAGATATTTTCATCCCAATTTTTCCATTCCTTCTGGTTTATTCTCAGTTTCTGCTTCTCAAAAGTTGGTGAAGTCTTGTGATCCAACAATTTTTTGCTCATGCGTATTATCCACACAAATCATTATTCAGTAGCATCATATATTTGTGTAGCAAGAACAGAAATATGGGAATATTTTTCTTTCTCATATGCGGCACGGTAAAATTTAGCCTTCGTTCTTGCTCGCCTTACTAATCAAATACAAACTCTATTTCTCGATTTTTTGAAGTCAATCTGTCAATAATAATGTGATGCGAAAACTCCTGATCGAAGTGAACCATTCGTATATATAAATATACTCAGGTAGGGAAATATGTTCCGTTTCGAAAACATGATTTTAGAAGAGTTTGATTGATTGAGCAACACTGTGACAATTTGTTAACAGTTGTTGACAGTTGTTGACAGCTTCGGTAACGTGTGCACTGATTGAATGGTGATATCACGTGGTTCATATTTTTGGATTCATTGAAGGTTCATATACAATTCTAGGATTTTTTTTCTGAATATGATAGATCTCGAATAAGAATCGAATATGGTCGACCTCCGTTCGAATCTCGCAAAAGGCATGGGTTTCTATCGTTTTTATACCATCATCTCATACATACATCCAAACCATCTCGCTGTTGTACGCTTCAATAACCAAATCACGAATAATTGAATGTGATACAACGGAGATTGTGATAAACACATCTTGAACATAACCTGAGAAAATAACTACCCACCCGAGAAAATAAGTGAGTACCAAGTATCACATGAATGCATTTTCGAGAACCTCTTCAATTTTCCATGTACATGTTTTGGGGGGAAATTTGAATACAATGAAACACCAACAACAAAACATGATTATACTATGTAGCAAGATGTATTGAGGGTTGCGGCAAACCAATGCAATCCTAAATGCATATTGATAGGTAGAAACGTAAACAAATAATTTTTCTGTATCGCTTCAACATATTCTTAATTTTGAAATGAAAATAACGGAATACCAACATTATAATTGATCAGTAGTTTCACTAGTAAACTTTACAATATATGGAAACTAATTTCTCTTATTCAATCTATTAAACTCATCCTGCTGAACGATATGATTGTGAAATATATTATCTTGAAAGTAACATATCATACATTGAAAGATATGGATCGTTATCACAAAACAATCAAAGATCACTACAAACTGTATCACTACAACACAAACTACAACACTACAACTGTACAATTGTATCACTACGCGAGAAGAATACACATTCCTCTTTTGAATTGAAAATATTGATTTTATTGTTGGTAACAATAGTATGCATTCACAATTATTGTCGCGACAATGGAATGACAGTGGCACTGGAACCACAGTGGAAAGGTAGGCCTGAAAAGTCATAGATTAATCAGACAATGAATCAGACCATACCAAGTCAGTATACCTGAACAACTGAACACATATTTTTAATACTATACCAGGACGTGTATTTCAGCGTAGTAACTTCCAATAGCAACATATTGAATCGTTTTCAACAAAATAATGTTAACTTGTGAATGATTTTCGGAATTCATCCCTTTCGATTCTGATCAAGGGAATACGAAAATGGCAGATCATTCAATATATCACGCGTGAGAATCAATTCCATGTTTGAAAAACCGGGCAGCGTAGAACATTTGACCGATATAAATGGACACAGAAAGTGGATCGTTTTCAAGAGTGAAACGGGTCGTTTCTGTGTAGTTCCTATTGAATGTGGTGAAACGAAGTGGTAATATCACTACCTATTCTATACATTTGTTCGTTCAAAACACCACTATTGGTTGGAGTGGAATTGATCGCAATGGACCAACATGTTTCCATTGGTTTATTGAAGCGGTAGTTTTCCGTATAGGAAAATGTGTTGAAAATGTTGAAAATCGAAAAAGAGAATAATTCGTCCAAGATCCTTCAAAATGGCTGGTGAAAATCGTTGTTGATCAATACAGAGTAGACATAAACAAATATATTTGAATATGAACATTTTTGCTGAAATTCACGTATTCAAATACGATTAAAACGAAATAAGGAAATGACGATTTCCAAATGATTCTCATCACCAGAAAATTGAACACAAAATAATGAAGAATAATGTCAAGAATATTTCATTCATTACAAACTCAGCTGAGAACGGTTTCATTCCTGAAAATTCAATTAATTTCATCCGCTGAGTTCCATTATGCTTGCAAATAGCATATAATTCACTACGCAGGTGAAACGGAAGCTTGGAATCAGGTTGTTAACAAATGGTTTCGAAGTTGAATCAAGTCAACTTCTTTTGTTGGATATCTGTTTTTAATTGGAAAATAGATGGACAATTTGAATACATTTTTCCACACCGGAACTGAAACAAAATTGAGTACAGCTCAAGTTATTTAACGTTTGACGATGTAAGAAAATATCATTCAATTATATTAATGTATTAATCCTTATTGGGTTCAACGACGTAATTTAACTATCATGATTCATCGATGTCACACGAATGAATGATGAGATGATCAACTGATGAGATGAAAAATGATGTGAAGAAAAGATGTGAGAGAATATTGTGAAGTATGGTGGTGAAGAATACATCTGTGGTTCATCCTAAACCATTTCGTCATTAACCTAGGATATCGAGTCAAACCTCGAAAACAACCCTGTAATGATGGACATTGGAGATCGAATCGAAGTCCGATTTTCCCTCACTTTCCGGGTCATATGAAGCAAGCACATTAGCAATGCGCTCATTATTCCTGTCATAATTTTTTAGATAAGCGTAGCGAAGATTTCATTTCACGTACCGAAAAAAAAGGGCTTGGTTTTTATGTTTTTTTTTTTTGTAATTTTGTACGCGGCATGCAGGTCAGGAAAAAGTACTAGTCTTATCGACTTGAAACTTCTTCCACATATTTATGTCATACCAGAATAGGCTGGGATTGTTATCCAGAGAAATCTTTTGGAAGGTTTTTCCGGGAAAAAATCGTAAAGTTTGAAAAATTCTCATAAGAATAACCCGGAGGAAAAATACTTGAAAAACAAGAATTTTGTAAAAGCTCTCAAATTTCCACCGAATATGAAAAATACTATTATACACCTTTTCAGAGTTTTTTTGTAACATTCGAATGAAAAATAACTAAGAAAACGCAATAAAAGTGTACATTTTATTGAATATTTGGATTAATTGGATTTGCAAAGTGTATATGCGATAGGTTGCATCACTATAAATATCAACAAGTTGCAGATAATGTATTTGAACGTTCGAAGTAATCCAAGGTCCGTCAATGTAAATTGAGCTGACTTGGGTTATTTTTCATTCTACATTTCCATACTTCTTAGCTCATCTCACAACGCGCATCTCGCGTTTTCCTAGAATATTTCCATCCCACAACACTATTGTCACACTTGCGTACTCCGAATATTTGTAATCTTCTAGTCGCATCCATCTGGCTTTCAGGCACTGCCTTGTCAAATCAAGTCAAGTCGGGCGTGGATTCACCTTTCAACTTCCCCATTTGATAAACTATAATCCTTCTTGTGAATCATCCGCTCATTCATACCCCTAAATAACTCAACTGTTGGTGGGGTCGTTCAGCAAACGATAACCGTCATCAGCAATCTACTGAAACATGACTCACTTTGCACATAATTCTAATTCATCAACATTTCCACATCATCAATTAACATGAAATAGCCTGATTCGCTCATTCAATATTGATATATAAATTGCCTCGATAATCTCTCCCGTGGTGTGATAGGATTATTGATAGAACATCATAGTCGATAACATATATTGAACTCAACATTGTCTATTGATAACTATTTGAGATTAGTTATGGCTTAATGATTTCAATTTGCTTAACACTCTGATGTTTGCATGTGCTGACAGTATGCATGACTTATTTTCATTTTGGATTTTGTTGGTAGTAAGGTCAAAGGGTAACCCGTTTAACTATGGAGATCTTTGTGGGTAACACCACGGCAACAAATCGAATAATATTTTCATTCTGCTCAAATATCAAACATTGAGAAGAACAAACCAAATGTTGATCGTTTCAACAGAATCAAATTCATTTTTATTTTGATATACATGTGTTCATATTTATTTATGTCCATATAATTTATATTCATATTCATTTGATTGAAATCATGACACATTATTCCTATTGTGGTGTTGATTAGAATGACGCTTGTGATTTCTCATCTCAAATATCATGCTTTATCCTTCCTGATTTTAATTAAGTAACAAATAATTCGTCCAAAGTTTTAGATGATGAAAAAAAACAGACACAATCTACAATTATTTCAGCTTCAGAATTAACTATTATTTTTAGTTCCGCTGGAAATTCAAATACCTACATTTGAACAGTAATAGTAATAGTAATTATTTAATCGGTCAACATCTCATTTAATTTTCTATTCTTGCCTTAGTGTTATTTATATTCGCGTTTGTTCTTTTGTTTCACCAACTCACCTTTATTACCATTCCATTATTTTTTTTCTCAAATACATTTTTTTACATAACTCTTGATACTCAATTTTTGAATTACGAAAAAGTTCTTCAAAGTAATGCCTCTGTTATATTCTCTTACATTTAATTATCTTATTTTCAAAATATATTGCATTGTTCTTATAAATTTTGCTATACTGTGTCCGTGTGGCAACCGTTTTGGCAGCAGTGTTTTTAATAAACTTCTCTCTCTCAATATACAATAATATACAGTAATATATAATATGAAGCAATGTGGAATGGAACAGAATGAATTAAGATATTCTTTCTCGAGAATACCACTATATGAACATACCATGATTGACATATAGAACAATTCGAAACGATTATCTACATATCATTATTGATTATATATTTTTTTTTGAAAAGGGTCTCAGAAGTGATTGGTCACATCGTAAAAATCGGCTACAAAAGATCACTATACACTATAATAACAGCGATAAATGTTGTGAAATGATGTATTTCCACTTATATTGTATTATTTATACATCCAGTTTGATCACCTGTGAAGTCATCACATCAATTGAGGTATCAAAATGAATAGCGATCATGATTGAATTATGAAATTGAAATGGAAAACGTATATTGGACGTTGATCACTTCACCTATCATATTTTATAGATACTATATACGAATAGGAAGGGTAAGTAAGTTCCGGCTATTTCGCTCGCAGGGTTGATTTCACTTTGTTCACCAATCAGCTAGAATACCCTCAAGCTTATTATGAGAGTATAATCATATTCTGTTTGTTTTCAATATTGACATGTAGTACAAGGCGAGTACAAGGTTTATTGTGTTGAACCTCAACCATCCATCAACAGTAGTGTATTACACTATAACTGGTAACATCATTCGATGATTCGAAATCGAAGTTGGATCAAATGAGCATTCAACAGTTTTTGAATAGAACTGAATCAACTCTCAATATAATAATGAATTATTGATATTGAAACAATGTTCATATCAGTGGTTAGCGTACTGAATCACCATTTAAGAGACCAGGGTTCGATACCAAAACACGGTCGACCATCCTGAGTAAGCTTTATTGATATTTTCCTTTCTCGTTGATGTGAAACCTGAGATAGTTCTTCTAAATAAGAGAAAAAAAACTCTCGTTTCTATAATTCAAAGAGATAACTTGAATTCATCAAACAGATCAGTCATGCACTAACTTCATTTGAACTATGAACTACATTTGTCAAATGATTCATATTAAAATATATTGATCATAATATTGATATTGAAATTTAATACACGCAGGGCTTGTGCTTGAAACCCGCGTAACCGTTTATTAGAGTTTCGATCTGAGTTTTCATGAACATAATACAAAAATCATTCATGTATTCGTACCCCAATATAACTCCGCCATTGGTTCTGTAGTTTAATGAACAATAGAGCCAATAGATGCAACTACAACGGTTGTAATCAAACTTCTCCATGAAATATTAACATCACTTTCACGTACGAAAATAACAAGGTATAACACCAGTCTTGTAATCAAAACTACTGTACCATTGTCACATATTGAAACAGTCGAACATTCATGAGACCAACATTGACAAGTCACATCCTAATGTCCATACTTCAACTACATATAACACGTAGCGCCTGTAGGCCTACAACATAAACCCATATGTTACGTGCGATGTACCGGACACATGGTGTATAGCTGAATGATGGGGGTATGATGTGGGGTGGGTTGATGAGGGTACCATTTGGGGGTCGGGTGGTGGGGATACTATTGAGGGATGAGTTGGTGATGGAAATCACGTTAGTTCAGTACGCGAGGTCATTGGTTCGACCACATGGGAGCAGAGGAGCCTATATAATATGATTACAAGTGCATGTGTGTGTAACAGTGTGTATAAGCCTACACAAGTGTTAAATAGATGGGAGTTCGGTTGATTAAGTTGGTTGAAATTATTATATAGAAATACCGTGTGCATAGATATATTTTCGAATTTGTATTTTGTGTAATAATGATAATAATAATAATAATAATGCATTCACAACATACTTATTTACAGGTTATGTTTCGTCAGGATGGTATACATTTTCAAAACTTATTTAATAGTTCATGAATATTATAGAACTCCTTTCTCTGTCAAATAGATATTGCTCCACATTAATTTTAAATATATAGGAAGATTCTATACATTTTAATTCTTCAGGAAGAGCATCAAAAAGTTTAACAGCATTTTGGTCAAGTCCCGACTCATAAAGGGCAGTGTGATGACTCCAAGTTACAAGATTGTTTTTATTGCGGGTGTTGTATGCATGAGTAGTTTTACTACATATTTTCACATATTCTAAATATATTTGCTCCACTTTATCACTGTTCTTATTCTTTCCTGCTCTCTTGTTATGTAAATGAGATGAAGAATTGAAAAATCATGAATTGAAATTGAAAATTGAAAATTGAGAAGCCAATTACCGAAGTTTGTAGACGTGAAATTACTTCGCTGTTGACGCGCTTCTTAGCCCAAAAGTTCATTCAAAGACAGAATATTTCATTGGCATATAGTTGGAGGAACACCTTCATCTCAAGCGATTGCATGTGAAATCTTTTCTCGTTTCGTGAAAATGAACGAGTATGAAGATGAGGCATTGTTCTCTATAAAAAATGTGCGGTCTGTTTCTTTGATTTTTTCTTTCTAGAAACTTTTTCTAATAAAAATTAAGGTGAGAGCATAAAATAGAATAAAACATGTCGACTCCGGTTTTCCAGACCATTTCATCTCATTTATGATGCTCAAAAATAATAATGATCGTATAATCAATTATGATTGAGTTTATACAAAATTGATACATTTTCCACTGAATTAGAATCAGATGTGGATAGTTTATTAATATGAACAGTTTTATTATTAGAACTTTGCAATAAATCTTGAAACGCATAACTATTCTCACACACCCACCTCCAGGTTTATTAAACTTGAAGAAGGTCCGCACCTTGATATAGATAACGTATGCTATATTAAGATGTAAACCATCACGTATGTTTACTCCTGCTATATTTACAGACGCAATTGTTGACACATCGGAGCTATCGAACGGCAATGGTGGGGTATTGGACAGACGGTCGATAGCTAACGTCAATATCCAGGTAATAATATCGTCATAAATTCCTCACAAAATAAGGAAATTGTAGACAATTTATTCACTGGGCGGATGTGTGCGTCGATTTTCATTTACGTTTCTTGTGCTGATGTTTCCCATATTGCCGTTCCTTATGATATAACATGAGTATTCCAATACATGGTAATATTCTCGGTTAGCAAACAGAAATGTGGTGAATATATCGTTCCAAGGTAAGAATATTTTTGAATTCCGATTATTCATTGATTTATTTTTCAATCAATATTGAAATGTAATCATATGGACTGATGATAACAACAAGTATTGTGAGATCTATTTGTAACTAAAGCTCAAATGTATTTATGAAGACTCATGATAACCACGAGTATTATGGAATATATATTGATGTATAACTAGCTAAAAAGATATAAAAGTAATTCACATTTTGTTTTTCATTCTGGTGGACATTCGTCGTCTCATATCTTGCAGGTAGTTTTGCGTCTAGTTGAAATAAGTAATTTAATTTCCAGTAAAGTATCGACGTGATGAAAAAAATGATGCGTTGTCCTTGTCTACCTCCTATAAATAAGTATTATCGTTATTTTCCAAGTTAGCTAGCTACATGATAACCGAACTTGTACTAAAAGTTTAAGAGTCTTTAATGTTAGAGTCGTATACCTTAAGGTCTGAAAGTTTGAAACATTCTCACAGAAAGTTTACGTTCAAGTACTTACAAAAATAAACACTCCACAGTATTAGTTCCAGGGAGCCACGAGTTGTATTATTGTACGTACATTATAGTGTATGTCGCAAGTTATCACATCTAACTGTTGTCTAATATTCAAGTTCCAATTCATGAATATGTAGGCGAATTGAAATTGGGCCCTTATATTTTCATGAAATGAAATCTCACTCTATATCCAACAATAGTATTGAACAATAGTCCAATAGCAATCGAATATAGTTTTAATTTGAATTTAATCAATGTATCAAATGGTAGAACATGAATATCACTCTCGTATTATTGGGAGATTGGGAATAAGAGAGATGAGTCACGTAATCGCTCACGACAGTATGACGGGGACCGCAGAGCGGCTAGTCCAATGTTTTCCCCAGTTTTTCTAATCCCTATATTTTCAACTGCATTTCAATGTCTCATCACGAGTAAGGATACAATGTCGTCGAGATTTCTGTATGAGCTATTTTATCGATGAATTCAAATTCAAGTATTTATTTAATTCACATCTTGACGTAACTTTCGAACATTAATGATTGACTTTGCTTCATTTTGAAATGTTTCGTATCGATTATTTCAACTCAAAATATTTTCAGTCCATGTAGATTGAATCACATCATCCCACATTCTGGTCCAGTTTCACCGATTCTACTAATTTCACTTTTTCATTTCGAAAAGTTAATCTACATATATTTGGTTCACCGTTTGTATTCTTCTCCTGTCCTCTTTGATTTGTGATAAGATGAGGAATGAAAAGATTCATGAATTGAAATTATGAATTGAAGTTGAAATTCAACAATGTTTGCTGGACAATGTCATAATGTATAGGCCCGTACAAGTGATAATGAACATAATATCACCTCGATTCAAAAGAATCTGTTTCCACAATATTACGTATTTTTATCCGAAACTTAGACCTTTGATTCACAATATGATGGGTAAAAAATGGTTATGGAATGGATAGTACAAACTGTAATCACTACTCTTATTATGGATCAAAATACAGCTTTTTTCATGAATATCCCCTTCGAAATTAGTTCAAGAATATCACTCAGGTACTATTCTGAAAAATCAAATGGTCTGGCACTTCAATTTTTCTGATCTCCATCTCTACTAGAATTGGGCTGATGACAGATAATAGTCTTTTTGATTTTATGTATTTTTATGAACCCTTATTCATAATATGGTATCAATCATTATTATCAATCATTTTGTTGCACGTTAAAAATTTGAAAAATAGTGTTTACAATACTAGTTCCAGTTTTACGCATCTTATTGCTTGAAACATGTTGCTATTTACCGTTCAACATATGCCTTTATCTCAGCTATTTTCAGTCGAGAGACTTTGGAACTGAAATATCTCCACGCGTAGGGATCGGTCAGCGTAATCCTATGCCAATGTTAGGTCTATGGGAAGTTAGAAAGAGATATATCACGGTAAACCCTATCTTCTTAACCAACCCTCCAATTTCAACCCACTTATTTCTGGATAAAGAGTCCCACTGCGTAGCCATGTTCGATATCTCTCTCTTCCTATCCCTCTATCTCTCTCTCTCTCTCTCGCTCTCTCTCTCTCTCTCTCTCTCTCGCTCTCTATCTTTCTCTATTTCTCTCTGCCATGCCCCTTCCTTCATATCTGCCAAATGCCACGCAATCTTACACGGATTACACTGTATTTCTGACCTATAAATTTCTAACGTTATAGGTAGCTAGTATTCTAAGGTCAATTAAAGGGGCTAGTGAAAGAGTCCTGATTTCGTTCGTGTTCTAATAAATAGAAAATAATGCATATTATGTTCATATTTTTCTTTAGCATTCTCTGAAATTCCATGCTTCTGGAGTGAATCAATGAACTAAATGTGTGTATGGATAATTGTTATTCTATATATGAAACAAACGTCTTGTTGTATCAGGTCGATTGCTTGAAATGGTTCTTTTTGATGAAACAAATTTTTTGAATAATTGTCTTCTTGGACCAATCGAAAAAATGATAATTGATGATGACACTTTCAGGTGAGCTTCGTGAACCTTCAATTCTAGGATATTTTAAAAGATGTTCCGCAATTCTCTTAAAATATATCAGAATCACAGAATTGAGTATGGATCATCAGTACTCAAATTTAGTTGCAAAATGAAACACAAGCATGAAATATCATTCGGAAGATATTTACTCATTTTTCAGGGCTATTCTTGTAAGAAGTTTCATCATATATTTTTTTTATCGAACATTCATCATTATGACAAAACACTTCCTATTAACATAACTAGGCAAACGCGTTATGTGTTTCCGCGTTGATGGATGAGCTGGAACATATCAACTTATCTTTGGATTGGTTATTATATATATATATACACCTTGAGATCCAAACCATTACATCACTGCCATCTTATTTTCCATTAATAATTGGATGAGCGAAGCGAAGACTCAATTACACTATACCGAAAAAAAAGTGCCTGTTTTTTTTTTTGTTTTTTTTTTTTTTTTTTGTTTTTTTGTTCGCGCTCCACAGGTCAGACAAAAATTCAAAATCAGTTGAAACTTGGCACACACATGAACCCCTATCTGACTTGATGCTGTATAGTTTTGAGGCACGATCGGTTGAACAACTTCTGAGAAAACTCATTCCAAAGTTTTCAAAAATCCCATTAGAATAAGCCAGAGGAAAACATTCGTGAAAAATATTTCATCTGAGAGGATTCAAATTTTCAGAGAACTTCAATCTGATAATGATACACATTATTCCGAACTTTTACTCAAATCGGATCAGCCGTTTCGATGTAAAAAAATATATAATGTTATTTGTGTCAATTATTCAAAGCTATTAAGATACCTATTAAATCAAAGCAACAAGTGTCACCACTTGACTGTAAACGATTAAAACAAAGCCTTCTTTATTATCATATAAATTATTAATGGAAAATAAGATGGCAGTGATGTAATGGTTTGGATCTCAAGGTGTATATATATATATATATATATATATAATAACCAATCCAAAGATAAGTTGATATGTTCCAGCTCATCCATCAACGCGGTAACACATAACGCGTTTGCCTAGTTTATATAATAATAAAGGAGGCTTTGTTTTAATCGTTTACAATCAAGTGGTGACACTTGTTGCTTTGATTTAATTGGATGAGCGTAGCGAAGACTCAATTACACTGTACTTGAAAAATCGAAGGTGTTTTTTTTTTTTTTTTGTTTTTTTGTTCGCGCTCTACAGGTCAAACAGAAATTCAGATCATGATAAAACTTGGCACACACATGAACCCCTATCTGACTTGATGCTGTATAGTTTTGAGGCAAAATCGGTTCAACAATTCTTGAGATAAATCATTTTGAAGTTTTCAAAAAACCCATATGAATAAGCCGGGCGGAAAAAATGACAAAGTGAATGTTCTCCGAAATTTTTCAAATTTTCACAGAACTCGAACAACATAATAATACACATTATTCCGAACTTTTACTCAAATCGGATCAGCCGTTTTGATGTAAAAAAATATATAATGTTATTTGTGTCAATTATTCAAAGCTATTAAGATACCTATTAAATCAAAGCAACAAGTGTCACCACTTGATTGTAAACGATTAAAACAAAGCCTTCTTTATTATCATATAAATTATTAATGGCGAATAAGATGGCAGTGATGTAATGGTTCGGCTCTCAAGGTGTATATATATATATATAATAACCAATCCAAAGATAAGTTGATATGTTCCAGCTCATCCGTCAACGCGGAAACACATAACGCGTTTGCCTAGTAGGTATCTTAATAGCTTTGAATAATTGACACAAATAACATTATATATTTTTTTACATCGAAACGGCTGATCCGATTTGAGTAAAAGTTTGGAATAATGTGTATCATTATCAGATTGGAATTCTCTGAGAATTTGAATCCTCTCAGATGAAATATTTTTCACGAATGTTTTCCTCTGGCTTATTCTAATGGGATTTTTGAAAACTTTGAAATGAGTTTTCTCAGAAGTTGTTCAACCGATCGTGCCTCAAAACTATACAGCATCAAGTCAGATAGGGGTTCATGTGTGTGCCAAGTTTCAACTGATTTTGAATTTTTGTTGACCTGTGGAGCGCGAACAAAAAAACAAAAAAAAAAACAGGCACTTTTTTTTCGGTATAGTGTAATTGAGTCTTCGCTTCGCTCATCCAATTACAAATAGTATCTCAAACTGAACATGTAATATTTTTCAATAATAACATTGACACCCGAATGAAATAAGAACAATGAGTGGAAATAATGAGAAAAATAATAAGTTGTAATAATGAGTTTAAAATAAGTTTGTTATTCGATCTTTTAAAAAATAATGATGCCCACATAAGCCGAAGCTTGAGTGTGGGAAAGGGGAAAAAATGAATATAACAATGACTTGGAATGAGAAGGTTCTGATGGGATTAGGTGATAGGAAAATGAAAATATTGAGAATCAAAATAGTGAAACGTATCAAAAAGATTGAATACCCATTTCAAATTAGTGACAAAACAAAGAGGATTAATAATAAACAAATAAACCAACATAACCAACATAATATAAGGACCAAACTCATGAAGAACTTTCAGTAATTTATTGTTGTTTTTGCTCTACAATTTACTAGAAAACAATTCATAATAATCATGAAATAAAACACACAAGATGATGCTAGCAATTCAAAGATTCTACGCCGATGTCGAGGAAAATACTTTTTTCTCATTTTACATTTCAATAAACATTTGAATAGCAATCATCAGAAGGCTCGTTTTGACAGATTATTCTATACGTTATTTAAATTTTCTTCATATCTATAGTGATGCACCTCTCGTGTCATGAAGCAATATTCTGTGGTACATGTTCAAGTTGTTGGTTCTGTATATTGGAAATGTGACAGGTGAATATTTCAATATACTCTAAAATTGTATGTCAGTATTTTTAGATGTGAAAATGCGATGTATCATTACATTTCAAAACCCACCTTGAGTCGAATACTATGAATATGAAATATGTATCTTCACAGAAAACCCGTCTTACTTGTCAAATAAGTCGTGTTCAAATAACATTTTGATCTTTATGGTAGGAATGTGAGTTATTCGCATTTTGAAAATATGTAATGGATCAGATAGAAAATGTATGTTTGACTATTTGTATATATTCTTCAGAAAATGTATGCACAATAAACTTCCATTTTATATACAAGAGCAGTGTGAAACAAGACAAAAAATTTCATCAAGATCAGCAGAATCTCGATTAGACTTAGATTCGATTAGATCTTGATTAGCGATCAAGATTAGCTGATCCTGAAGATTATAATCTCTTTCATCTCTAATATCCAGTTGAATCATACAATTTGGTCTGTAAATTAAATCCTATATTCAACAGAATCATCAACATAACATTTTCTCATCAGATTTGATATTTTCACTTTGATTTCCGACCTTATTTTCGAATTCGCTCATCTTATAAATTAACCTGTATGCTCAAGTTTTAAAAAGGAAAATAACAATAAGAGACCATTCCAATAAATCAAAACGTCAAGAACTACAATTTCTTCCAAAATTCTGTCATTTCGTTAGCATGCTCAAAATGAGGAAATCACAATTTCCCTTCGGAATATTCTTCCACGAACGGAATAAAACACACAAAAAATTACTTGCTGTATACGAATGATATGAACAGTCAGTTTTTATCTGAAAGTCAAATCTTTTTTCCGATTCGACTCACCCTCATCTTTATTTTATATCTAGAAATATGACATTGCCACATTGGACAATTTTTTCTGTTGATAACGTTGTTTTTCATAGTCCATCGAATAGTAGTACTTTTGTGACGCGTCTGCATTTGTTCCTGTCGGGATCGACATATTGGCGATATTCGTCATCCCCTCCCACCTTGACTTCCAGGATGTGTTTGAAAAGAAGAAAAGTGGAAGGGCGTTGGGTGGAAATGTCGATCGATCGCAGGCAAAGATCTTATGAATTGGTTATGTTTTCAAAAATTACAATTAACGATGTAACCTCCTTCTTATGTCACTGATCACTTTCCTAGTGGAAGAAATGTGAAACTATTTTGCTCTTCTGTTTTGATGTGTTTTTGAAGTTCTTTCAATTTTTTTTTCACTGCAGTCAACTGGTATCTCAACAAGTTCCAACATTCAATCATTGAGAATATATATTCTGATCAGAAACAGTATGGAGCATAAAAAATGGTATTGTGGACTAAAGATACACACCAGTTCAGTCCATGATTCTATCCAATCTTTCCACCACAAGCGCTCATGTATACATGGATTTCAAAGTGAATAAATTTTTATGAATGTGTGATATAACAAAATGTACCATATTCAAGATATAGAAAAGCCTACTAGCTAAAAACTTTATTTCAATTATAAATACACATACTGGGTACTGATGGATTGAATTGATTGAGTTCCATTGAGAATCAAACCCATTTCATGTGATGAAATCTGTTTTGAATACGTATTATGACTTCCAAACGAGTAATGATTCAATGTTTGAATGAAGAGTATAATGTCAGCAGAGAGATAAGTTCTCCTGAAACGAATCGGATATATTTCAAAGACCATTCACTAATCCTTATCTTTTGATCAAAAGTGTAGGAATTAATTACAAGTTATATTCAAATGGTACACACCTCGCTTCATAAGCATTGAAGGTATCGCACGACCGTTTTTCGTATCCAAGACAAGAACGATGGGAGGTGTCGACCAAATAATGTATAATGGAAGTAGAATGATGTATATAGACCGTACATAACACATAATCGATATACAATTAATCCGAGCTCAAATGGGTTCATCTATTTTTTTGGCAATAGTTTGAACGGTGTTTTGCAATGTTCAAAGAATCTGTCTTGAAGTTGATGTAACTATATGTGTAAGCACGAAAGATGAAGTTTCTTATCGATCGTCTCCTTAATCTCACACTAATAACGCATTAATGGTTGAGCTATTCATCTCTCATAGATAGGTTCCTTTGAATGTATTAAAAAGTGAAAATGTTAGCGTATTCATTATTTATATCTCAAATGCATCACAGTGTGGAACAGTATAACAGTATAAAATTATATCATTCGTGATCTGGATACTGCGGATTTACTTCTCTATAATATTCAAATGAAAATGAACCACTAAATTTTGACAACAAAAAATAGATAATGCAGAACATGCTCAAATGATAATAAGAACTACAATTTCGAACCATCAAATTCGAAACAAAAATGGTACAATAAGTACTTCAAATATGCTCCTCAGATTATTTACCTGATGCGAATTAATATATACAAATAATTTGTGGTATATTCCAAACAACGAAACTCTTCTTCCAACTCTCCGAGCTTTTTTATGTGATCATCATAATGATTCGGAAATGATACAGATTGCATACAAACAACTGGATGTGTAAGACACGTTTGAATGTAATATTTCTTCAAACATCGAAAACTTCCCACAAAGTATTTCCTAAAATGAATCGGAAGTCAATTTGATGAGGATGCTAATGCATAAACGTTCGGATGGGACATGAATAGGGTTATATAAGCACTCAAGAGAACATAATGTCGAATTGTCAAGAAACTCATCCAACAAACTGTGAACAGTTCGAAATTTAAAGTTATAACATCTTATGTTATGCAATATCCTATCAGACTTGAACCTACATAGAAAGAGAGAGAAAAACCAATACTTGTATACTAAGTGATATCGAAGTTGTAACTGAAAGACTTCTACATAGTTATAAGTTATAAAAGCTCGTTCCGTTTAGGTATCATTCAGGGACATCATATCGCATGTTCAAACTTCTAAATAATTGATTTCAAAATTGACACGCAAATGCATGTTATTTCATGAATATTAGCTCACTAAAGTTCTCAATCATTAAGAGGGCACTATGGTCGCACACGATTCGAATTGATTCCAGAATTCCAGGCATGTAGAACGGGCATGCTATCCGATTACTGAATTTGTTAGCTTAACTAAGCAGCCAACAGCTAAATTATTCGTGAATTATTTAATGATAGTGTTGAAGATGATTGATTCTGAAATAAACCCACGTCTTATCAAAACCATTTTTATTCATTATTTATTTATTATTAGGCGGGACTCGAGATCATTTCATAAATAAATGATTGAATTGTAAATGAAACACGGTAATTGATCGCGTATTAATCTCGCGCCGAATTCGAACAGTGACAATTGTGTATTGGCGTCAAAATATATTGAACTGATATCATTTTAACTACTACGGTAGTACGAGTTACCGATGTGAGAGCAAACATGCATGCTCAGACTCATGCGGTGTCTTGAAAAATAATAATGTAAACATATTCTGATAGTATGTGTTAGAATTTGGGAAGTGATTAATCAAGTTTCACTGAAATATACGGAGATTTTTTTCATATCAAGGGTAATCGAAAAACAAACTCCGATCGGCACATGCATCGTAGTGGTTGACCCACTTGCTTCATGTGACCCGGAAGGCAGTGGCCATGTCATACCCGGTTCGATCCCCATTACTGTCCATCTTTACAGGATTTTCTCGTGGTTGCCATCTGTAGTCTGGGCTAATGCCGGGATGGTTCCCACAATATAGGTCACGACTGCTTCCTTCCCACTATCCTTCCCATTACCTATACAACCTTCATCTCATCATCCCATCATCCCATCATCTCATCAATCATTCATCCAACGCCGCCAATAGATATTGGTCATCATCATAGTACATTCACATTGCGTTGTTAAAACCTAATATAACTGAATGGAGTTGGACAAAAACTCGTTCCTCAGGTAGAAATTTAACCCACCCATGACGTAACTTCTGTCTCTGAAGCGGTACCTCAGCTGATTTAGCTACGGAAAACGGCAATTTCGTCAGTGTATGGTACTAAGAACGTGTCCGAATTATCTTATTTATGCTTACTTATGAATTCGGTCTTCAAAAATGTTCGGAAATGAAGACATACTGAGCATATAAGTTTATTAAAAGACAAGTAAAGTAGGGTATTCACGAGCATTCGTTACACGAACTTCACTCACGTAATTTTGTATAGGTCATCAATTGGGTCACTTGAATCAGTATTGAAGTCGTGTTTACGCTTCACAACAGAGATCGACGAAAATTGGAGCCTTCAATCAGTATTGAAGTGTGTGTATATTGAGGTACATAGCTCATTATGGGAAATATCACTTTCATTCCAATAAATACGGCGAAGTGAGGTTAAATCATCTTGTTTTGAATTGTTTTGCATCAACATTTTGAACATCGTCACTGAATGTGTTACTTGTGTACTTGTACAAGACTCACTTGACGGTTTGAAATGCAATATACAAGAAGAAAGTCAAAGTCGCGAGTATAAGTACAGGAGTATACGTTATTAGTCGAGTAGCATAAGAATTCAAACTCGTCTTAACTCACTGTGGTAATTCTTAGGTTTATTGGTACTGTATATCTGTTTGACCTGTGAAGAATTCGAAATATATCCGAAGATATTCACCTTCAACTTGTGAAGTAAAACTGATTCAAATATCACGATGAGGAATACTCACATCTGATGAAAAATAAATATTTTACAAATACTTCTGTATGCCCTTAATGTTTGCGTTCTGTTACTATAAGTGGCTATAATGTCGTAATAGCGTCACATTAACGTAATCTGACAATGTCGAGCTTAACACAGAACTTTAGTATACGTAATAACCACAAATTCAATAACTAACGAGGTATTGACTTGAGCTCATTCAGAAAGTTTAATTCCGTCAAACATCAAAGATATTTTCACAGAATATAAAATATTAAAAATGTGGGAATAATTCAGGATCCTGGTTTTAAATGGATCATTCGAATTTGTTTGAGAACATCTGATATATAAGGCTCACTCACGTTAAAAATGAGTCATCCAAATAATTTCAAGCAACTGATTAATACAAATTAAATGTTGTAGGCCTATTCTCGATCGAACAAGATAATTCATTAGAAGGTGAAATTGTTGAGTTGCCTCCTCACAGTGGAAAAGTTACTGAATAATGAATCTTCATTTTATATACAACTGACCCATATAATATATGGTTGCCAATTTCAGACACATAATGCAATTTTAAAATAATATGATGAGTTAATAAATAATACTAATGTGATGAGTGATGAATAATATGATGAATAATATGAAAAGTGAAACGGATATAATAGAAAAAACAGAGTATAAATCAAACATGTAACTGAAATAATCCAGAAAATGAGATCATAGAACTTAACTAA
This sequence comes from Brachyptera risi, assembly GCA_964007535.1. Classification (NCBI taxonomy): domain Eukaryota; kingdom Metazoa; phylum Arthropoda; class Insecta; order Plecoptera; family Taeniopterygidae; genus Brachyptera; species Brachyptera risi. Next base: position 18,527,060 of record OZ023337.1, read on the forward strand.
AACAGATTTCAATAATACGAGCAAAAATGAAATCAAAATGGTTCTCTACGTAGATTATTTCTCAATATAACGATGGAATCTTTTAGAGCCAAAGGCATAAAAAATTGATAGACTCTGTGTTTGGTTCGAATATTTACAAAAAGTGTGTCATGTTCCACGTCTATAAGCAGATTTGTTACTGTTATGGGTTGATAACGATCCCCGAGAAAAAAATAGAGTCAGTATATTCAGCTTACTCTAGTAATGAATATTATTGAATGGATGAATATTACTCTGGTTGGCTTATGCATATTTTCTCATCTTGAAAAACCATGAAATAAATAAAAATAAATACAAAAATTATCATCTCTGATATGCCCATATTACATACACGTTTGGAAAGTTGAATTGTTGGGACGAGACAATTAGGCACTTCAAATAATTAACGTCAAGTTAACTGAAAGTGAAGTTAGATTATCCTGAATTCAAGACCAGGAAAAATCATCAATTTTAACCCTTGTGATTAGATGAATGTATATGAATCAATCTATATCTTCCATTTATGTAAGAATACAAAAGGTTTGATATGAAATTCTCAATTCTAGTATTGTCAGAAGGTGAAGAGATTGCTGTTTTCGTTCAATTGGATCTTGAAACCTCATCATTTTTAATGATTTTTTTACCTGGATACGGTACCATTGAATACGCTGAAATATATTTTGAAATTGGAAAATGAAAATGAACAAAAAAACGTTTTTCACGAGAAACTTTGATATCGACGTTATAGTGAATATTTATTAATTTCCATTCCCTAAATTCCAGGAAGAGTAATTTCGTTGGTTGCTTTTCTCTCCAGTTTTCTAGTTGCCATCAACACCGCTCAAAACGAAGCCCACAAAAATGTTTCTCCCAATCTATACTCTCCGCAGTATGATGAATAAATATTGACAAACAAGCTACAACTCCAACGTGAATCGTATGCACCCTTATTTTCTATTTACCGAACCACTTGAAGCTGAATAATAACCGAGGTTGAAAATATACGGTTCATTTCATGATGTATTTATCATTTTGTTGATAAAATGTGAGAAATTTTTTTTTTTTTCGGTGTGAGATTCATCAAATCATGTTAACCCATCATTTCGAATTCATAATTATTATTCTTCATTGTTTCAATATAATTATAGTTAATTAGGTTTTTGAATAAAAGAATTTGAGCTGAATTGCAGCAGTTAATTCCAAACTGACAAATGCTCTTCGAGGATTCTCAAATAATTCCAAACAGAAACCAAAATTGAACAGAGAAATAAGACGAAACTATAATCGAACAAACATAGGCCCGAATATAGATGATGAAGGGAGATTTCAGAAATAATCACGAAAATTGTTTATTTTTTGATGAACTAATTATTGTTATTCATGAGAGCAAAGGTTGATTTTTAAAGAATGAGATGATATATTTAAAAAATGTCGATTTCAAAATCAATGAAATATGTAGGAAGATTTGAAAACAATAAATACAAAGAAAAATGGGAAGAAGATGCGATTACTTATGTGAAGAAGTAATCGGATTGAGAATTATCTACGACATCACTAGTTTGCTATCCACAGTTTGTCAAATGATCATATATTGAATATAACATCGAATTGAATAATTATACATTTTCCATTTGACGTGTTGAAACACGCTTTTCCATTATCCACATTGTCATGATCGTTCATGATCGATCTCACCCTGTCGACCACAGTCTTTATTGAGGAACTGAAATAGTTATTTTCAAATATCGTTCCATATTTGAAACGGAGAACCTATCGTGAATAACAAATGAGAGTGTTCCAGTGAATTAATTCGACTTAAACCCAAAGAAGAGAAATAATCCACGTTCACTCATCATCTCTTTATATAAATTCAACGTCACGATCAACAAAATGAACCTTCGCTCTCGAAATCTTATGTTCGAACTGAAAATCGTATTCAGTTCAATAAGCTGCTTATAATTCGCGACAATAATGTATGGTCACAAATGATTATTCCAAATATTTCACGATTTTCTCTTTTTACCCTTCATCCAAAATGATATTAATAGCCTATCAACTACCTATATTTGTGATCAAATCTCACGTAACAAAATGGATGATAGCAATCAAAAATACGTTGATCCCCGTACATTTATATTTACATGAGTATTTATATTTATATTCATATTTCAGTCTGAACGCTCGATCTTTGTATACCAAACGACTGACTGTGAAGGCTGAATAAAACAATGCAGGAATGATAAGTCACATTTCAAAATTGTATATGACTCCTGCAAGTAGAATAAAATAATGATTTCATGGTGCCATAATGACACTGTAGAATTATGTACTACAGAGATATTTGGTGGATCATATCCATGAACTTGAATCAGTATTCCCATGGTTGATTCACGATGGATATAAATTATATCAGGTCATAATTCACCTTAATGGGATGAATACAATGAGACTTGTGGCATCAAAATTTATTCCAAGAAGTTATAACTCAATAAAACCAGGCAAAAGCAACATATGAGTATCATAACATCATGATATATTTGTACGATGCCCATCAGAAAACTCTACACACATGGACTTATACGAAATATGATCGAGAATTCCACACACATTACTGGAAATAGTTGATTCTTCTGAATCGTCATTTACTTGCTGAATAAATGATGACCATGGAAGAACTATGAAATAAGAATAAGAAGAACTAACATATTTGCTCTCAGATTCACCATATTTTTTTTGGATGATATTCTATTTTGAAACGTTTTCTGCCCGGTCCTATCTTATGAGTTGTTTCTGATATTTTGAAATTGCTTATCCCAAAAGTTATCCAACTGATTTGGCCCCAGAACTATACAATATAGTTTATCAAGTCTGCGAGTCCAGTAAAAGTTCCATATTGATCAGTCAAACCGTGCAACTTGTGAAGTGCGATAGACTAAAAACTCACATTCCACGAGGATGATATGGAATTCTACTCTATCGCTCATACCGCTCATATAATAATTATGCTCATGAGAATCGTTGTCAAAGCATTGCCATTGCAACTGATTTCAAGTTATTGTGAGTTCAAGTCTCGAATGTGGTGTGCGAATTTGTCAGCATCATCTCTGGCGTCTGCTCATTTATTTTATAATAACATAGTGAAATATCATCAACAACACACCTACAAATATTGAATTCTGTAGTGTTTCGCGAAGAAAATATTTGATATGAACACTGATGTAAAAATAAATTTTTCAATGTTGAAGAAACTATTATCAGATTAACCCAGCCGGAAAATAGTTGATCCGAATTTGAAATTTAGTTCATCCGAATCAAAAGATAAAAACCCACAGCATTCCCAAATAATCACATATTTTTCTATTTTTTATGAACGCTTAAATATCATCTCACCACACTTATCTTCTGACAACATTCATGGCATTTTTATGATCTGAATATGAACTGATTTGATATAACTCAGTCTGTCCGTCGACAGTTGATATCTCGAAAGTCATCAATGCCATCCGTTTCAACTTTAAACGCTATTCCAAATGGATCTCGTAAAACTGGAAGGAAATCTAGTTGTGTCCGATGAGAGAATAAATAGACAATAAGTCATTCCTATTGAATCAAACTGATGAAATTAATGACGACAAAACTCGGAAATGCTTTCTTCGAGAGAAGTTTCGCAATTTCCAGTTGATTAACTCTTTTATGTATAACACTTGGTCTGATGAAGAATTTTCCATATTGAATTCTCAGAATTAAGTCTTCTCGCATCCATTCTTCGATTTCATCATTAGAGGTGAAGAAGTTCGCTCGAGTTTCAATCGTGCCCTATCAGTTAAAACCATGCTGATCTGTGCCGAAGTGTGCCGATGTGTGCCGATGTGTACCGAATGCATAATGTGTTCATGGTAACCATTTTTATTCTATTTCTATTGCCGGTCTAATTGTAATTAGATAGCACTGTTTTCTCTTCAGATAAGTGATGGAATATGAGAGAGGATAATTAAACTGAGGATTCAATGATGATTATTGTTTGCTTTGTGACCCAAACAGCAGCTAGGATTTTGAGGTACGGATAACCGGTAGTCAAAGAAAAATATACTCCTAATTAAACAGGGACTCGAACTCAAGCTCGATTTGAGTTCAGTTCACAAAGCAAAACTTGACTCATCGAGTCAGATTAGAGGTTGAGAAAGTTTTTCTCCGGTGAAAATCTGAAAATACTATCAAGCCTTGGAAAATTATATATGGAACGGCATATCAAATATCGTGCATATATGATTGATCAGAGCTGATTTTTTTCAATATTTGAAACAATAATTGAACTGCTGATAATCCAACTTTATAACTGTCAGTTTCCATAGTGGATATATTGGTGGAGGTGCCGGATTTTTTTCACTTGATATTTTCGAGCCTCAGAATACAACCAAAATTGCTTACACGGAATTAGAAATCAAACACACTTTCATCAATTTTTTTCGCAATTATGACTCAAGAGAAAGATATAACTCATATTCAAATCATCCAGTTGATTCCAGGTTTCAGGTAGAATAATATTCAGACATTTTGTTTTGAAGGGTATCAAACCATCGATTGAATCCAATATAGACCTGGATATGCCTGATGTTGAACTTCAATTGGGTCTGGGAAATAGTGAGTTAAAATCAATTGGTTTCTCTTTCATTAGATCTACATTATATTTCTTCAAACCCAGCTAAGCTGAATTTCTTCGAATTCACTTGATATGGCTAATACCACTTACACATACTTACACATCATTGAACACTATATAATGTATGACATAACTTTTGGTTTGGGGTAATATAAGTAGTTCTCGCTCGGATTACTTTAGTTACAGAGAGGTTGATTGGGAAGATTTCGGCAGTGGGGTCAGATAAGGTTACTTTGGTCAACCCGAGCTATATTGATTATGAGTAACGTTATTCATTGATGATTAGGATATTATATTGTTTTATATCATGAAAAATTATATGTTATAACATACATATAAATATATATATATATATATATATATATATATATATATATATATATATATATATATATATATATATATATATAAATATATATATATATATATATATATATATATATATATATATAAATATATATATATATATATATACATATATATATATATATATATATATATATATATATATATATATATATATATATATATATATATATATATGATATATATTTATATTAAACATATGAATACACAAGAGAGCTGAAGGTGTTGGCAAGACTCAAAGATTTAGTCATTGCTCATTATTTCCACTCGCGTGAATATGCTTCTATATGTAATACATGAGACTTGATTAACACGTTTTAATTAAACTGTAAGTTAATAGTTCTGTGTATAAGATAATTTGATCAAAGCGAAGTAATTTGATAACTTTGTATGATGTATCCTACAGATGCTTTTCCTGAATGTGAGTATTAAGCGAGTACCAAGGAAAATGTGTATGATAATAATAAATGTTCATGCATACAGCTTTGAACACTGATATATGTACATTCAGTCTATTGAATCGTTTTCACCGAGAAATTATATGGAATTCATCACGAATGTATGATGTTTCTTTGGTGAGTTATCAGATGTAAGAATATCTCGACAGAAATGACTGGAACTAATGATATGGAAGTTATCCAAATAATTAATCAACTAGTTGGTCTCACGAAGGTCAGTCTCACTGATTTATCCTC
>OZ023337.1:18542798-18665298 GCA_964007535.1 Brachyptera risi
CATATGTCTTGTGAGTTTTCCGATATATCTGAATTTGAATTCATACAATCTTGTCTACCACATATATACCACTGCCGCATATAACACGTCTTTCCAGCAAATAGACAATTGCTTCGTTCAAAACATATCCACTGGTTTTCCAATAAACCATTCCTCAATGTCAACACCAGAAAAAGAAAGACAACAATTGAAGAGAGGAAACATCTACCATTTTCTTCACACGTTCCTTTCAAAGTATTATCCTCCATATAATCCTTGGCCCAAATGCATTTCACGTATTCTTCTCGATAATCTGTGTCCTGGTTCGTGTTGTACTTCGGGGACATCCGGGGACATTCGTGTGTACACATATCGAGAAGAATGATAACAAGAGGGATTATCATTATGGAGGATTTCTGAAAATAGAAGAGAAGGCGAATTCCCAAGTGAATCGATAGTCAGTTTGAGAAAACTTCTAGATCTCCAATAAGAAAGCCAGCCGACTAGCTCAATCATGGACTATAGCCATTGCCTCGAAACAAATTGAAGCCAGATGAATATATTTTTTTAATGATTATTAATTCGAATGCATTCAAGAGAAAAGAACGTCTCCTATCAATATGACGAATACGAATTTAATTTATATAACTTGAAGACCGCAACAGTCTTAGGAAATTCAGAAATTGATTTACGGAAAAGAACATGAGTACATATTCCAAATGCGAAATCCTTGAGGTCGAAGAGAGCTTATGGACGTTTTATATATACATATATGTATCAATATATTAATATATTATTTCATCATATAATATTTTTTATCAAATATATATTTGTCCTCCAGATATGACCATCTGATCTTGGAGATATCAAGCAGACAATAATAATAATCGAATGAGAAAATAATATACGAGATTGATTTGTTCATTTTCTTACGTCGAGTTATCTCATCTCACGCTGTGTCTATAGAATACGTTAGAACTGGTAGAAATGATTGAAACTCGTTACCCTCTTATTTTTGAAACACAATCACATGCATTCAAATGTCAAGACTGTCTTCAGCAGTTTCAGAAATAAGCTATGAAACTTGATATGTTACATATAAGAACAGTAGAAACTAACTGACATACAGCAACCGTGCACGTATACATCACAAATGTATATAAAAATGAAATGGTTGTAACTTAGTTATTGGTATTCCAAGCTCACCACTTCTAGCTAACTTGTGAGCGAGTATTTCTCAGGAAGAAAGATTCGTGAATGAATTAATATTGGGGTTTTAAGGCGCATCGACAGCGAGGTCATTCAACGCCTAAGAGAGCCTTTTTAATTCTGCTCAGTGACCCATACAACCTAGGTTATATGGGGTCCAAATGACCAGGTGAAAATGAAACGAGAAATAAGTGAATTAATTTTATGCGACATGACATCTACAAAAATCAAAGTCGACGAAGGTACTTAAGAGCCAGCATCTTGGACAGATTTACAGGGTGCACTTTCGCCACATATACCTCAAGAACACCAAACAATACGGACTTGCGGTAAAATGCAATGAATAGATACTACCCTCACAAGTAGATATATGCTTAATCAAAAATTGAAGAATAATTTCACTATGGAGCATTAATTGAGTCAAAAAGTGCCTAATTTGACGGTTTTCACTGATTAATTTCCAGTTACCGAATAATAGTAGACATAAATTACGAACGCACATCCTTGAGTTCAACTTTGCTTATCAATATTTGAAATTCTGATTTGCTTGTAATTCTTCCCAATTTCCTTGGCCAAAATGTGTCATGTAACTAGATTTTGTCCAAATTGGGAAATGAAAAACTCCTCCAACTAGCGGTGGTTACTGGAACTCTTTCAATATCATCCCTTTTCCACTTTTCAACCCACAATCAAACTTTTGAACGCACATCTAACTTAGTTCGAGCATTTCGAAGAGAAACATGCTCAGCTAAGATGCGGGCTCTTAAACTCGCCATGTTGATAATTCCATGTACGAGATAATTCAGTAATAAGCAAAGCCTAGATGGCTAGAAGATGGCTAGATGGCCTAGATGGCTAGAGATAATACTGGGACGGGTGTGGTTCAATCATCAGAGTAGAAATGACCCATACCACAACCGCCACTTAATAACGTGCTAGGTTCGGCTAGCTTCAAAAGACTTGGACTTTGATTGGGAAATATTCACCAGTAGAGCTATAAGTACCATGGTAACATTTCTAGTCTTAGTGTAATTCCATTGTTGTCAGCACAAAATCCTGGCATTGCTCGTGAAGTGGGCTGTAAATAGGCTACATATTTGCTGTCTAAGACACCGTGAATCTGTTATAATTTTGTATTGTCATGGTATTGACCTATTCTAGTGAACATCACCCAAGCAAAGAACTATCTTTTGGAGCTAGCCAGGCCCAGGACGTTTTTTCAAGTGACAGTCACGGTAAGGGTCCAGAATATTGAGAATGTTATAGTAGAACAAAGATCATACTACTGAGACCAAACCATCATACTAAGATCACACTAAGTAGCATACTACTTTCTTATGGCATATATAGGCCGACTGATAACTCAATTTGATTTTATATGAATTGAAATAATTCACATGTTTCATCATCAGTCTCGTTCAATTTAATTTCTTTCTGTCTATTATGTGGATGTATATCTATTATTGTTTGCAAAGTTAAAACGATTCTCTTGATTAAAAGTTAATTACAATGGCAGATAAAATGTATCTCTATTCAAATTGTGAACTCTCTTTTCTCATTATACTCATCAAAACAAGCAAGTAGATTACTTTTTTCAGATGAATTCATTTATTCAATTGACATTCTTCAGAACTCGGTACTGCGAATGTTCTTATTGGAGGCATATAGCAATTTAGATGTTGGTCTTGACTCTATTTCCCTGATAATAATTCAATAATATAACACATTGATAATTAAATACAATTACAAATATATGTACTGAAACATGAGTCTGTCAAAATATTTTGTAACATTACGCATCGAGTCACCGACCATCGTACCACTATGACATTCTGTCGTTCACACAGTCTACCGTTCAGTATAATGAGTATATAAGTACAAGTATAAGTAGTATAATATATTATAATGAACCTGACGAAATGGCGTCTTCTAATTCAGAAGCGTGCACTCGTTTTGGCATACTGCAACACCTACAGACCTAAGGCTATAAGCAGGGACGTCGTTAGGGGGTCCAAGGGGGGCGCGCGCTCCTCCAAACGACATTTGCGCCCCCCTAATAACTTATCCTACTTTAAAAATATATAGTGTTGACCTATTAATGAACACACAATCAAATATGATGACATCAATATGAATTGTATCAGTATACACTCTACTACTTTACACTTCCTTGTTTCTTTTCGATAATGATTCAATTATCAGATTCCGACACTGCTCGTGAATTGCAAAAGTCACTTGAAAAATGATCATATTACAAAAAAAATCACTGCTGGGAATTTTGTTGGGAGAAATTGCGAAAAACGCTTCGAGAGTGTCCATAATGACACCATTAAAAATAACTTCGGTAATGTCCATAGTGATTCAATCATTGGACTGTATTGTGAATATCAAAAATTACTTGAAAATAACATGGGTCTATTTTGAAAAATTCCCAACGGGGCTTTGCTGGGAGAAATCTCAAAAGTATAGCTTCGAAAATGTTCATAATGATGCAAGTATAAGACTCCAAAATCACTTGTGACACGCAATAATCACTTAAAAAATATCCATATTTTCTAAATTCTCCTGCGGGGCTCTGCCCGCTGTTAACGCGCGGCAGGTGTCCAGCTGGTCGGTCATCTCATTTACGTAACCTGTGCGCCCCCCAATACACAAATCCTAACGACGTCCCTGGATATATGTATATGTACCGTGGACCTGCACCGGGTGTGAGACCACGATATTCATCGCAGAAAATAAAAGTTGTTATGGTGTTTCATTCACGGACATAACCAGTGAATTGAAATCATGACAATTGAGATCAGTGACAGAAGGCAAAGATGATGCCATTTTCCACATTTAAACTGATATTTATCATGGTAGATAAGTGAGTTCTGGAAATATACCATACTCAAAGGTATATTTATATGTGTAGAGTGATATTTGAATTCAATATGATAATTTATATATATATATATATATATATATATATATATATATTCATATATAATATATATATATGTATATATATATATATATATATATATATATATATATATATATATATATATATATAAATATATATATATATATATATATATATATATATATATATATATATATATATATATATAGAGAGAGAGAGAGAGAGAGAGAGAGAGAGAGAGAGAGAGAGAGAGAGAGAGAGAAAGAGAGGAGAGAGAGAGAGAGAGAGAGAGAAATTATTAAATGGAATTTTTTTTCACCAATTTTATCAGATGGTTCACTGTTGTAAAGGATAGGATAGGATCGAGATGAGTTGAGACGAAGTAGGAAGCGAAAATTAAATTTGTGTTGAGTATGAACATTGTTATCTGTTATCATATATTTTGTATCTTGTTGTTTTTTATTATTCTGTGTCGTATCGGCAACCCGAATATGGGCAGAAATCTGAATAAAGCTTTTACCACTAAAACGGAGAGAGTGAAATGAAGAGAGTGGAAGAAGTATCAAGATTGGGAGATACGTTTAAGGAAAAAGCTGTTTTAAAGTGGGAAGAGAAAGATTGAAGTGACAGGTACCCATCAGAAGAATTGATGAAAAGACAATATCAACAGTAGACTTTGTAAGTATGAAACAGATGATTATGAAAGAGTTTTGGAAAGTATGAGAGGTGGTAAAGTAAATGTGAAGGTGGAAAGATGAGTGTGATGGAGGAATTTAAAAAATGATCGGATATATTTAAAAGGAGACTGAAAATTCATGTTGTTGAGATGAAAAAAATCAACGAATCTGATCTAGTGTAGTTTTTGGCAGATGGAGAGAGCGAATAACAAGCGGAGGCTTCCTGAAATGACATGTTCGAAGTTCAGCAGAGACGCCCACTATAGATTTGGTGTCGAATCACCCCTGGCCCATTAGGCAACATGCATGAACTTCATTCATCATTAAAATTGATCAATCATGAAGAATCGGGTTATTTTTAATTTCTCGATGAAAATTAATTGTTAAAGTAATTATTACAAATATGTATTATCTCAATATAGAAATGACTTGGTTCTACATAAAATCGCATGACACGTCATGATAAATAATGAGGCAGTAGTATGTCTTCCTGCTCTATCTTATGGATCGGTTTTTATTAATCACAATTAAAATTCAATCTGAAAAGTATATGTTCCAACTGAATCAACATAATTCGAATAATAACGTATTTTCACCTTTTTTTTAACCCATATTGTTAATTTTCCAGTGTTTTTCGGCTGATATTATCAAATCAGTTGAAAAGACGATCCGTTCAACGTAGTGTCGAACTGAATTTGGAATGCATGGATTGCCTATTACTGCCTGGCTTTTGTGATCCTCTCAAGATTTTATGACTTTTAGGCCCAGTATTACCAATGTGGAAGTAGCTCCAACTGGCAGTTCAAAGTTGCTATCACCATGGTTACAAATGTTATTAATTTTCATAACTCTCAGATAACTGCTAACTGGACTTAGGCCCAGTATTACCAAGTCCGGTTAGTTTTTATCTGAGAGATAGTGGAAACAGATATCATGGGTGACCATGGTGATAACAAGTTTAAACTGTCAGATAAAGGCTAACTGGACTTTGTACTACCGGGCCTCTGTAATACCAGACGTTTGAAAAACAAGTCGACAATATAATTATGATATGAATTAGTCTATGACTTACCCCTTATCTTTGCGCTGTGATTTCTTTTTCTTGAACGCTCGTTTCACTCTTAACAGCAAGAAAGCCGCTCGATCAATCGTCAATGCACTATCATGCTTTTTCTCCTCGTTACTACTCATAGTTCGCACAATTTCACAATCAACGATCCGACAATTATTTCAATATTTCAGTTTTCTACGCACACTTTCACAATATATTGGCTGTATAGTTCAAGTTCTGAGTTTTCAACCAGGAAAGCGAATATTCAATTGACACTTTTATCACTCGATGATATGTCACAGTAAATATCGAATTGAACTTCGATCAACTTCAATTAGGTGCTAGGTTTATTTTCTTGTAATTTTCGCGATGGTTGATTTGGAATTAGCTTCAATTTTGTATAGATGGCACTGTGAGCAAGTATAGCATATTCAATTGAACCTTTCAGTTCATCATTCACAATTTTTTGAATGAGACGAAAACATTGTGAGACCTATACCTAGTGATCAAGTGAGTTACAATAACATGAAACTGATACATTTTATATATATTCATATATATTCGAAGAATCAATTATTCATACTTTCTCAATATCAAGCTGTTCATTTTTCAATTTCAGCTTTGTTACTTTCTCAACAGATTATACAAAATTCCAACTGAAAAGTCTGTTGTTCAAAATTCTAATAATGCCAGAGCCCCCATCAGCATTGATTCCACAAAAATTAACGAGTATGTATGTTTGAACACTCGCTCATTCATGAATCTTTTGTTTTTAATTGGTCGACAAATTCCTCCGGAATAGTTTATGGTTCTGTTTTTCTCCTGACTTGTGATGCGGTAGCGTGGTTAATGTTTTGGGTTGGACGAATCGAGCCCATTCATTTTCCTCTTTGAAGGGACACGAACATTATGCTTCCACTCTGTTTTTTTTCACAAGAGTCGATATGGCTCGGGATTATACAAAATGGTGATCACATTTCAATGATCATTACCTAATGGAACTCAAATGAGTTTAAAATATACGCATTTTTCTAATGTGACTCAGTTATATTCATATAATATAGAATTAATCGATATTGACGTTATTCAATCCAAAATGTTGTTGATATCAACTTTTGTTTCGATACTTTGCAAATCGAACTGTACAATTAGTACATATCACAGATGGAAAATATCTTAAATAGATCACATTATTTCGAATAGTGCGTCTTTTCTCGTTCAAATTCAACTTTTTGATAATAATTTGAGTGTTAATAATAGTGTCAATATATTTGAGATCAACGATGATCGAATATATTATATTCCCCGAATTTTACGAAATCGTGCATCCAAGTGATCGTTTGTAAACCTTGTATTCATGTATTCATCACCTAAACGAGATTCTCCTTCATATTCGAACGAAGAATAATATTTATGAATTATTTTATTTGATATCAGGGAGTTAAAATTATATCATTGGTACACATTTTCACGCTCCTGAGCCTTCTGAGTTGTTGGAGTAACTATGACTCATAATTTAAGTCGACTTTGTTCCTTCCGATTTTGACCCATTTTTTAATATCATCACAAAATACACGACTAAATCGACCTGAATAAGAGGAAATTACACTGATTGGGTTTTCAAAAAAATGTAATTATATCAACATTGTATGTGCAACGCGATATAATCTTGATACTCACGAGATAATACCGTGTAGAACGATACTAACAATTAGAGTCGGTAAAGTGGACACAATTTTGCTAATGAAACTACTATACCGACTTGAGTGCAATATTTTTTGCAATAATTTTTTGCAATATATTTCAGTTTCATATATATATATATATATATATATATATATATATATATATATATATATATATATATATATATATATGTATATATATATATGAAACTGAAATATATTGCAAAAAATTATTGCAAAAAATATTGCACTCAAGTCGGTATAGTAGTTTCATTAGCAAAATTGTGTACACTTTACCGACTCTAAATCTATATATATATATATATATATATATCTATCTATATATATATATATATAAATATATATATATTTATATATATATATATATATATATATATATATATATATATATATATATATATATATATATATATATATATATATATATATATATATGAATACAGAAAAAGAGAGAAATATATAGGAAGAGAGAGAGAGAGTGATTGAGTATCTTGATGATAATTGACCACAATGTCCAAGCTGAATCGAATGAAATGTGTGGCTCTTGCCATGCTTTGTCATGCTTTGTCTTTGTCATAGTTTTGTTCATGATGAACAATCATATTTTCCAATAGAAAAACATGAGAGTATGTTGAGTTGACCAATAATCAGTCAATTGATTAATTACCAGTGAATCAAGTTGTTATCACTTGCGGTCATTCATGTTATTTTCGTACCTCTACTGATTATTCAGTTGATCAATAACTGATTATAATTTTGTACATCTTCCGACTTGAATTTGAAGGTATAGACTCACCCAAATCATTAATATGAACACAACCAGATCAGTTATGGAACTGAGGTACATGAATTTGAAATATAATTCCGACTACACCTTAGTCTTTCTTGAAATTAATTGTGCAGGTCATGTTTTAGGGGTTATAGTATCGTAGAAACCCACATAAATTGATTGATGCCAATTCACTGAAGGTTGAATATTCTTGATTTTTATTAATACAATCGATTTTGTGCCGAAATGTCTATATTCAACAACGCACACTCAATCAACACTCGAAGCTTGAACCTAATATATTCATTGTGGATACTTTCAATTCGTGACTCTATCAACAATCAATTCTACATATTTCATTATTTCATATCCTGAAATTCCGAGAATTCAAGGAGAAATATTATTCCTACACAATTGGGGTGAAAAATTCAATGTATTCCCACGAATTTGATGAATTTCAATGGAGAAGAATGTAAGCAGAAATATTGTATCAATTCATCTTGTAATATCTCGTCGATGTATTGCTTCAGTTTCATATATTCCGCATGATTATCATCATATATTTGTTCACCCGCTCCAATATCTCGCCATATATCGATTATAAAAATATCATAAAAATAGATTCTATAAAATCGAATGATCAATCTTCCGGTCGAATTCATGACATAACAACACACTACTTCTCATCAGATTCATAATAATTGTTGATTTATAACCAATTCAATAATATCATTATCAAAATCAGATGATCCAAGGTCAATTTATGGACACTATTTTCCACTGGTTTTCTATCGAACTCTACAGACTGCATGTATATTATTAATCTCACTTTTTTTTTCTTCAATGAACAGAATATGGTCAGTGTCACGGAACAGTAACCAATCGCTTATTCACTATCGATTTCATTCAATAACGTTCACAGTTCCAATTATTATACCAATTATAATTCATTCAATGATCTAATTTTCCACGGTATCATTGCCAAACCCCTGCAACCACTGTGCATACTTGCCAAAATATCTATTGGCCACGAAACCGATACTCCTTGGTAGGGAAGATATAGGCAGATGGCGATGACAATTCTAATTGTAATGGAATTACAAGACGTTGAATGATTTTTTTGAAGATATGATGAAAATCATATAGAATTCAAAATATTATTTGGAATTCATATTCATGTGAACTATATACCGATATGAATGTGAATGTCAAACGTCAATTTTTTGATAATATGTGAATTTTTTCTCGTGATTCACAGACCAAAGATTCAAATTCATCACTTGTCAATTGCATTCCATAGAAATCACTGAACATTCGAATGTACTCGTCAATTTAAATACTCTCGATGACACTTTCTGTCCAATTGAACTTGTGTCTATCGACTATCTTGAAATAATATTAAATATATTAAACATAATAGGCCTAATATGACTCAACCCACTTGAATCGAATTTCATGATATTGATCTTTCGGAAGAGTGATAACTGTCTGATCATTGAATGATCACTTCTTCATCAAATTGATATCAACCCAACAAAGAAAAATGAAATAGTTAAATTCGTGAATTGATGAATAAATATCAGTCATGAAGACGTATATTTAATCAACCAATCACAAAACCACGTAACTGATCAATTCAAACACACAACCATTAAAAAAATGCACACCGTATCGCGGTCTGAATTGTAATCCATTGTTGCGCGCTTTTCATATAATAAATAACGACTCGGCGTTGCGGCGCTCCCGTAGCTACCGTGGCAGCGTCGCGACGCTTGCAGTCACACTGGCGGCCTTCGGAGCGACGGTAGCGCTAGGCGTCGGTGCACGGCATCGGCGCAACAAGCCGCGGCCAACACGAAGAACATTACGTGAAAGTAAAAAAAAAAGATCTGAATTTGTTGAGATTAGATGTCGCTCCTTCAAGCACGGTGATTGAAAAATCGTGAAACAAATAAATGCCTTATTTTGAGAATACTCCAGACTGCAGGTTTTGTATTTAAAAAAAAAAAATTATTGAGTGAGTCAGCCTCTAGACTTTTGAATTACGAATTTTAAAATTTTGAATTTGAGTACGAAAAAATTCCTAATCAAACACATTCAAGGTCTGGAAGCCAAAAATTAGAGCCAATTTTAAGTATATCCAACTCAATCTCATGGGAATTGAGAATTATTGATCTATGTTACTCGATTGGTGTTAAAGTGCTAGATAATATGCTGGAACAAATTATAGGCCAGCAAGACTGGATTGACTGTTGAATATACTGAAAATAATGACAATGAATAAAAACACTGGTGTAATTAAAATAGAATTATGACAATATGGATATGACGGGATTCCCAAGTTTGAAGTATACGCTTATCTTAAATCTATGGCCGAGTTTTCGTCAGAATTTTTCCATGCCACTTGAGAGACAGCATAATACATTGTTTCTATTGCAATTTCTATCGAATAATTCACTTGTTGAATGAAGTTCAAGTTGGATTGTCTTCATGTGGAATTATTTTCTGGATCACTTCTTGAATCTACTGATCCATCAATGGAAAAGGCTGTCAAAGTAACTATAAGATCTGTTGGCTTCGGAAATTGATGAATGCTACGATTGGGTTAGGATGAAAATATGTCATCTATTGACCCAAAGTTGAATAAATGAGGAAGATAATTTTTTTTTTATTAATTATTCAATATTAATGCTTGGTTCAAAACAACTTGTTCAGACATACAATTAAATCAATAACATGAAAAATAATAATGATAATAATAATATAATGATAATGATGAATTGAAGCACATAAGCCGAAACCTGTGCGTGGTAAAGGAGGAAAATGAATTGACCAGGATGAAAATATCCAAGAGGGGGAGAACTACAAAAATAAATAATCAAAATAATATAGAAATGTCGGAAATAGATGTAAACAACAACAATGATATATAAATATGATGTGGTTATTCAAACAGTTCATTCAAAATGACACAAGATAATGTAATATGATGATGGTATAATAACATATAATAATAACATGAATTCAGATTATAGCAATTATAAAGTTAAATTTCATTCAATTCTTGATTCAATTGTATTTGAAATTCGATTGAATTGAAGAACGTAGGAGTAATGTGATATTCAGGATTGTTGCATGGAATTCAAAAAGTGATCAAATCAGTCATGTCTATCACATGAAGCCAGATGTTGAGCTCCCTTTTGAATAATTCAAAATCATATATTGTCAAGATTGTGTTGGGCAGCAAATTGAATATTTTAGGTCCTAGATAAGCGCTTTGTCTTTGACCGAGTGTATAGAATCAGAATTCAGAATTGCCGACAATACCAGGTATATACTAATGATGAAGCACAAAAAAAGTTTCAAAAATGTCTTTGATCAGGATGATTTGGTCGCTCAAATACCCGACCACAAATAACTTAATTGGGGGCATGAATAGAAATGTGATTATTATGATGAATAAATACAAATATGAATGGATACATCATGAATGTGAAACGTCAATGTCTTACGTAGAACCGCTAGTCCCACTTGATCACATTTTCCAACTCAAACTGCATTAATCATTACCGGATTCAGATTTGATTTTCATCAGAATAACTAAATCGAATGTACGGTATCAAAGTCGGCACATATCCAACCATCAAAACGAATAAAACATGATTTAAATAGTGATAACTGATTCAATTGATCATATATTTTGTAAAGGTTTCACATCACAAATATTTGTACTAATTAACAAATGATCCTTGTTCAAGAGCATCAATTGTACTTACCGCAGAATCAGTTATTTATTCCATTTGATGGTAGTTCAATGACCATTGTCGGTATTCCAGCTTTTTGACAGAGAACAATTCAACATTAAACAATCATGACGTACATAGAACATGAACAATTTATGTAATCCCATAGCATTATGACTCAATTGCTACATAATTATTCAGCTCTATTGGGCTTGATTTCATAAAAACAGTTGCACGGTTAATTTTTTCTGTTCTTAAGTCACGTGAATCAGTCAGAAACGTTCCTTCAAGTTTCTGGCTGTTTCATGTAACTAGACGGGATGAGGAAAACCGTGTAGTAATGTAATTATAAATCAGTATTCAAAGTGAGTTCCAGCAATTTAGAATTCAAGTTCGTATGAAGAAAGAGATAATCAAATATAGAGAGTTTCAATGAAGTGTTTTCGAAGTGATGATGTGATTAACAATTAATTTTTTCTTGATTAAATTTCAACGAACTGTTTAGATTGATACTGAAATAATGTTTTATAGAGTGTATTACTCTAAATATAATTTAACATGTCTTCATCTGTTGTCCATAGCACTGATCATGAATTAAACTCACAAACATCCGTAAAAATTCTCACCTAATTCCGTCGTGCATTCATTTGTGTATTGTAAGATCAATACAAATACATTAATGATTGGTATTATAGCATAGAGGTTGTCGAAACCAATGTTAATGACAATATTACAGCTGTAAACATTCACCACTGACGGAAACCACGAAGTTACTGTTATAGGGGTTAAACTACCCATTAATAGCGGTTTAACGACGTAATTTCATTATACGATGGAAGCAAATGACGCGTCAAGGAATAATGTAGTGATTACATCATAGATTTATAACAGTGCCTGCGGATTACATAATGTGGAATCAGAAAGAACTGCAATCTATCACTCATTTTTAATTGACACCCAAAACTTCACATCCTGCCTTTGTTTCAAAAAAGTATGATGAAGAGAAGGTAGGATCATCCGGACCAGCTACCGAAAGCTCGATTGTATCACCTCCCAAAATAAGTATTATATGTATCTCAATTAATAAACCGGATTTATTGAATAAAAAAAGATCGGGCATAATGATCATACTAGGCGTAATTGTGTTGAGAAGATTATTTTCTCAGATTCTTCTTGATCTCCTTTGCTTCATTTCAACTTCTTCTTCTCCATAATATTCATCTTCTTCTTTCTCACAGTTGAAATGATAAAAACTAATGATTACATTTCTTTCGAACTATCTAGTGGTTGAAATTAGATTGTGATGATCTCAGCGTTTCATTCAGGTGAACTTGTTTATTAGAGGGTCAATAAGCTGGAACTTATTCTCACATAATGGAAGAAACTTGTTTTCCGTTTCTATTCTGCTATACAGGTCAAACGGTGAATCAAGTCCAATTTTCTGAACATCTGCCCTATTCCAGAAGAGATTGTTAAGGAAGAAAAACCAGCTGACCAAACTCGGAGAAAACTCTTCAATCTCATTTTCTTCAGAAACATTCAATAATAATAATAATGATGACAGTAATAATGTTTATTCATATAGATTGATCATGAACATGATATTTGTATCGTCATGAAAGAGTTCAAAAATGGGTAATATTATGGAATACATGAAAAATTTTGGTCCAATTACTCCAGCTGTTTATGCGAGAGAGAATATTTTTCGTTCTAATTGCCTCTTTTTGCAAAATGAAAAAAAAATAACATGCACATATCTAAATATTTTAACACTCATTATTCATAGCCTGACTTTCATGGAAGTATCCATATTCTAGTTTAAAAAAGTCATTTGAATCACTTGAACTGTAGATGTATATTTTTTCATTGCATGGTATGCGTATTATTAGCACTTCATTATTCTCAGTAATGAACATTTGTTTCTTCATCAATATAATATCCTATGATCTGTGATCTTTGATCAGTGACATCTGTGTGCTATAATCTGTAATTTATGACATCTGGGTAACAATTATTTCAAAGTGAGTCATTTTTCTTCAAGATGAAGATATCTTTTCGTAAATGGTGTCATTTTAGGTGTGTTTGATGTGGACCTGCGTATATTGTTGACCGTTGCGACGCCGGCTTGGCTAGCATCTTTGCAGAGATCGATATTTTTCAGGAGCCAATCGAGACTCGAACGAAATTGCATATTTTTATACATTCTTCAATCGACACTGTGATTGGATGTGAATATAACTCGAATGCTAACATGGCAATTGTGATAAAGTACATGAGAATACAGGATCATGAATAAAATGTAATTGACACATTTTGTCCACTTTTTTCGTCAATATCTAAAACTTAAAACAAAGTCATTTATAGTATGGTACGGTGAGATTATTAGGACGCAGTGCCACAAGAGGACCCCAAGGGAAATAGTGAGTTGTGGTGAAACACAATTCGAGAACTCCAAATAATAATAATAATGATAATAATAATAAAACATACTTTATTTATAAGTGGACACAAATGGTATGATGAAACATGATAAAAGTAGACACTATAAAAGAGCGTGTGATTAGACCAAAGCAGATTCACAGTGGCTGTTCTACCATATAGTAAGATTAAATGAGTGGAAAGAATTGAAAAATTGTGTAAAGAGTGGTAATAATGTGAGAATATAACAAATGTGGTCGACACTGATGACAGTTTTGAATATAATTCAAGAGTAAAAAAAATCGAACAATTTTCGAAATGTCAATTACGCGTTAACTATTCGCCAGTTCAAGTGGTAACAAAATAAAAGTGTAACATGGCCGGCGAAATGTTGGAGCAAAGCTGAAAAAATGTGTTTATTTTTCGACAATTCATTATAACTATTTGCACGCGTCTCTTTCAAACTAATTTTTCCAGTTCAACACCAACAGTGTGACTGTAACTGTCCTGGAAAATACCCAATGTGTGTGATTGTGATGTGTTTCTATGTATTTCCATTAATCATAATCCAGTTATGGTATCATATAAAGGAACACAGTTCGTCTGAGCGTGATAAATCCCTTCGCACAGAGTGTTGAGTTCAGCGCATAAATATATATATATATATATATATAATATATATATATATATATATATATATATATATATATATATATATATATATATATATATGTATGTATATAAATATATATATATGTATATATATATATATATATATATATATATATATATATATATATATATGTATATATATATATATATATATATATATATATATATATATATATATATATATATATATATATATATATATATGTATATATATATAAATATATACATATACACATATACATCTATATATATATATACATAAATATATATATATATATATATATATATATATATATATATATATATATATATATATTTGTATATATATATATATATATATATATATATATATATATATTTATATATATATATTTATATATATTTAAATATATATATATATATACACACATATATATATATATATATATATATATATATATATATATGTGTGTATGTGTATATAATGCCTCTTGAGAATTGACGCATCAAGCCCTGCATGATGATGATAACATTATTTATTCAGTAGAACAATGATATACAAGTGCGATTAAAGGTTCCAAGTGAGTATCTGAAGCTATTTGTATATATTGAGTGTCATTTATTCCAGCAGGGAGATTAATATGCTGAATAGTTCACGAGTGCGTGGTACTTTTTTGTATAATGACAGGTTGTATATGGATGCTATGTTTTTTTGGCATGCAAGATTGTGTCATAACACACTGTTTTATTGTAGGTTGAGTGTCGTTATACATATATAATTATTGTGTTGTGATTACATATGGCGGTCGTAGTAAGTATTCATGAAAATTGATAACCCATCGTGCAGAGGTGGGAAGAAATCAGGCGTGGCCTGATAGTAGGGATGTAGTATTCACATGAAAAACGTCTGAAGGAGACTAGAAAAACTATGTCAGGATGTGCGACCTGCAATAATAGGCAACATTCAGGCATCCTAGTTCTGGTTTGAATTATAGATAAAACAAATGATATTGTCAACAGATCGAATTATTTTTCAGCAGCCCAAAAGAAGCTTGAAAATCTGCAATGGCTCAAAAATGCCATCGAATATAACTGGGAAAACGCCATATATGCGTTGTTAGACGAGCGGATAGTGATAGTATTTCGACTTTTATGGCCAAACTTTTGCCTACATTCGCCAATTGGGTGACATTTAATTCAGAAATGGGTAAAAACTGCTTCGAGTGGTACCAATGTAGCACATTTTACGGTTTTTCTTCAAAATAGCTCACCCGATCAAGCTGAAAGTTTTCAGAAATGTGTATCAAAATGTAACTCAATTTAAAGCACAATTTTTTTTTTAAAATAAAAATATTTCCTTTTTTTTCCGCCGTGTTATTCTAATGAGTATTTTTGAAATTTCTAAAATTCATAAAACAAAAGTTAACATCCGATATTGCCACAAAACCATACAGATCTAAGTTAGATGAGGAGACATAATGAAAAGGAGTTTGAAATTGATAGCTATAGCCGTTTGACCTGAGGAGAACCGACGAAAACATAAAAAAAATTTAAAACCTGAAAACGAACACCAATTTTTTTCAGTATGTCAAATTAAATCCTCGCTGAAGCTCGTCTAATCAAATCTTTCAAATCCTGTCAATTTTATTGAAGCAAGTGCTTTTGGAAAGTTCTATTTTAATTTTTAATGAATTGCATAGCTCATGAGAATGAGCATGGAGACGTTGGTGACACATCATGACGTGGCATGTGGTTTTGTGCGAAACCGAGTCATGTCCATGTAGAAATAGGGTAATATCTCCAATAATTCAATGGGCATCTGGTGGGCATATTCATTGATAATTTAAAAAGAAACAAAACTATTGATTTGTAGTCACTGAATACCATATACTGAGTGGGCCTCCCGGTTGATTTTTTTTGTATGTTGCTCATTTTATCCTGACCTTTTTAATGGACATCGCAGTATGAGGTCATTGGATGAGCAAAGCGAAGATTCAGTTTCACCGCACTCGAAAATAACGAACATTTCTATTTCGCGCTTCACAGATCGAACAGAAGTACTTATTGAGTTGAAACTTGGCACACAAAAAAGTCGTCATATAATTTGATGCTGTTTAATTTCAAGGCCAATCAGTAGTCTCAATGCTGCGTAAACTCATTCCGAAGTGTTTCAAACCCCATAAGAATAACTCATATAGAAAATTGGGAAAACATATTATTTCCTTCAAATAAATTCAAACTCTCATGGACGTTTGATATGATAATGATACATATTATTCTGAAGTTCCACATACAAACTATGATGCACTTGTTTCACAATAATCAAAGCTTTTATGGAACCCATTGGGAATTTGAGCAACAACCAACAGGTGTAACCAATTTAATTATAAAACTATTGAATGAGTAATGTATAAAACGGGAAGGCAGTGACATAATTGTTTCGAACTCAACGTGCGTGTATAACTCGCTATCACATATCATACATATTATGATACTTATCCAACAACGCTTATGTTGCGTTTTCTTAGTATAAAGGATTTCTCAGATATTTAAGTGTAAATATCTCGCAGTGAAGATTCGTAGAATCATGTTCAAGTTTTCGCAAGTTGGTAGATCAATATATTTCAAATTGTCTGTCTCTCTG
Source organism: Brachyptera risi (assembly GCA_964007535.1). Classification (NCBI taxonomy): domain Eukaryota; kingdom Metazoa; phylum Arthropoda; class Insecta; order Plecoptera; family Taeniopterygidae; genus Brachyptera; species Brachyptera risi. Next base: position 18,560,551 of record OZ023337.1, read on the forward strand.
TGCCATACAGCAGGGAAAGGAGTTGCAATTATGTGAAGAATGGGAACTCCTAGAATGAGAGAAAATTCAACAATTTTAACAGAATTATCTACTAAATTTCTAAAATAATGATGATCATGCAGAGTAATACGATCGAGAACTATCAACAAAATTTCAATTTTTAGTTCTACCGCAAATTCCAAGTCGTGAAAACGATTATCTGACTGTATATTATCTGATCTGACTCTGATATTTGACTCTTCTGGAACTTGCCTCCGTCTGATTGGCCTGTGACCACATTAAATGTCACCCAACTCTTCTTTTCGTTTCAAATTTCACCCAATTAATTATTCAATGTAATTCACTTGTTTTATATTTGGTTCTTTTCGTGATCGGCATTGCTTTCTTGCTGAGAACGTTCTTGAGTTAGAGTTCGTTCTCTGCCGCAATCATTTAGCAATAGTACATACCCGTATACAATAAAATACACTCACCTCGTTCCAAAAAAGGCTTATGATCATCCTCAACGGTACTTGTCTTCTGCGATATCAAAAAATATTTCTGTGTATAATTCGATAACAATTTCAATGAAGCAAGCGTAGTCTCTGCATCAATTAGAACTTGATACAATTTGAGTGTGTTCAGGTAGTAACTGACGAAATTTGGATTCAGAACACCGAGTAAATCCAAAAGTACTATGACGTCTAAGCGTTGTAAGTAATTCCCTTCTTTTATTGTATTATTCGCCCATTTACTGGCTAGATGGCGAGCCCCGTAGATCGAGTCCGTGTTGGTCCAACTCTGAAAAGCTTCTTCTCCATCGAAGAAGATGAACATCAAACTGAGTGAACTCTAGAAGAAGAGCAAAAAATGATAATAAGAAAATAAAGCAAGAAATAAGTGCAAGAAAAAAAAAGAAGAGCAAGAATAGTGATTCATTAGATATATAGAAGTGGAACAAATTAGTTCGGAATTGACTATGATGTGATAGCATGTTTGTCACGTGACTCTAGCACCTAGAAAAGTCGAAGATATTGAGGTCAAGATTACTAAACACAATTAAGATTCAGGGGACTTTGTTGTCCATCTGAGTAGTGACTTGAAAATGATGAGAATGCGGTATTCAGGCAAATTATTGATTGCGGTACAAATATGATATTAATGAATGACCAAGGATAATAACAAGGGGTGATTATTTGCTAACTGTCAATGAATCAATGAATTTATCGTTTATAAAACCGAAGAAAAGAACTAAACCTTATAGCAACAATGCGAAACGTCATCCACTGAAAGACGCATGGATACTTCTTCCAACTGTCAAGTGGCGTTTCCCGACCTTGTGGTATACGCAGTCACTATCCGCGTACTTACGATAAGCAGTTTTTAATCACTTTGTGACATCTCACCTCATTCTTGATACCATTAAGAAGCCTCTTCATGGTACGAGCTAGATTAATCATCATTGCGCACGGCACTGCTGAGTCTGTGGCCCCAACAAAAGTGCCACTTGGAAAATATTTGGAATCGTAATGACATGCAATTACCAAATACCGCTCAGCAGCGGGATTAAGTCTAGCAATAATATTATTGAAGGTTAATTCTCTCAAAATCGGCACCGTTTCCTGAAATATAAAGATAGCAATTTGACAGTTCAAATCAATTAGGTGTGGAATATTTATAGATCGAATTACTTGGAACGTGATCCTAACAAATGACATATAACACTTTAATTATCGTAAGATAATTGGATGTTCAATCATTCATTCATTATTCATTCAGTTATGACAAAAATGGGCTTATGATCAAATTGATAATAATTCAGAATGGGGAATGACTTGGAATTGATCATCGATCGAACGTTCGATCAAAATGAGTTGAATAATACAATCTGATACTCAAGTATAACCACTAATGTCTAACTGTCTATCACCCGTATCACTACTTTCACTCATTGTATTTCACTCTTATCTCCTCACCATCACATGCAGCATTACTTCATATTTATCTCAATTAGTTTATTACAATTTTATCATATCATTATCCCATTCAATTTATTATTTCTTCAATCCTTCTTTTTAATATGTTAGTTTATAGTACAAGGTTAGGTGGTAGAGCGATTGGAAGACCGAACCTCGCCTTTTTGATGTTTTCATTCAAATAACGAATTTGAAAAAATAAATGTATAACTTGAACCGATAGGTAGATGGCATGTTTGTGAGGTTGCTATAGCAACTAGGAAACTTGGGGTAAACAGACTATCGTGCCGAAGTTGTAGTTAGAACACGATTTGGAAAGGATCATTGTGCACTTTTTGAAACAATCAATATGACTTTGCCTGAGGGTGAATTGAACTCGCTGTCGACGCGCCTCTAAGCCAAACATCAATTCATGAGTTTGCTTGAAACGATCTCGCAAATGTATTTAAACTGCTGGCTTTATGTTCACAAGTATCAATGAACCATGAACACTATCAATTAATTACTGCACTAAATTACTATATACATGTAATCATACCGTTCTTCTACGAAATATTTATCAAACTCATTGTGCATTGTTGATATTTGTGTTCGTGATTATAATCTGGATACACTCAATTCACCTCGTATTAAAAATAATTATTATTATTGAATGATAATGAATACAAAAAAATGTGCAGGACGACCAGTGACTGGTGTAGAAAATGGTTGCTTTCAGCTCAACCCTAATGCGTATTCACGTCACAAATCGGTGTAGAAGAATCAACCCAGATAATTGCAATAAGCTGATGAATTGCATACGAAAAAAGCCTTCTTACTAAATGCATGATCGAAGATATTAGTATATGACGCTATGGACATGATAGGCAGGGGTTTGTTGCTATAGACATCGTTAAGAAGGGCGTGGCGACAACAAATACTCAATCTCAACCAATCACGACAGCGTATTTGTTTGTTTGCTCACTAGTTATTCATTTTGCTATAACGACAACGCAATTTCACTGGTCAATGCAGAAACTGAGAGCTGGTTTCTAAAAACTTCTAGCTAGGTGTTACATGGCTGACTATTAGTTTGGGTACGAAAATAGCGTACGTGATGAATAATAATACAAACGTAAGTGGCTATAAAATATCGATTGATCCACTAATTTTAGGTTTAGGTTCTTAAAAATCAACCAGAATGAAATTGAAATGGAAGGAAAATTAATTGAACAATAGGATAGTGCGAGATACTATGAACAATGAAGTGTCTTAATATTCAGCGAAATAATAAAAGACGACGCGATAATGAAATCTACATTTTGGTTCGATCTCGATTCTTTATTTCTGTGTTCAATTCAGTTACCATCAATTGTACACAAATTTATTTGTAGAAAATTATGAAAAAAACATTCAAGTTGATCGGAAGATGTCATAAAAGGTTCCTCTCTGTAGAACTACCATGTTCGATTAATTTATTCATTCATATATACATTCATATATTTCCATTCTTGTCCCAATATGAAATGGAACATTCGAAAGTGAATCATATGAACAGTCTAATAAGGATATAATTAAAAATTAGGAAATATACACAATATTGAAAATACAAACAAAAACATATAAATTAATGTATTATGATTGGTGCAGATGCTATTTTTCTATAAATAGTAAATACCCAGCAACTACCAAGTCAATCATTGAAATTGAGAAGTGAGTATAACTATCAAGTCAATATTGAAAAGAAATTTTACAATTGAAATTTGGATTTCAAATCAATATTTACACATATATATATATATATATATATATATATATATATATATATATATATATATATATATAAATATATATACATATATATTAAATTTGGTTACCTTGAAAGTGTCGATTTCCACGTTCCATCCAAGTTCTTTCATGGAAGATGTTATGAATTGTTTGACTTTAATTATATTAGGCGTACCAACCACACGTGGTATTGCTATTTGTTTTAATGTTGCCTCGAAATGAGTTTGGTTGATTAGACGAGCCAATTTGTTGATCTGTTTGATGTTCATGACCAGAGGCTCCTGGATGCTCTGAAAATGAACACACAATAACTAATTATTTAGTTTCGAGCGGTAATTAAGATTTCACTTGTGGTATTTCGTCCGGATAAATTTCTATCGAGTCCTCCTCTGCATCGATTAGGAAGCAAAGTATTTGTACCGGTATCAAGTTTTTGATGTTGATTGAAAAACAAAATTGAAGAAAAAGTAGAAGTCGAAGATTGAACTCACAAATTGGGACCTACCCCATTGGGACCTACCTTTTTAATAATTTACCAACTATTTTCAAAAAACAGATCACTTCAAGAGTAATATTCGAGGAAAGCATTGAAAGTTTCCTTTTTCATTTTATAACATTAACGAATTCTCAAAAGCTTCTACTTGCAGATGTGATTACTGTGTGAAAATAAAAGGAAATGAATGGTGATTAAACGTGGTTGACGAATGTACAAAAACATATAACTTTGACACGATTGTTTTTGAATTTTAATTTCATTTTTTTCCATTTTAACATTATTGACTATCATAGCTTGACTTATTTCAATACTCGTAATTCTTTAATCAAATGTACACATGAGGGTGATTGTGATTTCAATTAATAAGGAATAAAAATTAATTGAATTGAATTGAATACGTTCGGTGGATTTTTCGAACGGTATGCAGTATCCAAGTATGCACCCAAACGGAAGAGGGACCACGCGTAATACCCCTGTCAGAATGGTCGACCATGGCGCGATGGACCATGGTCTGAAGACCTGTCCATCCGTCTCAGTGACAGAGATGGACATTGCCTAACACTTTATATACACTTTAACACTTTAACGCCTATCATGTTTATATATTCCAGATGAGAGACTTGAATTTATTAGTGTGCTGGTTGCAATAGTGATGGAATTATCTCAACTTCTTGGACAGAATTGGAAATAATCGGTATCTGCCAATGTGAACCCGTTTTCACCATCGTGATCTTCATCCTCTTCATTTCATCTATACTTTCCTCTGCTTCCCTTCTTAGAATATGTCTTCATCGCACTATTCACCCTCTAGTCTGGCCGGAAGCTGTACAAGCCCCCTCCAGACATACGTGGCCTCTCGTCCAGGAGCCAGTTCAAAGAAGCCCTAAATGTTCACCTTCTGACAAACTGTTATTACAGCACTAACGAGTTTATTAACACCTAATTTAAATTGTCTTGTACTTCAAATTATATTTGTTTTTTATACTGTAATCTGTATATGTACTTCTTTCTTGAGACGATGTGTCTAATCTTGACTGTGATCTTTTAATTATTGACTGATCTCACTATTACATTAATTTTACTGACGTTGTAATCAAGTGTTTTCTTGCTAACTACAATAAAATGAAATCAATCAATCAATCAATACCACTTTTCACCCCTTTTCATCTCGACTAACCACATCCTACGGGTTTGGGCCATCTATCTATTGGTATGCCATATTTTCTCAACGAGACTTTTTTCTTGAATATTAAGTACCAACACAACACCTAATATACCACTAGTAGACAAATGTAAGGTTGATATGTATGACAAAGTGGTAGACAGCCGCAAACTCTTCCTGTTGTTCCTGTTGTTGTTTTCCAGTTCGAGTCCCTGAGCCATGGGATGACCACGTTATAACCGTGAATCAATCAAGTAGTATATCTGTGAAGGGTAAATCTACTTCATTGACTGTTTTAGAATGTGATTGTGTTTTTTGACGTCATTCATTTGTTGGAAGTTTTCCCATTGAATAATATATGAATGTCGGAATACAATAAGAGAAGTACAGGTAGCCATATACTGTACTTTCCTGTTAGGTAATTAGTGATTGGTGATGGAATGTGTACAAATCGTTTGAACGTTTGAGTGATGAACAAAGTTCATGTAGTTACGTAGTGGGTGAAAAGAATATGAATATGTAATCAATGAAATACTCATTCTGTAGGCCTACGTATAGTCACAGTTTGACAAAATTGGCAACAACAATTCTTTCTTTTGATAACATATTGGCAATTATTTTTTCATTTTCCTCATCAATCATTGTTACACCGGGTTAATGATTGGAGCTCGTGGCAGCATTCCTAAATTTTTGTGCACATTTCTGGATGGATCAAAAATTCCAAAGAGGGTTTTATTACAGAACATTGTCATCTCTGTGTTGAAAGATTCAGTTATATGATTCTATAGAATATTTTTTTTAAATTTATATATTTTTCTCTATTGTTTTGTTATATTCAGTTAAATTAGTTCGATATTATCATTTTTGATATTGTTTGTAATTATTTGCCATCCACACTTTCATAAGATTCTCACCATTATACATTCGTGTACTGATTTTATTACGCTGTATCATTTTGGTCTCCCGCTTCGAGGACAGCCGTCTGAATGAAGACCTCAACCTACCTTTTCTTATGCATAGCTAGAAAACTTTAGCCCGATTGCATAACATTTTAAACAATTCAAACCAAACTTAACAGTGAATATGTAATGTTATTTTCATTAATTTGATGCATACAAAAATTAAATATGAATTCCTGAGGCCCAGAGTATTACCAAGGCTAGTTAGTATTTATCTGAGAGTTGATGTAAACAAATAGCATAGGTAACCATGGTGATAACAAGTTTGAACTGTCAGATGAAGACTAACTGAACTTGGTAATACCGTGCCTGAGTAAATAAAATGAACTACATATGTTCGGAAAAAACATGATCATCTCAAAATTATCATTATCTTCATCTGAAAATTCAATCCATCACGTCATTTTTACGACATTAGGGTGTCTTTTTATGTTTTGTAGTCAATTCTTCACCCAAAAATTGATTTACTCGGGCCCGGTATTACCAAGTCCAGTTAGCCTTTATCTGACAGTTCAAACTTGTTATCACCATGGTTACCCATGCTATTCGTTTTGACCAACTCTCAGATAAATACTAACTGGCCGTGATAATACTGGGCCTCGGTCAATTAAATGAACATGAACTTACAGGTCTATCACGGAGACTAGAACTTGCTTCTTTATTTATAAAGAGGCTAATGATAACAAATGAAATCACTATACTATCAAAAACATTGTTGTTATTTATCATTGCAATTTTTCTCTCTCGACCCACAGGTAGATTTAAACTGCACATGGAACGAAATGTATTGGTACTGGAATTGGCTGTATAAATCCTGATTGGGTTTGCATCTAATTAGAAAATACTTCTCTAATCACTTTGTGATCGATCAGTGGCGAGCTGTTTAAACTTTGAACTATCATTTTAGTTACAACTATATGAAAATTGAATGCCCAATGAAGTTGAGCACGTCAAATTTTGATTTGTACCGTTCAATATTCGAATCATAAAGCACGATATATATATATATATATATATATATATATATATATATATATATATTTATATATATATATATATATATATATATATATATATATATATATATATATATATATATATATATATGAATATATATATATATATATATATATATATATTTATATATATATATATATATATATATATATATATATACATATATATATATATATATATATATATATATATATATATATATATATATATATATATATATATGTATATATATATATATATATATATATATATATATATATATATATATATATATATATATATATATATATATATATATATATATATATATATATATATATATATATATATATATATATATATATATATATATATATATATATATATATATATATATATATATATATATATAGAGAGAGAGAGAGAGAGAGAGAGAGAGAGAGAGAGAGAGAGGAAGAAAGAGAGTTATTATGTTAATGAAATACTCCGTATGTATCATTTAATTATATGATTAAAAATATGTTGAATTGTCCATCACCTTCACCCCTGAACTCATTAGTTCATCAGTCATATTTGGATAAAATTATATGAGTTTTTCCATCGTTAGATCGCCTTTATCCGCAAAATGTATGGATAGTTTTGTACAGAAAACATTTGAGAAATGTTCGATGTGTTTTGGTTAGTGATCAACTTCATAAGTGAAATAGCCTACTCCATACGTATACCATTTTGAGGTGATTAGTCAAATTTATTTTCCTGTAATTTTGATATCGTAAACCTTTCTCAAGATTTGATTGATAACTTGATGTTACTTTTCATTATGTCGTGTAATGGACTAATATGCACTCTTGATATCAGCCAAATGTGTAGGCCTACTTTCAGCAACACCATATATTGACGATTTCATTTATTATATTCAGTAATTTTGTTTTTATTTTTGAGAGAAAACATTCACATACATAACTTGTAAGGAAATTTCTCTTCCTGCTCATCGTCACTTCACTAATTGCGTTTTCCTCGAGTAATTACGCATACATTGTAAAATAGAAATGTTTGGCACGCCACTGTTTACTTATGTCGTTTTGTTGTAATTTGTTTGACGTCACAGTAAATATCGTTTGATCAAGATAACACAGGAACACCATATACATTCGAAGTGTTGTGACATAATATAGTAAATAAAATCCTACCCTATATCAAACATAAATTGTGTCAGGGAGTTCAATTATGGCTATTCATCCATATGAAAATGAGAATTTCTACTTCTGACAAATAACTGAGTTTTGAGTTGAGTAATGCTTGACCATTGAAGGGAATTAATATTGAAATGATGAAAAAAAAATCGAAATATCTTTCCATTTTTTTTCCGTGTGCCGGCAAAATAATCAAGAACGCTCGCAAAATACGTCAATGCCACAAAAATGATTGTAGAGTTTTGAAAGTTCACAAAGTTATTGTTCACACTATTGGGCATGTCATCAGATGATTTTAATTTCCATAAGACTTGTCGTTCTATCGATACAGATTAAATTATAATAGCATAACATTTTGTAAAAACTTTTTCAGGCAACCAAATTGTTGATGGTAAACAAACGGCAAGACTTATGGAAATTAAAATTATCTGGTGACATGCTCAATAGTGTGAACAATAACTTTGGCAAGTTTCAAAACTCTACAACCATTTTTGTGGCATTGACGTATTTTGCGAGCGTTTTTGGTTATTTTGCTGGCACAGGGGAAAAAACATGAACAAATATTTCTATTTTTTTCCATCATTTTGATATCAATTCCCTCCGATGGTCATGCATTAGTTAACTCAAAATATAGTTATTTGTGAAATGTAGAAATTCTCATTTTTAGATGTATCAATATACCCTTAAACCAAAATCGTGGGCAAATAACACGCGCTGTGTTGTGCAACACACCCCCTCGCCATCATCGATTTCCTCTACTTCCACTCTCTTCACAAGTTCCCTCCATACTTCTTCATCATCTCACCACCCTTCTTCCTTTACTCTCTTCCACGATTCTCTTCTTTCTTCCACATCCCACCTGATCACTTCCCACTTGTGACAGATAACTGATTCAAATTATCTGGTGATCATTTGTTGTCTTCATCTCATCCAGATGATTGAAAAAAAAGTAAAATGTAAAAAAATAGGATCCAGATATAGATCAAGACTGAAGATTTTTTCTATCCAATGCGAATGTAAGTTTGTATACCCCTAAATGTGAGTGAATATCATCAGTAATTAATCTTCGGGGTGTCAAGATCGCCCTTGTTGTGCCCCGTACATATGTACATTTTAATGATTTTATTGGTGACCAGCAAATTGCCACGAAACTAAAAAAGATAATGTGTCGAGTTGGCATGTAGGAAGCATTTAGTTGTTCTATAAGCAATATGTGCAAGGGAATAGATTATTCGTCAATGCACAAGGCGCTATATTAGATTGAGACAATTATCTTCCACCTGAAGGATCTAGAATATAGGTGAGTATGAGTATTCATCTTCATATTTCATCTGCGTAATTATTAAATAAATTAGATTCGATCTTATCTAAATGAGAAACTCGTAAGACTTTATTTGGGAAGAAGAAATAAACTGCATGCAAATTGTGAAAAAGTACCGAAATAGAATATGAATTGTGTAACACTGAAAGACTACATAAATTGTGCTGAGAACAGAGCCATAAATGCTTTCAGAAGTGTATGCACATTTTTGCTGAACTAAAATGACTGAACTAATCTTCCAATTGAGTATAACACATTTGAATATTATCAAACTATTAAAATGGAGATTTTGAAATTCAAATTATTCAAATTCAAAATGAGAAATTCAAGTATAGTGAAAGTGGAAAATGTAAGAGGAAAAGAAAGAGGAAAGTGTACAAATAGGAAGGGTCTTTGTATTATTATTTTGAAGAATATTACACACAATACAGAAATTAGTTGTTAATATGAATATTTATTTACTCAGCACCATTGTTTACCCACACTTCAAAAATATAATATATGATACACATACATACAAATTTACACTATATAAAGCACAACATTACCCACAATTTTTACACAATATTTCACATATTTTTAATTGTGTGATCAAACACCTTTTCACTTTCCTCATATCAATGAGACATACATGGTACAAAGACAGCTATGAGCTAGGACGGGACAGGGGATCACGTTGGTAGTCTTCATTTACGTATTAGCACAGACCCGTTAACACTCCTCAAAATAAATATTTCCAGATAAATAATTATCGAACATAAAATCATCAATAAAAACAAGCAACAAGAATGTTATGTATTCAATTTGAAGGACAACTTTGACAAACAAACACCCATTTCAAAATGTACTCTCCTCAAATATGAAATTGATGGCAATTGATACAAGGATGAGAATAATATGACATCAAATTTGATGCAAATGGAAAATTAAATAATTATCGGACAATTTCAATAATATCCAAGAGCAATTATTTTCCATATTTTCGACTAGGAGATTTGAAACAAAATATAATTTTAAATTCTTACTACGCATATTTTCAAACTGACGAGTCTTTGAGAAGCAAACATAATTTCCAAAAATGCATGCATGTGCCCATTTGCATAAACAATAAAGTATTTAAAAAATAATCAGAGAGCCACCTTTGAAGCATACTTTGAAGCCACCAGAGTGTGGACAGTAGGCTTATTATCTTCAGGAATGTCATAATCATCAGTTCTAGATAAACTCTTCAACAACATATTACATCAACAACATATTACATCACCATCTATTTGATGTAAGATCATTAGTTACCATTAGAGTGGAAGACAGTATTTGTTCTAAAATACCTCCTGACTGCAAACAAGAATCATTTTAACAGAATAGAGTTGGGTGGTAGTTAGGCCTTGGAGTGGATTGTAATACCATATTCAGTTACAAAGGAAATGACTTTAAAAAATTCATTCATAGAGAGCAAGGGCTAATGATTTTATTGGGGACTAGTGGATGGACAAATACATAAGCAAATATATTTGGACCAATAACAAACTAATATAACTCCATCACAACTCTGTTTTGTTCACAACTCAATTGATTATAATATTAATATCCTGTTAAACGATAATTTGACCTTGAAGTGAATCATCAGGAAGTATATTTTCACAGTAAAAATAGTTCACATGAATTATAATTTATATTGTCGACATAATGAGGAATTATTACAATCAACATTCTTGTGTATTACGGTTCATTCACTAATCAAAATTAGCAATAAACTCAACTTGGAGAGTAAAATTGGCCCGATATTATATGTTCCCATTCACAACAATGTGCATTAGCAGAATTAACAAAATTTTCTAAATTATTTGTAAAACTAATATTTGCAAACTCCAAATTTTGCCCAAATTCCAAATAAAGCTTCAAGTGTCGGCTATATAATCAGATTACAGATTGACAATGATGAGAAACATTACTGGTCACTGGGTACAACTGCTGCTATTAACTAACTGGGTATCTCAATACCTAGCTGTTTCCTACTCTTGAATTTGATGTTTTCAATAGCCTCAAAAACGTCCTCTTGTTTGCGAAGTTCAGTTTACTCTTAATTGCAGTCGTGAATGGCGTCTCTTTCTGCACTCAAACTTTCAATCAGCTTCCATTTACAATAAATAGTAATTATACATAATATAATAGGCTTTTGTGCCTGCATTACTATTATGCTGCAAATTACAAATTCAAATCGGATATAACTGGAACAAATGCATAATTTGCAGTCGTGACCAATACAAACAAGCCATTAAACTCACTTGTGTCATAAATATAAGACAGTGTAAAATACACAAATCAAGGTGAAATAAAAGCATTACAACAGAACTACTACGATCAGCAAATCTACTTGATTTCCTCTGAACAAATTGGAAGTTGGAGATAATTTTTCCTCATCCAAGTATTCCTTTGCTCATTATACATGTTATCATTTTGTTCTGATGAATGTATTAATTTTATTCATTTCATGTGAATGAAAAGAATTTATTGAAAAGAATTGATATGGAATTAATATGGAAATAGAATTAATATTCAAGGCCAACTTGCACTCACGATCACCGGATGTGCAATAATACAGAACAGAACTGACGTTATTCATGAAATGATTCAAATAGATCATCCAGAATTGAATTATGGATTAAATTATTGCCTCAAAAACTGCTAGGCATTTGATGCCAATATTATGAATAAGATGTTTAGCTGCCAGAAAAATTGATGGTATTATATTACATCGTTTCAGTATTAATGCAAATCTAGTAGATCAAATGGTGGGCCTAGTTTAATAACTCTTGTAACAATTTAATTCACGGCGAGATAGAGAAGAAGAAAGAAAATTAATGTAGAAAGAAATACAAGATAATTCATAAGATGATTAGTGTCACAAGATAACCCTGGCATTTCTTATCACAAATTATAATTGAGACTGGTCCTCTGTATTTTCTGTACAAATCACATGACTTCTCTCTAGTACAATAGTATATACTGTATATATATATATATATATATATATATATATATATATATATATATATATATATATATATATATATATATATATATATATATATATATATATATATATATATATATATATATATATATATATATATATATATATATATATATATATATATATATATATATATATATATATATATATATATATATATATATATATATATATATATATATATATATATATATATATATATATATATATATATATATATATATATATATATATATATATATATATATATACACATATATATATATATATATATATATACACATATATATATATATATATATATATATATACACATATATATATATATATATATATATATATATATATATATATATATATATATATATATATATATATATATATCTTTATTCAAGACTCTGTCTTACATTATGAGATTGCAAAAACACACGGAATAAAAATCAATTGATTGAAATATGAAAAAATTATCAATAATAACATTTTACAGAAAATAACAAAATAAACATAATATGGCAAGAAACAAAATATAAGTTAATTCACTCTAAGAATGGTGGTAATCGAAATGGAATGATAATAATGAAAACTTTGAAAAAAAGACGGAAATCAGTAAATAAATATAATATATAGCTCTACTGCAACCAGGAAATCAACACGTATAATTAAATAGACCTGGATGTTAAAGTCACGATGCTATCATAATTACTACTATTACCAGTTAGGCCTATAGAATGCTTATTGACTAGTCAAACGCCACATAAGCGTTGTAAGATATGAAAACTCTACACACCTTGAATCCCATGAAAAATTTGGTGAATACCGAATCCAGAAAGCAGTGAAACACAGCAATGGTTCTGCAATAATTTTCCATCCATTTGTCGAATAAAAACCATTTATTGAATTATTTTCTTCAGAACGGCTGGTCCAAATTGCATACAAAATTGTAATAATGTGTATCATTATTGTGTTCACATTCAGGGAGAATTTCAATTTTTTTGGAGAACTTTTATTTTTCAAATCTTCTTGCTCAGCCTAATCTCATGGGGTATTTAGAAATTTTGAGATGACATTTCTCAAACTTGATCGAACCGATTCATCCCCAAAACCATACAGTTTCAAGTTGGATGAGTTTGCGTTCACACAAAAAGTTTCATGTTGATCAGTCAAACCCTGCAATCTGTGGAGTGCTTGCAAAAAAAAAAAAAACACAAGACAAAGCCCTTAAGAGTGGGATGGAGACTTCGATACGCTCATCTAATTACTGCTGTATGCACAGCCTTCTTTAATCAGATCATTCTTCTCTGATACTGCCCTTTCACTCGGGGTATGCTTCCCGTGTTAAACGATGTCCAATTATTTTAGTTCACTAAATCGCCGATGGTGCCGTTGTTTCCAGACCATGACGTCACTTTCCAAAGATGTTCAAGCATATCACTCTGTATGACATGTCATGTCTGCGAAGATACTAACAACTTTGGGAATTTCTTACGAGAATTTAAATTACGCGCGCATTCAATTGGACCGTGAATGTGAGTTTACTAACTTTGTTATGACAATAATATGCAGGATTTTATTCAATTATATTGCGGAATATCATCGAGACAAGTTCTTGAATGATGCTTATTGCTTGGGATAACATATATATCGTTCAAGTTTGAACCTCGGTAAGCCTGAAACTCCAGGTCGAAATGTAAATATGACATAACCTCAATAAAGTAGCAGGAAATTGAAAGATTATGATAGAATGACATTTGTTCAAAGTTGAAATTTTAGATACCAGAGTGCAGTACATACCAGACCATGACGTCATTTTTCCCTGCGCAAGCAAATATGCGCGAACCCGTCAAAATAGCCCGAGTGAAAGGGTAGTATAAGAAGAGAATTAATAAAGAAGGCTGTGGCTGTATGTATTGGTATTTGATGACATTTATCACATTCACAGTGTCAATACTGTACTAGGTAGTAGGTACTTGGGTATTTTATTATGCTAGAAGTGATTTTCCAATGAAGATTCAGTGAATAAAGCCTTCTGGTATTGCAAACAATTTTGAGTCAAACATATTGGAGCCCACTTCAATTGGAAGGCTCGTACGAGGAAATTTGTACAAGGATTATCATTTGATAATCATACTAAGTAAAATATGAAATTTCACACAACCTGATCTTTTACACCCTCAGCCTTGGGTTACACGTATATGATTAAATGATGCAGCCCCTGAGGGCTATACTTACAGTATTTTATCATTCAAGTTTCATGAATCTGTTTGAGTTAGTATTCAAAATCGTAATAATTTCTCCAAATACTTGATACAACTTTGATATTGAGGTACGACGTAGGGTTTACTAAACTAGAAGACCAGATAATCTTGAATAATAGAAAATAAATGAATATATATATATATATATATATATATATATATATATATATATATATATATATATATATATATATATATATATATATATATATATATATATATATATATTTATAAGTATATATCAATGTTATCAACGCTCAACTATTGCACAATTAGTCAATCACACCTTAAATGCTGGACCAAAAACCCACGTAAAAACCCAATCAATCACTGAATCTAAAACGATCTGACTGGCCATTACATAGATTAAACTCAACAGATTTACAACACGATAAAACATTTGAAAGAATGAAAGTCATTTTACGAGCAATACAAAACTTCCACCTAGCGAGTGTTGGAAGATTGATACACAGGATTGATAGTTCGCCTTACTAATCGATTTAAGCAAAATGGTTCATCGTGGTTGAAAACTCTTGTAGCACCAAGTGTGTATAGCAAATCTGTGATTATGGTATACTATCTAAGCCAAGGTCAGGACTGACTACCCTCGGTTGTATTGGTATGCAATACATACAGATATTACCTACACATCAGAGTGAGATGTCACAAGTGAATATTAAATCAAATCTAGTCTAGCTAGTAGCTACAGAATGCATTATAAAAATGACTTGGAACCACTTTATGAAACCACAAAAACAATATTTAAAAAAATTGTGAATGGCAGAACTAATATAGGATAATCAAGTAAGATGCAATCAAATCCTTTCTGATAGGCTTGATTCAACTTACCCACTTCTTTTTCATTGACTGAGAATAGTAACAATGAAATTAATCAATTTGTTCATATATGTAAGCCTATCCTACTGTAATTTTAAAACTGGCAGCTAATATTTCTTAGTACGTATTTTTACTACAGGTATCTGACTCATCCCTGTAGTTTGTAAATAGCAATCATCTGTATCTTTTGCAATTTGTGAGGGTGAAGGTACGTTTACTGTCGTGCCTTTTGCTACGTGCAACATGATTTGAGCAACTGGCGCTGACCAATCAGAAAGCGAGTTTCTCTGGGTTGCATGAACACTCCACAGGCTCGCCAATAGATTGACTATGTTCATCCTCTCTATACAACATGCTCATGCTCTGCCACCCACAATGCAACGGGAAGTTTTGTTTACTTGTCTGAACTGTCAGACCCAACTTGTCGACTGCTATTCATAAACCGGTTCTGCACTGTACGGATGCACTGCAGTGCATCAGTTTTCGGCAATGTTATTTGGGTAATTTATGGTTCCAACAGTATCAAGAAGCTCATATGGTTCAATTGGATACATTACATTTGTTGGCAAGTTTAAAGATTTTTCGTGGTAACATAACCACAATTTGAAGTCCAAGCTTAGCGTCGTCATAGCGTTCAACAGTAAACATATGCGTGCGCTAAACGCATGTTGCCTGTTGCTCAAACCATGTTGCAACTGGCACAAAGCAGAAGATTGAAAGTACCTCAAGACTTATTTCTCATATTAAAAATATTACTGGCTTGTTACACATATAAAAATAAATCTGGTAAAATTGATTCATCGAATCATTAGGACTTGAATATAGCCAGTAAATAGGGGGACCCAATCTACTGTATACTTTTGTTAACCTAAATGCCGTTGTTGTCAATACCATATTACGGAGTCGCTTACGGTCATAAATGGAAGTTTTAAATCGTCAAGTGTAGATATCGTGCGGTGAAGACTCGGAAAATCATGTTTAGGTTTTCACAAGTTGGTAGATGAACTGCACTAAGATTGTCGGCGTCTGTGTGCCAAACATCAGGGAATGGTGTTGGAATTATGTGAAGAACTGGGACATCTACGAGAGAAGAAAATGTTATTGATTACGGTGTCAACTATATACATAACAGTAGTAGTAATTTATCTAGCATTATTGCTAATTAACAAGGTTAAATACATGACAAGAAATACACTCACGAAGCAATCACTATTATGCAGTGAAATGCATGATTAACAACAGTTAGGCATACATAATTTCACTTCATTTCATTCTTTTGTCAATCCAAATAGATATTACAAATAGACAATAAAGTATATGGTGAGTCATGAAAAATATATCAAATAAAAAATAGTAGCAAAGTAGGCCCCAAGTGTTATTTTTAATAAATACCCAACACATACAACTTACAATAAACAAATAACACATACACAATATACCACACTAACAAATACAATATCACATGATGCATCTAGGTAGAGAGACATGCGAATCTATTTTTTCTTCTAATAGCATTTAGAATTTGAAAAATAACACTTTGGTGCATCTATTATTTTGAAACATCGTGTTTTGTAGCCCAACAACGTTTTGTAGTATAACAACTATTAGGTACGGTGAAACCACTAGATAACGTGCAATAGCATACAAGATAAACACCCCAATTTACGTTTTAAAAAAATAATAATCCACAAGCATATCACAAACATATGCCTCATCTGCTGCCTGAATTTGCAACTGCACTTTTTTCCAAATTCCCCAACTAATTAGTAATTTCACTCATTTACACCTCAATTGAAATAATTTTGTAAAAAATAGCACCTATATTGTTTCTATTCCGAATATAGCGTAAATATCGCCAACGCATTGAAAAGTAACAAATTTGGACGTTTGTAGCTCTTTGCCCTCTTTTCAAAAATATGATACAACAACATCAAATGCATCGATACTAAATGAAATATTAGAGACATTTTAAATAGCACTTCTAGATTTCATCGTTTTTGTAGCAATTGCTATTTTTACATGTCTCTATAGACTCTAGAGCATAGGTAACTATAAATAATACAATTACACAGTGGATAGGATCCATAACTAGTATAAATACAATTCAATCAACCATTTATTATGATTTTATGTTTCATAAAACTCAACAGATGTGAATTAATAGTTGGACCCAGTGACATTAATATTTGTAATATTTGACCACCTTATAAGCCTTGGGGATTGGTCTTCCTTCTTTCATCAGTTTAGGCCCACAATATTTTTTTTCCAAAGGTAGCGATATTCACATTTTTCTAGTAGAAAATTTTCAGAAAAAGTGACATATTTTGTCAATTATTGAAAAACTGACGTAGTTTGGGGTGCCTGAAGAGCGCATTCTGGAATACGGATTCTACCAAGAGTGAACGTGGGCTTGGCATGTTCACTTACAGAAGGAATGTGAAAATGGGTGAAGATGTTGTACCTATTCAAGGAAACGATCAATACCTGATCCAAATGACCCTAACCAATTTCCAGAAATAGTAGCTCTTACAGCATTATTACACGCAAAGCCCACGTTCACTCTTAGTAGTATCGGTATTCCGGTATGCGCTCTTCAGTGCCCCCCATAGTTTCCCATAGTTTCATAGTTTCGAGTGACCCTGTCAGTTTCAAAAATGAATACAAGTTAACCAAATAACACCAAAAAAATACAAAGCAATGATGAATGATTGAAAGCGAAGACTCAACTCCACCGTAAACGAACATATGGTTGGGCGTGGGTTCGAATCCCGCATAAGGCATGGGTTTTTGTAAATGTCCTCTCACTTATTATCATCACTTCATACATTCATAATCACCAGCTCATTCGTACCCCCGTATAACCTAGCTGTTGGTGGGGACGTTAAGCAAATAATAATCATCATCATCTCGAACATATGTTTTTAGGTATTTTGTTTGTGTTTAAGCGGTGAAACTTGAAATGTGTAGTTATGGGGTGCAATCAGTTGTACCACTTGACTGAGAAAAAAACATTTCGAAATACTGAAAAACCTTTGGGAGAAAAACCCGGGAGGAATGAAATGAGAAACAAAAAAATCCGGAAAAAATTGAATTTTAGGGGATTTAAACACAAAGTGTGGGCCTAGACATCATTCCAAAGTTTTGCATCAAATCAACCACTGTGAAGAAATAATTAAAAACATTTCTGGATCAATTAAAGCTATTAAAATGATCAACTGATGAATCTATCAGAGCTACATAATGAATGAAATGTTCAAGAGGTAGAACTACAATCAATTCGAGCTGTTGCCTTTTCGATAAGGCCCAAGGCCTGATTCATAGTACTAGGGTTGCCATTTTTTTTCTGTCACGGTAAGTCACGTGAACCAGTCAGAATGTCTACAGAACTACGGACTTGGGCCTAATTATTATTTTCAAAATCAACGTCACTTGGTAATCCACTAATCCTACATACAGCTTTTAGGTGGGCCTATATTTCATACAAATTTCTTGCTCATCTTAAAACACATGTACGGCTCTCTAGGATAGGAGTCTAGTCGATAGAATAATCAGATATGGAAATACTCACCACGTCTCAAGAATGGAACGTGATCATCTTCGACAGCTGCACTTGTTGACATCAGACGGAAATATGGTAGTTGAGAGTCTATTGCAACATTGTATTTTGTCGATCTTTTTAAAGAAGAGAGCTTCGTCTCGGCATCAACCATTAGTCGATACCAATCTTCCGTTTTTGGGAAGAAACTGAAAAAACTGGGATTGCGAGCTCCAAGAAGATCCAACAATACCAAAACATCTATGCGGTCAAGGTAGCTTTTCCCATTCTGTACGGGCAATAGCGACCATTTACGGGCTAGATTTCGAGCTCCGTAGATTGAGTCTTTTGGACCCCACCTCTCAAATGCTTCCTCACCATCGAAGAAGATCAACATCAAACTCAAGTCAGTCTGCAAATAAAATGTAGAAATAAGCCAGGTGCTAGACTTGATACAAACTAGGATACTGGTACTCAATTGATATATGATTTACGTTCAACTATTAATCTATTACGTTCATGAATAGCCTACATTATTTGATTATTTATATTGGGTTCAACGACGCACTGATGACTAAGATCTATTGGCGTCGGTGGATTATGAATAAGGAGATGGAGGGAAAGATGTGACGGAAGGTTATTATGTGCTTTGGATAGTGTAAACGAGAAGCCAAGTGCCCTGTTGAGGAACCATTTCAAACCACACAGCGGCAGAGGGAGACCACAGTTGAACCATGATGGGAACCGAGCCCTGGTTTTCTGAAAGAAGGTTCAGTGTCCCTTTGTCTCATTATGTAGGCCTGTATAGTACCAATAATCACATGAAAACTTTAGTTGTGACTGAAAATAAAATTTCCAAAGAAAATCTTGATTCTTAAATAATGGGAAGGCACTATAGACCCTACTTCTCCTTCAAAATGCTACCATTAACCATGCAGCGGGACTAGGACCATTTAATGATAATTACAAAAATACTGGTGTATTCATGAATTATACCAAATTGCATTCATAAATTTAATATGAATGAATCGTTGATTTCAATTTTATCAATACAAATTTGAATTAGCCATCAATAATAATCATCAATAATGGGCATCAAATTCCCAAAGAAATATGTAGGCCTGGTTCAAAATATTGAAAACACGTTAATTTATTTTATTTTCAATTAAATCAGGCTAAATTTATTCATTTTAAAAAACTCTTGCAATTGCACATAAATGCACATAAATGTGGCAAGTTCCCTAACTCTATCCCTATTCCACCGCCTCCCCAAACCTCTGACGGAATACTTTAATATTTTTGTTTTGTTTTGAGAAATATAATCGATTAATAGGCCTACGCCTATACATAGGCCTAAGCATTTTTTTTTAATCAATTAATTATTTTTATTTTTTTGGGGAGGTCATATAGGCCTGACTTTCATTTTTAGAAAAAAGCCATTTTTGACTCGACTCATGAAGAACTCACCTTATCTTTCATGGCATCAAGTTGTTTCTGCATAGTGCTAGCTAGATTTATCATCATTGCACAAGGTACTGCAGAGTCAGTTGCGGCAATGAACGTACCGCTCGGAAAATACTTTGAATCGTAATGGCAAGCCAGAGTTAAATACCGTCTAGCATTAGGATTTAATCTCGCTATTACATTGTTGAATGTAAGCTGACCGAACAATGGCGCAAAATCTTGGAACGAGTCAATTTCAACATTCCATCCAAGATCTTTCATGGAAGTTGATATAAAGTTCCTGACCCTTGTATTACCAGGTGTTCCGGACACTCGTTTTATCGCAATTTTCTTCAACGTATCTCCAAAGTGAGTGACGTCTGATAATTGGGATATTTTAATAACCTGTTCATCGCTGAGAGTCTTCGGCACATGCTTAGTCTGAAAATCAAAATGTCAGATTTAACCTAAATAATGCCAATACTGGCGATAAGTATGGCATCATGTGGTAATGTTGAAGTCCTTCATTCTTTGTGTAATTAATCAATCATTTTTGAAACATATTATCAAAACCACTCCTGTAGACCTTCGGCTTAACCTGCCTTCGACCCTGAGAGTCTTCCTGTCAGACAGCAAGTAACGGTAAACAGCTGTCAGAATATGATTTATAATGTAGGTCTATCATAGATTTGTTTTAGCATGAAAATACGATATTTATGATAATAATGTCTGAGTGTACTCACGGATTCACTGCGAAGACTAATTGCACCATCATATCTAACAACACAAATATTCACAATCAAAAATATTATGTGCAAAATAACTGTGGACCTCGTCATTGTGACTCGAACGTGCAGGAGCAACAGTGTCGGACTGTCGATCGTGTGTGTGTCAGGCGTCCAAACAGCTGTTGGTTTCCTTTACCGACCGCAAATACGTTTTCCTTGAATAGCCGCTGATGAAATGACAGCAGCACATCTGCTTTCACGTGACGGCCAATAATGTAAATCGAAAAAAATCTATTCTGGGTCTCGTCTTTGCAGCCATGGCGTACTGTATGCGAGTTTTGCATCGCCAGGTTAGTATAAATAATATTTTTACTGTATCTATGAGATATGGAATTATAAAATGATATTCAATACATTTTGACAAACATATTTGTTCATAAGTGAGATACTATTCACAAGCCGGTTGTGCACTAGCGTGGATACCAGACAAAATATGGATTTAGGCTCAGGTGAAAATTTCCTATTCTAGGCCTAACCTATGCTTCAAGATCAAATTTTGGCAATACATTAGGCCCTAGGAGCAGCTGACCTTGGGTGTCCTCGTATAACATTAACTTATTCTTCTGGTCTTTTTAGGATGCCACCGATTTTATCTAAAGTGATTAAAACGCTAGGCCTACTGTTTTATTGTTTCATCTCGAATTGAGTATATCAGCTTGCCAGTTTATTATTGAAGTCAGTCAATCAAACGCCAGTTAGGCCTACTGTCTGTCTGAACAGTCCTTTATCAAGCTTATGTATACTACAACCAGAAAAGCCTTTTCTGGTTCTGGAAGCTTCCTGAGGTTACTGTGTAGGCCTATTTGTATCCATGAGATTGTCCACCATCATAATGAGATTTACTATTAGAAACAAAAGTTTGTTGTATAAAATCATTGCATATTGAAAACTGCACTGTGTCTGTATGAATATCATACAGACTGAGTGAGACACTGAGACTGAGTGTCTGTATGAAGTGTAGGCCTAGAACAAAACTTGATTTTGTTCTAAAATCAAGGGCATTTGATTGACTTCTGTCTTTCTTGTACAAAGAATGGAATAATTTGCTCATCAAGGTGGCCTCTCAATGAGAACTGAGAATGAAATTAAGATTAGGAATAAAACTAGGATTGACATTGAGCAAGATGTAGGCCTACCAGTACTCACAATAGCTCCCAATCTTAGCTACTATCACATGATGTCACATGACCTGAAAACACATTCGAAGCCATCAGCTTTAGCTAGGAGCCAAGAGTTGAAAGTTAGTCAACTGTCCAATTGATGTCATGCACTACATTGTGAGAGCTAGCCTTAGTATCCCACCTCCCAACTCTTAATCGTAGCTCTTAGCGTTAGCATTAAATTTAGGCCTACCGGTATAGTTTTTAACAAAATCAATGGCGTTAGCTGTTAGCGTTGGTGTTGGTCCCAATTATCATTCTCATTGTGAGGCCACAGGCCTTTAGACCTATTCAAGTTAGGCAATAGTTTTGTTCAAGAACATTGCCAAGAATGCTGTTCAATTTGTTCAAAATATGTTGGAATCTTTTGTAAGGTGTAGGCCAATGTAGGCTATTCATCCTTCCTATTTTTATATTTTCACCCTGTATTAGACATGTTGAATGTGCTTGGTAATCTATGAAGATGCTTCATGTACACACTCAATTATTCTGGTAATCAAGCTTTTTAGAAAACCAATTTGTCATTTCCCCAAGAAAGTATCCCTTATGTGTGTGGGGGGGGGGGGGGGGGTCGCTCTTGTAGTGCTCCGTTCAAATTGACCATTGGCCCAATTTGTCAAGCTTAGCCTTGTATGGAAACACTTCCAAGTTTTATTGACTTGATAAAAAAGTTTCCTTGCTTTCTTGAAAGAAGGCCTAAACTTGTATACCTACAAATATTTACATGTAGGCCTAGGCGTATGATAGATGTACCATAATAGCCTAACCATGTAATTTTTTGGAAGATTGAAAATGATTTTTTTCAATACCGGTATCAGTAGTTTTCATGTAGGCCCACGCCTACTGGTATCGATGGTACACTCATTTCTAAACAAACTTATGCTATGGCTTCAATCAATATGTGAATATAATTGGACAGTTGGACCTACCAATAAGCTGATGAATTCATCAATATTTGGGCCTAATACTATACAATTATTACAAAAGTCTGGTTGGACCATGAGACCATGACTATGTTTGAGAAATGATTCAACCAAACTGCTCGAGATATTTCAAATATTTGACTAAATCACATTTTACGGAATCATTTTGCTCAAAACAGTTTGAAAATTGAAAAACGCTGGGCATATTTGTTCATGACTTATTGTATGGCAATAAGTCATTGGCTGACTGTGGCGGGCATTCCCCTCCAACCCGTCTTGTCTTATTTGTAACACATTACAGATGTGATTTGACACTGTCAAATTGCCTTTCAAGCCGTATTGAAACTCGTGTATCATTTTCTTATGAAAATCAAAATGTACATCACAAAGTTGCGTGCAAACTGACCTATATGTTGATGCACCATAAAATCCGAACATTAATTAAACCATTCCTAGCTGAATTGATTTAGCCAAACCGTTTCCTAGCTGCTGATAGAAACTTCCTGCTGCTGTTATTTTCCTAAATATTTGCCAAAGACCCCACTAGCTTGTAGTCAAATTTTAGAATAACAAAATATTATTTTGAGACAGTTCTATGATTATTTTTGTCTTTGTCTAAAGATAGGCCCAGTAACTACCGTACCGGTACTGATTGTGTTTGCCTGCCTTCAATCATATGTAGTTGATGCAATATCTATTTACCATGCAAGAGTTATACACATATAGAACAGTGGCCTATAATGAGTTGTATGCAAATAGGTTGTCACCTTGGCCTGCATGGTAAGATTGCTATTGCCACACTAGAATTGAACAATTTAAGCCTACTGGTTACAGGGTAATCTCTGAGACACATGTGTCCCAGATAGTAGATGATGAACAATCTGTTATTTTTTTAGTGTCTTACAGGCCAAGCCTATCAAGTGATATCATTAAATTACAAGCATCAATGTTAGTACACGTAGTAGGCTCATACATTTTATTGCTGATTTTATTCATTGCAGGCAGACATAATAAAGGAAGTCCAAAGGAAGTCCAAAGGTTAAAGATATTGTTAATTGCAACCAATGTGTTGACTTACTGACAACCTCTGATCCATTGTATCAATAAATTTAGTATGTAGGCATAGGCCTATGTACTTGAATGTTTATGTCTGTTTAACCACTAGCCATTGTGATGAGAATAAAATGGATCCATCTGTAATCTGTATCTTTTCTTTCCTGTTCTAGGGCTCATTGTTATATGCACTAGAAGTTCAAGCAAGATGTATGCACGTGTCTCCGCTTTCGGCTCAGGCCGCCAAAGTGGCCATGAGCAAGTTCGACAACACTACATACCTTCCATACGAAAAACTGCAAAAGAATTTGGATGTTGTCAAGAAGCGTCTAGGTCGTCCCTTGACACTCTCGGAGAAGGTTAGTCACCGTTTGCTCAATACATTTTCAATCCTAATATGAAGAAGTTTATTTATCAGTGTGACAGGCTGATCTGTCATATTTAATCAGAAACACATGTTGTAGAATTATGGATTTTTCTTTCGTGATTAATTTGATGTTTCATTATCATCTCATCTGGATAGGCTATTTATATTAGAAACAGACTTAGCCGAGTGATCAAGTGGGCAGCATAGGGAACCGACATTCAGGAGACTTGGATTTGATTCCTGCCATGATCGAGCATCCAGACAGTGTTATTTGTTGTTGTTCCCCTCTGTCGTTCAGGTCAATACTGGGATGGTTCCTTATCAACAGGCCACAACCAACTAGTTGCCACTATCCAAAAAAAAACACGATCAAATAACCATCGTCTCATCATCCCATCATCTCTTATAGGCCTACCGGTGCTATCATTCACGGACATTAATAGATCTCAATCATCAGTAGGCCTAAAGTGTTAACTCAAAACCAATAACCCAATAAAAAAAAAGGAAAAAAAAACGACAATATATATAGGAAAACAGATGAATTGGCTTGTCAGTATTGCAATGTCCAGATAACAACTTTGAGAAAATGAGCTTTCATTCATCACTAACAATCGCCATTCACCAACCCAATAGAAACCAATAGGTTTCACTGTAGGGCCTACAGTGAAACCTCTATGATGCAACGTTCTGGCATCATCGTTTTCCTGCTTCTGTGATCCATTTTGTCCAACCCCATTCCCCATATATGACCAATGATGAATTTTCCTGGATGAATTGTTTTCCTGCACAGATGTATTTTTTTCCTGGTCCCTTGATAAACGATGGACAGAGGTTTCACTGAATAACTAAATTTGAATAATCAGAGCATGTGATGCATGTCCCTTTGTGACCTTGAAACTGTATCACCATGTCCACACTTTCCGTTTACAGGTTCTGTACTCCCATCTTGATGAGCCGACCACGTCGGAAATCGAGCGCGGCACCAGCTACCTCCGCCTGCGTCCCGACCGTGTCGCCATGCAGGACGCGACAGCGCAGATGGCTATGCTGCAGTTCATCTCATCCGGCCTACCGACCGTCGCCGTGCCTTCCACCATCCACTGCGATCACTTGATTGAGGCGCAGGTTGGCGGTACTAAGGATCTGGCGAGGGCCAAGGACCAGAACGAAGAGGTTAGTTGACTTGCGGATTGATCTGTCTGTTGATGGTTGTGAGGATTGCCGTTCAATATGATAATTGAAAACTCCAATATTGAATATTGATTGAAATAGGCCTACATTGAAATTTTCAACAGATATCAAATGAAAAAAAATTGTGGTTGAATGTCATCATACGTCTTTTCCATGTGGTATAGGTTGTTAGAAAACAAACTTTTGTTGTCTATTCAATCATGTCTTGCACCTAGGCCCTATAATGCAATTGCCGCCACATTGAACTGTAATTGTCTTTATCTGCTCATAGGTGTACAGTTTCCTGAGCACAGCTGGCGCCAAATACGGAGTCGGTTTCTGGAAGCCCGGTTCCGGAATCATCCACCAGATTATCCTGGAGAACTACGCGTTCCCTGGCCTCCTGATGATTGGCACCGACTCGCACACCCCCAACGGTGGCGGCCTTGGCTGCCTTTGCATTGGTGTCGGTGGCGCAGACGCCGTCGACGTTATGGCCGACATTCCGTGGGAGTTGAAGTGCCCTAAGGTATCTTGAAAAATACTCGATCATTCATATCTTCACGTTACTGAACTTGAGCATCTTGATGGATTGTCTCCATTTCTTAAATTCCAATTAGTCTTATTTTCAGTTTTAGTGTCATAGATCGATTAATGTTGGACTTGATACTCCGTGAATACAAAACTTGTAAGGACTTGAAAGTAAGGACATTTTTTTGTTATTATTGTAGGTCAACCTTCCATGCCTGTAGTAGGCTAGCCTACTTATTGAAAATGTAGGATTATTAATTATTCATGGTAAAGGTACGTTACAAGTTGTAACACAAATTACCAGTGATAGTAATTAATGTTACCGGTCCAGTATTATGAAGCAGAACGTGATCAATTTTCAATATCAAAAAGCTAAAAATTAAAAGCTGACATTTATACCGGTAAATGTCTTTGCTGCTGGTAGTGCGAGTTACACAATCTATTTATGTAGGCCAAAATTTCCTAGTTGAATTTCAATAATACCTGCCAATTGATTTAGAACTTTTCTCAACCACCAAACCACCCCAAAAGCATTGCTGTAGACCAGTTTTTGACTAGTAGTTGTCGAGATTATATTGCATATGACAAAACTCACGTTCATATAGTCCTACATGTAATGTTAAGTCGTTTGATTGGCACTTCTGTCACCCTCACATTTGTTGATATTATTGCAGGTGATTGGTGTTAAGCTGACTGGCAAGCTCAGTGGCTGGACTTCACCCAAGGACATTATTTTGAAGGTTGCTGGCATTCTCACTGTCAAGGGAGGCACCGGTGCCATTGTTGAATACTTCGGACCTGGAGTTGACTCCATCTCTTGCACAGGTACGCTACTTGAACACAGACGAAATCGCGTTGCTTTTTAATTCTGATACAGTGGAACCTCGTCAGTATGTTTTCCAGGAGACCAGTGAAAAAAAATTACCAAAGTGAAAAATCTTCTGAACAAACTATTCAAAATGTAGGAGTATATGGATGGGATCAGAAAATGAAACTTAAGAAGGTGAAAAATGTACCAAAGAGAAACTTTCTAAAGAGGTTCTACTGTATTTTCAATTGATTCCATTTCAGGACTTCGATTTGATAAAACGTGGCGTAACATATCCAAAATTCAATGCCTGCAATACCTACTAAAAATTGTAAATAATAACCAATCGCTGCTGTCGGGAAATTTTGGGTGTACAAGAAACTCTAGCCTCTTTGGCCGTTTGAAGTCAGATGAAGGACACGTTGCTTGCAGTTCTCTACTTGTTTCGCACCATCTGTACCGTCACAACGATTACAATTTTTTGCTCCAATATTTTCCATATTTATTGAAAATTGATTGTTAATTTTAATAGGCCCATATTCTGATCATTTATTCTGATTGATAATTTTGATATCAAAA
The DNA here is from genome assembly GCA_964007535.1 of Brachyptera risi. Classification (NCBI taxonomy): domain Eukaryota; kingdom Metazoa; phylum Arthropoda; class Insecta; order Plecoptera; family Taeniopterygidae; genus Brachyptera; species Brachyptera risi. Next base: position 18,588,883 of record OZ023337.1, read on the forward strand.
TTCCAATATAATTCACAATTTTTCTTCTCACCTAATATTTGAATTTACCTACCCTGAAAACTTGTGATACTTCTTAGACCAAGAAGAGACGTAATATGACTCATCCTGATATAATCATAATGTCACGTCTTGTTTGTTCCGCCAGGCATGGCCACCATCTGCAACATGGGTGCCGAAATCGGCGCGACCACCTCGCTCTTCCCCTACAACAAGCGCATGCGTGACTACCTCGTTGCCACCAGCCGCGAAGGTATTGCCAATGACGCTGATCGTTTCGCCAAGACGCTGTTGACGGCCGACGACAAGGCGCCGTACGACGAGATTATTGAGATCAACCTCGACACTCTTGCGCCTCACATCAACGGGCCGTTCACCCCTGACCTGTGCAATCCCGTCAGCGAAGTTGGTACGTCGAGGTTGTGGTTGGTGGTGATAGGGAGCATGCGAAGGGTTCTTTCAAGGAGCGGGTGCTATAAGAGTTGAATTTTCCATGAAGACGGAGTGTATTTTTTTTTTCTTGGCTGTTGAATAAATAAGAATGTATAGGCACAACTATAAGCAAGTGTTGTGGTGAGCACTACTTGGAGAGCACTTTACCTGCTTTAGTGCCCCACTTGATTTATTGCCTGAATTATTAATCTCTAAATAGGATTAAGCGTGCCACTTTTATCTATAAGCAGGAAAGTCATGATGAGCAATTGGTTTATATTTTTTCTCAGCATTTTTTCATTTTCAACTTTTTCCGTTGTATGCAATCGAATGAGACATAACATTCTGCACCATGTTTTCAATGAAATAATTCCTCGTTAATTTAAACTCCAATGATTCAAGTCATGCTGAAATTGAAATAGGTAATAGTTCTGTTCCTGACAGAGTTTTGGCCAAAAAGCTCAGTCACTGATGAATATTTTGGTAATTCAGACTTTTATCATCTGAAATAGGTTTTATTGGTTCCATTGAATTTCTAATTGAAGAGGATTTAGACCTACTGTAGGCCTATCGATTCTATTTGTTGAAGACTAAAAAATGTCAATCAAGTTGAAATTAGTCAAGGTGAGGAACATTAAGCCTATATTCATTCATAACCAACAGTACATTAATAAGAAGTTATTCCCATAATTATCGTTTGATCAAAAAGTGTATTATTCGTAAAACCAAACCCAATTCAATTTGTCACTTGGTTCTTCTGCGTTGCTCTCAGGCAAGATGGCTAAGGAGAAGGGCTGGCCACTCGACATCAGGGTCGGCCTGATCGGCAGCTGCACCAACTCGAGCTACGAGGACATGGGACGGTGCGCGAGTATTGTCAAGAATGCGCTCAAGCACGGCCTCAAGTCGAAGATCCCGTTCAACGTCACTCCCGGATCGGAACAAGTGCGCGCCACCATCGAGCGAGACGGCATTGTGAGTTGCTCCTTATTCTACTCAGGCTGCTGTTTGTCGAGATAACAGTCTAGATTAGGGATGTCGGTGGGTCCATTTCCAGTGGAACCCGGGTATAAACAATTACTCGCCGGGTGATCAATGTTTTTTTCTGGTTTCCATTTTCATGTACATATGATGTTTTTGGTGTGGTGAGTAAGAGAGTCCCCCTCACCTACTCACCTATCACTAAGAAGCCATGCGTCCTTGACAGACTCAGTTGACAAATGTGCTTTGCAAGACGCACACACACATTCAAACAATGCTCATCACAACCAACTGACGCTGTCCAGATGACTGCTAGTGTAGCATTCCCTCAGATGTGCTCTCGACATTTGTTTATTTCCCTGTAATTGTTAAAAAGGAAATAATATATTATTGAAATGACATTTGACTTCAAACAATGAAACGCGATCATCATTGCTTTTTTGAAACACTTTGATTAATTATAATTACTTTTTGTCGCCATAAAAAAAATGCACACATCTATCAGGCCTGCCCCCTACTTCCCTCTCACGCATTATTAGCTGTTACTGGCTTGGCAAATGTACCAGTGCTACTGCAACATTTTTGCCAATGTTCTTCCAAGCCTTGAGGTTAGAGGTCCTTTTGCTTTATAGTGTGATGATTGGATTAAGGAAAATGAAGCATCTTTCATGAATATAGGTAATTCAAGGCCTATACCATTTTTTTTCTTTTGGTGGGGAAAACTCGGATAAGAGTCTGGTAATGAAGACGGGTAACCGGGTAGGAAAATTCCCACTCGCCGACACCCCTAGTCTAGATCTTCGAAAATAAAATGCACGGCTGTAGGCCTATATGATGGAGTGAAATACTTCTAGACGACTCACACAATGTTGAAATTTTGAACTGGACCTCACTCTTGCTTTTCCTTGCCTTTCCACCCCTAGCCCTTTAGTGATGCTAGTCGTGTTGCTATCCGATATTGTGCTGTGTATTTCCTTTCTTTTTGTCCATTGATGCAGATATCTTACCATACCAGCGGGACTGAATTGCCCATATTACGTTTTTCTAGGCCGAGACCCTGCGTCAATTTGGCGGCACTGTGCTGGCCAACGCGTGCGGCCCGTGCATCGGCCAGTGGGACCGGAAGGACGTGAAGAAGGGCGAAAAGAACACGATCGTCACCTCGTACAATCGCAACTTTACCGGGCGCAACGATGCCAACCCTGCCACCCACGCCTTTGTCACCTCCCCTGAGATTGTCACCGCCATGTCCATCGCCGGTAAGATTCAATCTTTTCGTCATCTTGGGTTCTGTTCTCGCGTTCTTTGAATCCTAGCGCAGTGAATTCATTTTGGCCATTGTCTTCTCTACTGTCGAATCAGTCTCGCTAGCTGTGCTTGGTACAATTGCCCAAGCCCACTGCAAAGATTGTCACCTGACATCTGTCCTGCTTCTGAAAATAATATCAAAGCCATACATTGATTAAAGTGCAGACTCAGGTGGCATCATTGAAGACCACATGTCCACTGGCAGAGATTGAGGAGACCTTATAGCTTGCTTAGCCAATCTAGGTCGCTTTGAAACGGAAGTCTACGAGCTGTCTACAAAGAGCTATGCACGCTAATTCTCAAGTCACACTTGACTAATTTTACAATTGTATTGTCACGCTCAGGTACCCTGGACTTCGATCCCCAACGAGATGAGCTTACTGGCACGGACGGAAAGAAATTCAAGTTGGACTCTCCATTCGCGGATGAGCTGCCCACCAGGGGTTTCGATCCGGGTGAAGATACCTACCAGGCTCCCCCTTCGAATGCCAAATCCATCAAGGTAAGCGTGCTGTTGTCCTGCTTGTAGTGCAATCCATTCAATCAATTTAGACTTGTATTCACGAAAGAAGGTGTCCACTGACTAAATAGTTGCAAAACTTTGTAATTAGATAATATTACTGCAACTTTGCAGCTTCAACACTTTTAAAAGATGTAGAACAATATGTGTTCCTTATTGTAAACCTCGCTCTAGGAAATCATGAGACACTAAAAGTAGTACAGCTATATCCCTTTTAATGGTGATATTTGTGTTTGTAATGAATGATGGTAGACGACCGTCTTCTTTCATCATCACAAGTATAACATCGTCATACTCTTGTACCAACCATTCCTGTTGCTCTTCGTTACTAGGTGAGCGTATCGCCGAAAAGCGACCGCCTCCAGCTCTTGGAGCCGTTCAAGAAGTGGGACGGCAAGGACTATATCGACCTGACTGTCCTGATCAAGGTCAAGGGCAAGTGCACCACCGACCACATCTCCGCTGCCGGCCCCTGGCTGAAGTACCGTGGCCATCTCGACAACATTTCCAATAACATGTTCATTGGGTAAGTCATAATAATGAATTCATTTTAATTGATTCATTGTACGTATTGAGTACTGAATTCCTGATTGTTTCTAAAATACTCGAATTACCAATTGAGCCTGTGATACTTCATTGGTTATTAAATCATCCATAGCCTTAATTGGGGAACAATGATTTTGTATCAAGTTTTGATGTTATTAAAAAAAAAAAGTTATCAAATTAGGCCCAGTTATCATTAATAGCAAATGATAAATTAGAGCTGTAATGGGAGTACCGTATTGACTATCGGTAACTGAAAACTGAAAACTGACTAACCTGCAAAGATGCCCAGTATTGAAATTCAAGGTTAACAACTGTGTTTTTCATCATTTTGAAGTCATTAGAAATTTAGAATGATCTGTGTTTCTTTTTGTATCATAAGTTGGAAGTTTGATTCTTACCTCATACAATAGACTACCATTCAAAAGTTATCTCCAAAGAGCTGATATCTTGCTAAATGATGAATCAAGACGCAGAAGCATTTTTTTATGACTGAGGTAATGATTTCTTTTTAGTTATAACTATATGATTTATCATTTGAATTTGGTGGAAACAAACTTACAGCCGATATTTCTTTTGCCCTATTACTGTAGACCCATCGTTGAATTGAATTAATTTATAACAGTGAAAAATCTATCGTTTTTTGAGGGATCAGCAAAAATAAAACCATCGAAGATAATTCAACTTGGGTTACATAGGTGTCTGAATCTGATGGAAACAAAATTGATGAAGTGAGTTGTCGATAGATCCGGGAATGATGCATCAAGGTTTTACCGTGTACCAAATTATAAGGTCCGCATTTTGAATTTCCAAGTCAACAATGCCTCGAAATTAAAGCCATGCCACCCATCTGCCCATGCCAATTGATAATATCAACATTTGTACTTGCTTAGCGCGTTGAATGCTGATAACAACGAGGTGAACAAGCTGAAGAACCAGCTGACCGGCGAGTGGGCTGCCGTTCCCGCTGTCGCTCGCGACTACAAGGCCAAGGGCGTGCGTTGGGTGGCGGTCGGCGACGACAACTACGGAGAGGGCAGCTCCAGGGAGCATGCCGCGCTGGAACCAAGGTGAGCTTATTTCTCTGCGATTCACTCGAATTGAACCTATTCATCTTGTAAAAATGTTTTCACTAGGGAAATTTTACATATTAAAATGATTCATTAGCAGTTGTGCAGTAAAGTCGAGTGTCAATTCGAGTCAGTTCCAAGCAAGGTGAACGTATTTCTCTAGACTCGAGCAAGTTCGAGTACAATTTTTATTCAAGTGAGCTAGTGAACGATTCTTCAAGTCGATCACGTGCCGTCTTTTACATTTTGAAAAATAACAAGTTTATTCCCCCGAACACGCTCGCTTGAAAGTGATCAATAAGCAAAGTAGCAAGTATTATGTGACTCGGAATTTCAATCTGAAAAAATATTTTGGATCGAGTCTTCATCTTATTTAAAATGTCAAAACCCGGCACAGCTCTAGTTAGTAGTGGAATACAAGAACCTCCAATCGTTTTTCAAGGGACCAGGAAAATAAAACCACCCATCCAGGAAAATTTAACATTGATTATATGTGAGTCGGGCTAGAAAAAATGAATGATACAAGCAGGAAAACAATAGATCCGGGAACGATGCATCTATAGGTTTCACTGTATACAAAATTGGTCATGCCATTAGATATACAATTGTACAAAATACTGATTTTGTAGAAACACGTGAGGAAAGGTCACATGCATAGGCCTATTCTGGTAAAATCATATACAGTGAAACCTCTATGCATCATTCCCAGATCTATCGTTTTCATGGATGTATCATTCATTTTTTCTAGCCTCACTCCCATATAATCAGTGTTGAATTTTCCTGGATGGATAGTTTTCCTGGATGGATGGTTTTATTTTCCTGGCCCTTGAAAAACGATGGATAGAGATTTCACTGTAATATATTTTGCCAATTACTGTATAGTAGAACTTCACTCAGTCATAAGTTCCTCCTACATACATTCACTATATTTATGAGTTTTATTTTTTGATCCCACTCATGTGCTCCCCATGTTCATTTCATTTCATTTCATTTATTTATTAATCCATGTTGATCGTTGCATATAAATGTGCGAACAATATATGGCAAGTCATTAATGTTGAATAGTTCCTTTAAATAAGTTTTCACATTAATATATTTTTTCAGTCTGGTCCCCTGAAAAATGTACCAAAGAGGTCCCACTGTATTTTCACTTGACCATTTATCGTAAGACACATGTTTCCAAATTAACAAGTAGCCTTAAATGTGAAAGCTCATCATAGATTGGTCGCCTAGCTCCATCACTTACACGCTGAATCATCATTCGGCTGCTTCCTTCCCACTGTCGTGTCTTCTCATCTCATTGCCTCATCATGTCGCTCATCATTCGCCCACTCCAGAGATCTTGGTCTTCTTTACAGTGCATCGTTAAACCCAATATAGATGAATAAATTCAACTCATTCTAACAATCCTTTCTAGACATCTTGGCGGCTATGCTATCATCGTCAAGTCCTTCGCGAGGATCCACGAGACGAATTTGAAGAAGCAGGGTATGCTCCCACTCACATTCGCCAACCCGGCCGACTACGACAAGGTTCAGCCGACATCCAAGATCTCGCTGCTCGGACTCAAGGATCTGAAACCTGGCAAGGTAAGCTTGCTGCCCTTCTTATCTTCATTTCTGTCCTTGTCTTACTAAACCATTCTTGATTGTTATAGGAAAGGTATAGGTATAGCATTTCTAGGTAAAGTTGATATAAGAAATGGCCATGAAATATTGGTAAATTTTCAAGGAGTTAATCTAGAAACAAACCGAATTGGGTTGAATTTTTTAACTGAACGAAGCAAAGATCCTATGCTAGGCTCAGATACAATCAGTGGGCTGTTATTCTCCAGAGTAGTCAATAACATTGCTTTTGCCTGTTTTTTGCTATTACTTTGATTATGAAAAGAAGAAACAACTAATACAATTCTGAGAAATAATTTAAATGTAAATGTCTGCTATTCACCTATTCAATTGAATTCTTTTGTTCAGCCCGTGTCAGCCGAGATCAAGCAAACCGATGGCAAAGTTGAGAAAATCACGCTCAACCACACTTTGAATGAACAGCAGATCTTGTGGTTCCGAGCCGGCAGCGCGTTGAACAGAATGAAGGAGATTGCAGCGGAGAACAAATGAACGAAACGTCGTCAGAAGTAGCCGATAGATTGTGTTAACATTGACGGTGTTAAATGCTGTGTCGCAAAGCTTGGTGACCAAAGACTGAAATCACTAGTATTCAATATTTGACGTTCAGGATCTAATCAACTAATGAACGGACACCGTATTTATCTAATTTATGTAATTTGCAGCCAGTTTTTAATTAATTATGAAATTTACCAGCTGTAATATTATTTGTATATGTTTCTTGAATCAACTGCGACTTGTTTTATTCTAAAAATATGTCTAGTCGGTAGGAATCAATTTCATCTAATCGAAAAGCTTTATTTCTGTATATGATATCTAACTTACTATATAGGCTAATTGCTTGTCAATCAGGTTAGACTTGTACATATGAAATAAGGACACAGAACAATAATAGGTCAATTTTATAAAATTACAAATTAGTATGAAGTTTGTAAATTCTATAGTGCCTGTTAATGCAGAATGTATTCTGTTATCTATTACCTGATACCTACCCTTATACTTCATCCGTCACCAACCCAAACTGCTAGGAGTATTTCAAATAGTATTTACTATTTAGTAACCTATTCAAGTATTTATGTGTTTGTTAAATTATTTATATTAAATTATTAACAGATAATTTATGTAAATGCTAGTACGAATTCTTTCTCAATGTGAAATTCAACTCGGCAAAAACTTACTTCGGTTGCCAATTTAGGTAATACAGTAGATCCATTTTTCCATCATGATGTATTGAGTCTTAAGTTCATTTTTGAATGGTGAAATTCCCCAAAATTTCAGAAGTTCTTCCATTGGTTAATTCAAACTTCTTAACCACACAATGAAAATGAGTCTGCATGGGGATGTGTTCAAGTTCTGCAAAAGGCATTGGTTTTTATAAGTGCTCATTCCTTCCCCCAGATAACCTATTCGCTCAAGTTGGTAAGCAAAGAATAATCCTAATATTTCAGGACTAGGCATAAAAACTAGGTGTAAACACTACTGTATAAGATTAATGGAATTAAATTTGAATTCAAAAACTTGTTGGCAGCTTTACTTGGAATGTAGTCCACGTGGATGGGATCATGCATATGCCTATACACACAACCAGCAAATATTCTACCGGTAATCTGTTCCTTAAGATCTTTGCCAGAAATCATCAGAAACAATACCCATATTAGTAGATTAATACAATTGAGATTATTTAAAGGGTGAAATGAGGTTGAAACGGCTGTGATTACACACCAATATTCATCAGTAATATAGTTGTATAGATAACAATAGCATTCCTTCAAAAACAAGAAGTGTGAGAAACATGTGAAAGAAAAATACATCATTTGGGTAAAGATGGAAGAACAGCAGCTTACCGAAGTTTATACCGGTAAGTAGAAATACCTTCTCAGTGGAGAGCCAGTTGAATGATCAGACACAATATGATATACAATCACACAATATTTTAATTTTGATGGAGCTGCTTTTTCAGGTGGGTATTGGGTGGTGTGTGAAGAGGGGAGGGGAATGATGTGAAGCTTAGTTTATTGTGAGAAAAAAATACTTTTACTTGTTTTATAATATTTTGTAGATGAAGCATGCTACTAATTTCTACAATACTCTTGGTCTTCCTACAGATTTTTTTTTTACGATTTAAACTAATTCTATGTATTTTTGAATGGTAGTTCATTAAATATGGTCTTGGAATTCAGTTTTTAATTGAAGTATAGTATACATTAGTTATACCATTGGGTTTGTAGTAGTGGTGTCGGTGGGTATCCGGCTACCCGGGTCAGGTACGGGTACACCACTACCCGACTCCAATATTCCTCATCCGGGTACCCACCACTTTTCACAACGCGAGCTTTTGTTCTTCATTTTCACTGACAGATAACTTAAACAAAGCGCGCTTGTGTGGCGGGAAAAACGAAAGAATTTAGGTCTCCTCTACTCCTTTCTAGACCATAGATATCTGTTATCAGCAACTGACCTTATGATGAGAGACGAATAAACACTCCCCTCCAACACTCTGGCACTCGTAGCAACCACAGATCTAACACTTCTGCATACCGCTTAAACATATGGCCCTTTGTTCACAAAAAAGAGGGACATGACACATTCACTCAAGTTGACTCAACCAATGTGTTTGGGTAGATTATGTTGTGCTGAGAGGGTCAGTGAGATGAGCAGACTGCTTATAGTTGCAACATTAATAATGAAAACCTATAAAGATGGTAAATAAGATGATAACAAACATTTAAATGAAAAGTAGATAAGCATAGTTAAGATAAAAAAAAATGATTACCCAGGTAATACTCGGGTTATGATGACGGGTACCCGATTCCAAAAATTGCTAGCCGCCGACATCCCTAGTTTGTAGTGATATGACTTATGAACATACTGGTAATGGTTATACTGATCTTGATCATGGACCTATTAGGCTATTGCTTACTTATTAGATGTTATTATGAAATTCGAGATTGATGATTATTATTACATCCTATAGTAACGATAAAAATACAACATCTCCAAAAGTGGTAAATTCTTGAAGTTGCAATGTCCTTACAATTATTTATTTTGTAGACGACCTTCGTTCGTGTATATAGTATTCTTCACAAGACACAAACGACACAAGTCTATTAATTTGATTATATTTCGAGAATCAATATTACACTCTGTTATATAATTTCATAATCAACATAGTCTGATAATTGCCTCACTCGCCATTACTTTCGTGTTCATCGACCAATCCAAATTCTTTAAATTTGATCCCTTAATTGTTAAGGGTCACCCAACACTTGTGCCAATATCAGTAACATAATATATATGCCTCTCTGCGTTAGCCCACTGTGTCGAAGTAAAGTGCCTTGTATTGAAAATATAACAAATAATTGTTAAAATTTAAGACGTCACATTTTGGAAATTCATGCTGTACATTTTTTTTCGTCCCACATTTGTTTATATAATGCATTGAAATACCATTTGAATTCTCGTCCTCTAAGGCGCGGAATTACCAAGTACAGTTAGCCTTTATCTGACAGTTCAAACTTGTTATCACCATGGTTACCCATGCTATTTGTTTTCATCAACTCCCAGATAAATACTAACTGGACTTGGTAATACCGGGCCTAAGCCATGCATCTGACTTATCTGTGGTTAAAATAGATGAAAACGTTCACATACAGTGTGATTGACAATGCTAATAATGAACTTATATTATTAACATAATTCAATACGTCAAATGATAATGAACATGAAAATCAGAATCAGCTAATTTTAATTATGAAAATAAGAATGAATGGATGAATAATTTATGTTCATCATGTGGACCGTATACATTTTGTGATTCCTTGATTCTTATATAATACCGTGAACGACTTTACTAACAAACACTTTGTTATTAGTAAAATAGTATAGTGCATATTAAATAACCTGATATTCAGGAATTTCTCTTTGGGTGGATGGAAATCAGTTCATGATCAATTTAACGTTATCTAGCGTTATCAGCTATATATAATTGCAATTGGGGTGTACCATGATATAAATTATAAATCTCATGAACAAAAATAATATGAAAATAATATTCAAAATAGCCTGAGAAAAATTGGAAGAAACATGAAATATATAAAATGGATTGTATGATTGTATGATTGTATGGAAGCAACAAAGAACTGCCACCGCCCCTTTTTGGATTTATGAATACATATTTATATATTATATGTTTTCTTTACTAATTTTTCTCAGGCTATTTTGATTATTATTTTCATATTATTATAATTTTTTTAATACTTTTGGTTAGTGTTTGTAATAGATGTTCTGTAACTTTTGTTGTTGCATTTATGTTGTTGTATTACAGTGTTGGATGGAAGAACGACTTAGGCCCAGTATTACCAAGTCCAGTTAGTATTTATCTGACAGTTGGTGAAAACAAATATCACAGTAACCATGGTGATAACAACTTTTATCTGTCAGATAAAGGCTAACTAGACTTGGTAATACCGGGCCTTAGTCGAATCCCGCACTTTCATTATTTTTAATGACACTGAATGACATTATTATTATTATTTTATCATAATAATGTCGAAATTCCATGTCGTATAACGTATGGGTCACACTTGATATTTGATCGCTGGAAAAAACTCGTCTGAGATTCGAGTATTCTTTTACCAAAATATTCAAAGCACCATGTTTGGAAAACATATTCAAATGCATGTAACATGCAATATATTAAAATATGGTTGATATTGAATATTAAAAATATAATCATGCGATATGGAGAGAGTCGATTTTTCAAGATAGATTACAGAAAACAAACGATCAGTACATTATTTTCGATCAATAAAAACTTCTCTATTTCACTATACGGTTTATTTTTTACAGATTGTTTGGATTATGTACTCTGATATAATAAAAACATATTTAACATAGATAATGAACATTCTTCATGAGTATTCTTGAGACACCGTTCAAATACTTGATATTTACTATATATTAACCGAGACGCGTGGCCGAGTGGTAACGCACTGAACCATCATTCGGGAGACCGGAGTTCGATTCCCGCCATGGCCGACCATCCTGACAGGGTTTTTTCGTGTTTTCTCTCTGCCGTTCAGGTTAATACTGGGATGGTTCCTTAACAACAAGCCACGACCGACTCCTTTTCACCATCCAAAACACCCAATAAAATAATATTTCATCTCATCATCTCACCATCTCATTCATCATCCACCGACGCCAATAGATCGTACCCATCAGTATAGTGCGTTGTTAAAACCCTGTACATATATATATATATATATATATATATATATATACTAAATATTCAAATATTGCTTTTCGAATATCGTGTCTCCCCAGTCTTCTTAAACGATACTCGCGTCCGCTCAAGACTTTGTCTTACGCGGGCTTCTTGTTTTGGTTTATTATATGAAAATGTGAAAGTGTTACAAATTCAGAGGTACAAAACATGAATAAAATGATTTAAAAATTGAAATTGAATTGAATTGCTATAGTTTTATGCACATAATGTAGAAATTCCACCAGCCATCCAGCCGACCATATACCTACCATCAAATCATATAAGAGTAGTTTTGAGTATTTTGAGTGACTCATACGTGAGATTTGTGACCTTCGTTGGCAGCCTCTGCCAGCTTCATAGGGCCTTCGGCTTATGGCACCACAAACAGACGTTGTACTGGTTACTTTTTCGCGCAGCCCAAAGTAGCGTAAATAACCTAATTCAAAGAATTCAATGAACCCTCATTCATTCAAATGACCTGAACTATAATCAGCATAAGCAAACAAACATCCCAAACTAATTTAATCTGAACTGAATCCAATCTTGAATCTATTCCTTCGTCCAGTCCGACGAACAGCTAAGCTTCGTTTCTCATATCGAACGAGAGGCCCACCATTGTGCAGTGTTTTGTGTCCAGTGTCACAGTGTTCTCATCGTGTATATTTTCGAACTATGAATGGTTCTTCCATACAGTGATATTATTTTATTCTGCTCAGCTCATCAATGTAAGTAGGCTATTTATTCACTTTCCTGTACCGGTAGTTGTCGTATTGTAAGCTTAATTTTCATAACAATAATTAACCGTAAGCTGGCACGTTAGGAGGGTGGGAGGAGGATGTTATTAAACTCGCCACTGATTAACTTGGCTCTTTCAAAATCTTTAGGGCTCATTTCTGGCTCGGTCCAGAGCGTTATAAACTTGTCGAAATTCTGTTAGGTTCTGGGTTCTGATTTCTTAGACGAGGCTTCGTCATGGAATGATCAGAATCTTGAGCCAGAACCGACTTTCTGGAAATCTGCTGGGGGCGAATTCAGGTGGACTTTACTCTCTTAAAAAGCTGTCTTATCGTAAATATAAGACAGAGCTAATTCGGGTACGTTTTTGATGTCGTATACGACCATTTACGATGTGTGAATTTAGGCGAATGACGTAGCTGTCGTATTCAATTTACGCTAGCTTGAATTTAAGAGAGTAAAAAAGATACCTGAATTCGCCCCCAGAATCTTCCAGAGTCAGACTGAATTAAGCTATCCAGAACCTGACAGAACACCAACACTGAAAGCTACCATGAATCGAGAGTCTTGATTTCAGGAATTAAAAAACAAGTTTTTGTGCTAGTGAACTATTCAATAGGCCTATTCTCTTCAACTACTAGAGAATACATGAAGTCCTCAGTGAGAATCGTCGACCATGATAGAGATTGTTTTCCGGCTGTTCGATCGCGGGAGAATGTTATAGCTTATAGCCATATAAGGCCCATATTATAGGCCATATTATAGCCATTATAGTACTACAAGTAATTAAGATATTTGGGCATTCCTTTAGCTTCTTGACTTAATTTTAAACTACTACTCGACAAAGTAAATCCACGGAGTATTAAAAGGAATAATGTTGTCTTTATGTTTGCCTCAGCGTCAAAACCCTCCTTTTCTGGCATGCCCAATCATGACACATGAGATGTCTATCACTCATCTTCTTTGTTCTTATATTTGAGGTCATGAACTTTTTGTAGATGAAAGTTTTGTTTCTGATATGTTGCCTCCAGCCATCTGCACACATCCGTTTATAGAACACATTCCTTCAACATTTCTTGTTTGATACTGAAATCTATAACAAAAATGAGATATTTCTTGGAAGACTCCGTAAGGAGCTTTGAGAATTTTGGATTTACTTCACTGTCATTATAGGCAATTCATTCATTCTCTTCACATTTTCATGTTAGGATTGGGGTACACCTTTATCATATATATATATATATATATATATATATATATATATATATATATATATATATATATATATATATATATATATATATATATATATATATATATATTTAGTTCACCAGAAAAGAAGTGGAAGAAATATCAGTAACCATTTGAAACAATGAAATGTATTTCAATTTTAATACCTTGTCTATATTCACAATATCTCATTTTATTGAGTAATCAATCAAAATACATGTAATCACCATAATAAAACAAACATTAAACAACAAGTAACAATGATTATTGTTATCATAATGTTTTGATAATAACTATTTTTTTTCTTATTTTTTAATATTGATTCGTAAACATCACTTCACAAGTCATTGTCATAAGGTCTAGACATTTGAACAAAAAGTTCAATATATAAGAGGCCGCATATGGCTCCTGCTAGGTATGTGAGCTGTCACACAGTTCACTCCCAAGATTTTGATTCATAAAATAAAGAATCACCTCAAATTTTGTGACATTTTATTATCGAATAATATGTTCACGATCGAATACACATACTGACCTTGGCGCTCGATTGGCTACGTGGACGATTGTTAATAACAATCAAATTGATCTGGTAATACATTATCAATCTGAATTACATACTTAATGATCATTATAAAGTTCCGAACAGTTAACGTTATGACCACGGAACTGATATTCATAACCTGTGATTGTATTTCTGTGCACAATCACGAGTAACGCTGGTGGAATCAAGCCAATAAAAATAAAAATCACACATAGGACTTGGATAATCAACGTGTACGTTCAACTCGAAGGAATTGTATACCAGTTCTCGCGTTCATATCGCTTGGTCAGCAACAATAAAATCCATCTCACTAAATAAACAATAATATTTACGTATCTACTGATCTGTTGATCATATTTAAATTATAATTTCAGTGCTATGTTGTTAACATTTCTTCGAAAATATTATATGGGATCAAATGTAATAATATGTATGCATATATATATATATATATATATATATATATATATATATATATATGTATATATATATATATATATATATATATATATATATGCATACATAATTTTACATTTGATCCCATATAATATTTTCGAAGAAATGTTAACAACATGGCACTGAAATTATATATATATAATGAAATAATGATATATATATATATATATAGATATAATGAATTATATATATATATATATATATATATATATATATATATATATATATATATATATATATATATATATATATATATACATGCATATATATACCAATGACTTTCCATATAATTGCATGTAATGTCAATTCCTATGAATTGATACAAAATATCAATATCAATATAAACATCCTATATTAATAATAATGATAATAATAACTGCGAAAAATTATGGTCACAGACAGCGCAGTTCTGGTGTTGAAGACCATTAGTTTTAAATAATCAAAATGGGGTGGTAAGATCGCCCTTGTGGTGCCCCGTCCAAACGATCCTATCTTTCATCCATAGCCTTAATTGGGGAATAATGATTTTGTATCAAGTTTCGATGTTATTAAAAAAAAAAAAATAATAATAATAATAATAATATGTATTCAGAATGCATCGAATCATTGTGCATGATTTCTAAGAGGAAATCGTCACACCTCTGAATTCAGATTAAATATTTAATTAAATCAACTAAACATGAAAATGGTTTTGAACTGGACTAGACCTTATTTCAATGTTGTGACGCGTATCTGATATGACTACATTTTTTACTTCAATTATCCTTGAAAGTTGACAGTTCTATGTGCTTCTTGTAAGTGATGTCACACATTGCTGATGTGGTGTTATGGGTAACAATATTTCATGAACTCTCTTCTCCAATCACAACAAGTATCAGTTTGTTTGTCACAAAATTTGGCATCCCTCACGAACGTATTGTTGTTGTTATTGTACATATTGAAAGGGAAGTAAAAGTCTCCCTGCTTCGTGGTCAAACCAGTTGAAGGCCCGGTATTACCACGGCCAGTTAGTATTTATCTGAGAGTTGGTGAAAACAAATAGCATAGGTAACCATGGTGATAACAAGTTTGAACTGTCAGATAAAGGCTAACTGGACTTGGTAATACCGGGCCTGTGTTATATTGCATGGGATTAAACATGTATCATACGATACGAGAGAAACATACTTCTACTTATGATTCAAGCTGTACTTATCAGTCTAAATCCACACAATATAACTTGTCTAATCTGAATGACTTATCTAAAACTTCAGCTTACTGTATACCAACATGTACTGTAATTTTGGTCTGGACCCCTATTCCTGAGATAAATGAGATGTGAGAAAGATAAAAATGAGTGAGAAAACGATTATCTCACTCAAAATGGCTGATTGTTAATGGTAAATCGGCCATTTCAAATGAGATAATCGTTTTCTCACTCACTTTTATTTCTCTAACATCTCATTTATCTCAGGAATAGGGGTCCTGATGGAAAGCCACTTCAGCCAACTTTTTCGGGTGATATAATCTCATTTATCTCAGGAGTAGGGGTCCTGATGGAAAGCCACTTCAGCCAACTTTTTCGGGTGATATAACCTGACAAACAAGTTTGCTCTATACTTTATACTCACGTCTTTCATCTGACGTTTCTCATTGTTGCATAATGAAGTCGATCAGAAGGAATTGTGAAGTGATACTCATTGAAATGGAATTTAATATGATAATATCGTATATTTGACTGTTTGGTGACGAACTTTTAATTACTCTGTTATTGACAATGGAGTAATGCCAAGTGCGTTGAAAATAAGTTGATATTCTTCTCAATTCAGGCCACCTTTTGGATTCTTTGCGGATTACCCTTTCTTTATACTTTCTTAACTCTACTTCAGTTTTACTTCAGTTTTAGTGTCAATTTATACAATCAAAATACTGAAAAGGTTCTGTAAATTGACGTTTCCAATTTTTGTTCAATTGAACGTAATACTCGCAGAAATTATAGGAATGCACAGTAAAAAAATACGCTGGAACAATTGTGGGTTTTGAACAATATTTTGTGAGGTATATACACATTTCATTTCTTGGAATGCTCTGCTTGGTTTATGTCTGTTTTTTGCGATGTTTCTAATATAATCATGTTTTAAGTAAACTCTGTGTTCACCATCTAGCTATTCATACAGAAATGAAGAGGAATTGATAATGTTCATCATGCAAAGTGAATAATACAAGATACACCGAAGAGATATAGAACTGTCATCTCACAGGAAAACTGTAGCACCGCTTATATATAAATATAATAATAACTTACCTCTACTATTATACCCTTATATAGTTACACATATTGAATTTCTTGTTAAAAATCTTCATGTTTACACATAGTTTTCTTACATTAAACAACAGAATTTATTTATATACCTTTTAGAATCGTTTTTAAATCCGTGCAACTGAGATTCAAGTCTCAATATATTTTTAAGTTCATTGGTATAATCACTTTTGATGATGATACGTAATCAATAACTGATGTTGACATTTTAATAATCTATTATTATGATTATCAGTCTTGGGTTAAAAGTCGTCGCGAATTGTATTACAGCTTCTTCTGATTCGTGTTTATATCAAGGTCGTTCAGTACATCAGGGGATATCTATGAACCTTGGTTATACATTAGAGAATGGGCAGCATGCATGCACAGGTGATCGATAATATACTGTTATATTTATAACCATCTATGATTTTCAGAGTTAGTTTTCGTATATGTACATCAAATGTATTTTTCACGTGACTGAGAAATGTTTTCAAAAATGAACATTCCATTCGAACCTAATGATATCTTTGTGATAGAATAAGAGCTTTTAATTGAGATTGCGTCGTGGATGATGATGTCAGGAGCTATAATGCATTGCATGAGACTTGTTTCATTTCTTGGATGATGACGAAGTTTGTTTTATACAGAAAACTTCGATGCTTCTAGGTTTTATAACAATTATACTTTCATTGCAAGTATATAAAACACATAATTATTAAATTGGTGTGTTTATGTTCAGTTCCTAGTAATCATTATGATATTTCATGCATGTTGCCCATTATGAAAATGTTTTTTCAAGAAATATTGTCACTTGAATATTATCAATTGAGTGATAGTTCTGCAATGTGTGGCTTTTTTACGAATGCATAGAGTTCCAGCAGTGATGAATATCATCGACCGTCGATTTCTAATTCGTGTGATTCAATCAATGTATTAATTGGGAACTGGAATTATAAAATGCATCGATCACTGACTGTCACCTTTGTGATGAACAAAGAACTGATTAAAATCAAAGAATGAATAGTTTCAGTACTACAAGGGCGATACAAAAAATAGGGAAGTCCATTGAGCAAAACATATATTTGGTTCAATTTTGAAAAAGTAAAATGCATTATATTATTACTGGTTCTCAAATTATTCTACTCAGACCCGGTATTACCAACGTGGGAGAGGTAGATAACTGGCAGATAGAATTTGTCATCACCATAGTCACCTGGGATATTTGTCAGCCAGCCCTAGGAACGACGGTGGAGTCACATCCACCCCCATACCCTAGATCGTTAGATAGGGACATCGAATCGATTAAAAAAAAAGAATTCATCGTCGATACTCGTCCGATATGGCCATGAATTGTAGAAAAAATAATGGAGAACAAATAAAAATATCAAATTATTGTGGCTGTATTTGAATAACGTAATTCCTCATATCACATCTTTTTTTCGTTGGATTTTTTAGAGTGTGCAAGAAGCAAGTAGCTTACAGTGGGGTGAAAAGGTGGTGGGTAATAATTTTAGGAGTTATAGTGACATTTTTTTTCATGAAACTGAATCAGTTGAAAATGGATGGATGATACAGAACTGCATTAGCTATTTTATTCATTCCTTTTTTTTTTTGTGAAACACTATAAAAAACAATTCGTTTTGGATCGGGTTTTAGAAGCGTCGTATTGTGAAGGTTAGCTTTGTGATTCCCACGAATTTTTTCAAGTATTTTACTCATTGTAGAATGTATTTGAACGAGCAACTGAAAATATATGAAAAGAAGCCCACAAAGTGTAACGCAATTCAAATATAGCCCTTCATGTAATTTGATCACGTTCATACGTTACTCAATAATAATTATTATAATGTATGTCAAAATATATGTTCAGAGCCGAGTCTCCTCTTCAATCACTTCATGCTATATCCTACCATCCCCGCTCACCTGTCATACCTCACTACTGCTCCAAATACCCCCTCTGTCCACCCCGATCGGCGCGTCATACGCTTCCATAGTGCTAAAAGTGCTGATCGTCACATTCTTCTTCCGGTGACTTTGCAACGTGGAATATTTACTAGTGGAGCTATGACAGCTCCCTGTCGTACCCCCCGAACTGTTCGACGAGGTAGAAGCACCTTCAGAAACACCTAAAACCCCTTGATGAATCACGCTACCACCACCCCCACCACCACCACCACCTCCACCGCCGCTACTATGATGATTACCGTAACGGTTCAAGGTCTGAGCGTAAAGAAATGGCGTTGGCATAGTTACCTGCGCGGGGTCTTGATTACTTTTATTAGTTTGACGCATTAGGGTAATAGGAACGGTAACACCAGCCAACGATACGTTATCATAATCGTGCAAACCTTTCTTGATTCTTTCCGCTAATATCACATTGTCGTATTCCGGTAAGTTCTTTTTGGCTTTCTCGGAGAGTTGAGCGACCTCGGAGATACCGCAGTCCTCTTTGAGGACTTGCACCTCTGTACAGTCCTTCCCTTTCAGATTTGCCGAACAGATATCAGGAGCACTGTTGCTTAGAAGTAGGGGCCCGTCAACACCTTCCAGATCGCTAGCCGCTAGCACCTCGCATTTTGTGCCGTAATATTCCGCATTGCCTGACCAGATATTCGGAGGTCCGTTTTGACGACGACGGTAACTTGGATGACGGACTAGATATTCCGTACCGGTGCCATGTTGTTGACGGAGATGACGCTCCGCGCCCGGTACCATGAGCCGGACCATATCTTCGACTGTGGGAAAACGTCGGAGGTAAGCGGTTATTGAGAGGAGTGCGGCTAGTTCGGCCATGATAAACGCGGCGCCGGCGGCGAAGAAGGACCAACCGTAGCGGTAGTCGAATGTGTTGATGCCGCCGGGTGTGATGAGTGGGGGGAGGAGGATGTGGCGACGGGGGCGGTCGATGTAGGCGTCGCTGAGGACGGAGGCGAAGACGACGAGACCGCTGCCGAGTGAGAGACCTAGAATAGAAGAAGATACGTGTCGTGATTAGTAGTAGTAGTTGTAGTAAGAATAGATGAGTTTTGGAGTTAGAAAGCTCGGTGAGTTGTAGTTAGTCGAGTTAAATGGGATTATGGAGTGGAGATGGGATCAAGTTTCACTTTACCATTATGCCACGTGTGTTGGATGTACGGGAAAATCTACGCTATTCGTCTAAGGTTCTTATGTATTCGATGGAAAGAAAATATACATTCATTGTTGTTATGTTGTTTCTCTTTTCATAACAAAGTCAAAACATGTACTATAATCGGTAAATCAAAAGTTTCCATATGTAAAATCCAGTGGCCATTATCATTTGAGAATAGCTTTCATCGTAAAAGGTCATCAAATATTGATAAAAGCAGAAGTCAAGATGAAAAAAGGAAAGAACCGAGGATTGACAAATACGTTGAATAAACCAATGCAATCGTTGGGCTTGACTCAAAGTGGGTCACTAAATTTACAAAAGTAAATCTGCTGAGATGAAGTGAGCTATGGCGTGATAGAAAAAAGTGCATACTCTAGAGAAGTGGGTCAGTCAAAATAGAACCACGAAAAGTGGAATAGAGAATGAAGGGTGGAAGCGGGTGAAGACAAAGTAGTGGTTTGAGAGTTCTCAGATATAAAGAAATGAAACTAGAAAGAAGTCACCTTGTTATGCGTCGTCTTCAAATAATGAAATTCATGATTTAAAAACATCGAGTTGAATACTTGTCCATGGATTGTATTCTAAGTTAGTGATATTATGTACTAAACTTAATTGCATTCAAGAAATAAGTAGGTATAAGCTACCAAATAAACAAACACAAATATCATTGTAGAGTCTGTACAACCGTGATGTACTTGATATTAGGTCTTCACAAGACAGATTTCACGATTAGAAACTTGATTCTGTATTTCGGGAGATTTGAATCTTTGAAGTAACAACAACGTTGTGTGACTATCGAAGTTTTCATCATTATTCAGTTCGTAGACGACCTTCTTCTTTCATGGATATATTACTATAAAATATCTCGTATAAATTGAATGGATTTATAACATGTAAATTCCATGTAAGTACCTCAATAGCGCATATAGGAATCGATTTAGCGAAATATCAGTCTTTTGGCTATAAGTTTTGTAAGGTATGGGATATAAAAATTCTAATACGGGGGAAAACGCAGATATATTAAGAGTACCCTCAAATCGTTGTATACGTTAAACCG
This sequence comes from Brachyptera risi, assembly GCA_964007535.1. Taxonomy (NCBI): domain Eukaryota; kingdom Metazoa; phylum Arthropoda; class Insecta; order Plecoptera; family Taeniopterygidae; genus Brachyptera; species Brachyptera risi. The sequence goes on from OZ023337.1 coordinate 18,610,055, forward strand.
ATTCGACTTATATCGTATGATTTTAATAGGCATACAGCTGATCGACAAATCTTTTAGTTGTGTACCTCTACAAATGTTGGAATCTGAATCCAATATCTCCACTTCAATCCATTCACAAGGTATTGGAGTTACTGATTTTTATTTTGAAAAATGATATCAGATCGAACAAAATGGCATAATATAAAAATGAGAAACGATGAAATGAGCCAATTGAAACCATGGCAAACAACCTTTGCTGTGATAATTCGAATGCAAATTAAAAGCTTTCAAATGTTAGTGGTCACTATGAACAGATAACTGCATTGACGAGTATAATACTGACAAAACACTCAATTAACCCAATTGAATCCATATAACAGATATACGTCGAATCAACTTGAGTGTACAAAAAAACCGAATCGTATTAAACAATTCCAACTATCTCCCAAAGAGAGCACCAGACAATTTTATATAAACAGATCAAGCCAGATCTTTTCCAGTCAGGGAGTGTGTTCCAACGTTCTGGCTCAGGTGGACTTATCGGAAAGAAATGGTCACCATGCGATTGGTATCCGAAGATCATACCTATTACGTACGTCCTAATGACCCGAGTTCGATCACCACAGGGTATACTTCTTGCGAGTTCTTGCACGGACAATTGTTCGCATATATATATATATATATATATATATATATATATATATATATATATATATATATATATATATATATATATATATATATATATATATGTGTGTGTTTTTTTCAACATGGCTTGCCCAGTTTTGTATTGGTGTGTTATATACACGGTTGACATAACAGGAGGCAAAACAGAATGGAGTGATTCGTGCGAGTGAAAAAGAAATTGGAAAAATAAAATGGGAAACGGGAGGGAGGGAGAGAGGGAGGATTTGAATAGTACGTTAGTACGTGAGGTGTGTAGAAGATATTGCCCAGAACGTTGAATAATTATTCAGTCACTGGGGGGGTTTTGATCATTGACGTTTTAGGTATTCTATTCGAAGTTGATTTGGAAATTTTCGAATTTTGAATTTTTGAGATTCCATTCGAATATTGATATAGTTGTTCGTTTGATTCATGCACATTATGATGGCAAATTCCAGTCTGATATCCATAGAATAAGTAGCACTGATTGTTTGGAACTAAAATGTAATATGCATTATGTTTATTGTTTATTAGTAGAGCGATAGGCCTAATTATAACATTATAGGCCTATCAATAATTTAATTTGTGCATTTTGTATAATGATCAATTTTACATCTGCTGTCAAGGGAAAGAAGTAATTATTGCCCGAAAGACTTAGTTCAAAGTGGAAGATATCAACATTCGTGTGTTTATTCTGAAAGACTTTTATCTACGGTGAAAAATTATGGTCACAGACAGCGCAGTCCTGGTTTTGAAGACCATTAGTTTTAAATAATCAAAATGGGGTGGTAAGATCGCCCTTGTGGTGCCCCGTCCAAACGATCCTATCTTTCATCCATAGCCTTAATTGGGGAACAATGATTTTGTATCAAGTTTCGATGTTATTAAAAAAAAAAAAAAATGTTTATTCATTCGTTTCATACGGATGCAATGGAATTGGCTCAAAAAACATTATTATCTATCTGCAACCTCAAACTAGCAGAGCTATAATATTCTCATATCAATGATATATTTCCAATTATATTCGAATTATATTATTATTGTACTATTTTTCTCATAATTATATTGAATTCATATACATAACGATCATATTCCATATTCATATTTGCCATTGCCAAACACCATTTTGAAAACATCTTGTTGTTTATACACATGTTCATTTCAAAATCTTCATACTGTACTGTAAATAAAACAGACATTGTTTTATATTCCTTTCATACAGTTCTGTTTGATAACTCAAGCTTGTTCATATGAGAGGTCTGTATATTCAAAGCAATGTTGTCAAAACGATTGCATTGTGGGAAAAGTATGAAACAAAACATTGCATTCATAAATACTTATTTCAGAAGAACAGAATGAACATAGGCCTGCTATAAGACAATAATAATTATATAGGCTTATAATAATGATGTAGCATGATATAGCTAGATGGGATTCATAAAAACATCAAATATCATAAGGGCATGCGGTGAATTTTTATGATATAACATTTTTTGCGATTAAATCAAGTGTGATCATAATTATTGGAACACTGATTATGGACGTCGAATATATATTAAAAAAAAACTATTCATTGGTCACACATTAAATAGTTTATTACAGAAACACTCATCATAAAATCCTACAGAGCCAAAAATGCTGGCTTGACTGTAGGGGTGAGATAATATATTATGTTTGTACATATCGTGTTTCACTCCTACTGTTATTGAAATCAAAAATTAATAATTGAGTCCTTATAAAATTGTATCCTGCCAGCATTAATTTGTTTATTCACAAAATTACGCTGCTTTTTATACTCCTCACGAAAAATATCTTTAAGATGACGTTTTGACAATTTTTCCATTTCTTAAATAAATTAACTCTTCTTCAACAAGAACCAGCAAAGCCTCAGTCAAGTTTCAGTATTTTTTGGCTTTTTTCATTTTTATCGCAAATTAACTCAAAAGTAGCTTGGTAATAGCAATTATTGAACAGTCGCTCAGTATTGTTATACATTTTATTACTGTCATTAACATTAATAACAGGATTCCAAACAATACATCTCATCAGCCTAATCAATTTCTTTTCTTGAAATTATGTTATAATCATACATAAGTAATACGTCATGAGATGGAATTCAGAAGTTCAGATCCTAGTCAAGGAAGTTCGAAACACTGTGAACCCTAAATGTTTCCAAGATTGAATATTACTTCCATAACTCAATTGAAATAATTATTCTCTTCCATATATAATATTTTTTTCATCAAGTTTTCAAAAATCCCAATAAATCTAACCAAAAATGACCTGATAATTACCATTTTATAAAAAGAAATTTGAATTTATATACGAGTTTTATGTTAATACTAAAACTTTATTTTAGAACTATTTTTCAGCGCGGAGAAGAAAAAACGGTTAACAAGATTTTGGCAATGTCACAAAACCAACATATATAAAACTCTCGTATTCGTGCCTCGAAACACTCGACTGTTAGTACTGATGGTTTGAGGAGACGGTCGATCGCAATCGTCATCACTTGAGAAAGATGAATATCTCTGGACGTTTTGAGAGTAATAGATCTGGTATCATGATCTTTGAAAAAAACGAGATTTGCAGCCATGTCGTAACTGTCATTTCGAATGTGGATTGAACGAAGAGAGTGATAGCCTATGCCTTGGGCCTATATATTCCAACATTTCCTTCTATTTTCAATTTTTTTCTTGAAAAAATTTTATTCTTGTTTGGATACATTATATAGATACAATGAAATGGGATATAATTGATATAAGATGGTGTAGCTGTAAATGTATATGATTACAGTGAAATATGTCAATACAAGGAACGAACATAAGAGAGGAGCTCTTATGTGTGGGTTGCTTGGAATGCATTACGCAATGATAATAATGAATGAACAATTAGATGCATATTACAGGTGGTGTGTCTTTGAGCGTACAAAACAAGGTTCACAATAATAATAATTGGCACAGTGCTGAAAATCTATATATGAAACAGTCAATCAACAAATTTAAAAGAAGGTTATTATTGGAAGAAATTAAATGGCAATACCATGGATAGATGACACACATGGGGTAAACATAGATATGGGGAGAAATATATTTATACATATAGAATGAAATGACAGAAAATAATTCAAGATGGCAAAAATACAAACACCAATTAATAAATTAGCGAAGCGAAAACTCAATTTTACCATACTCGAAAAATGTACATTTTTTTGATCGCGCTCTACAGGTTAAACGGAAACATAAATTCAGTTGAAACTTGGGATACACAAGTATCCTTATTCAATTCGATACTGTGAAGATTTGAGGCGCAAACGCTTGCACCACTTCTTAGAAAACCGATTTCAAAGTTTTTAGAAACCTCACAAGAACGATCCAGAGAAGAGAATTCGTGAGAAATGTTTCCATCGAAAGAATTGAAATATCAACGGAATGTATCCCGACGTTATCCCGTATTTCCACTCAATTCGGATAAGACGATTTAATGTGACAAAATATATGATCTGATGTTTTTGCATTGCTTAAAGTTATCAAGACACTGATAGAATTCAAACAACAAGTGTCATCAATTAATTGAGAACAATTGAAATAATTGCCTTCTTTATTATGAAATAAATGATCAGGATGAGTGTTGAATGAAACATAAGAGCAGTGACGTAATTATTTGAATCTCAAGAGTCAAGGTGAATATATGTGATTCCATATATATATATATATATATATAGGTCGCAATTTTTAAACAGTTTTAAAAATCATTAATTATATATATATATATATATATATATATATATATATATATATATATATATATATATATATATATATATATATATATATAAAACCAACAAGAGATATGTTGATCTGTTCTAGCTCATCCATGAACACGAAAACAAATGATGCGTTTTCCTAGTATAAAAAAACGGGTATTCATTATTATTTCGTTCAGTTAGAAACCCATGATTTTCAATGTTGTTTCCACCCCTTTTATCCAACAACAAATTTTCTTTCTGAGCGAATAAATTGAGCTGCAGTTCCGTACATCAATCTTTCAAAACTCACATTTCTGCACTAAGCTATTATTTGTATGATATTTGACAAATATTTGTGCTTGGAATTTGTGATTGTGATTTGCGTGATTTACTTGACCACCTCCACCACCTCCATCAACAGCCACATTATCTGATAATACGGGAAAGGAGATGAAGAATGATTCAACCCACGCTTGAATTAAATCCTCACTTCAAGGCAATGACTTGAATGATTAAGCCAGTCAGGATTGTGATATGATATAGGATTTCGAAAAATACTCATTTTCAAACAGAATTGGAAGGGGCCATCATATACTGTCAAAATAATATGAATTTTTGCACTTATACATGAAATGAGTTCATTCACTATTTTCATTCCATAATTTACTCATCTGTAAACCAAATTTGAGTGAAACACACTTATCACATTTCATTTCAGATACATTGTGAAACGTCGTTCTACTCTCAAGTTGACATAGACCTATTATTTCGAGCTTATTTCCTCATATTTGCCCACAAGAGAAAAATCTGAATATCATGCACTATTGAAAATATTCATAGACATGGTTATTGGTAAAACTCGACTATTCAGCACTCGGAAATATCGTTAGTTTCATCCATCAGAAATATATAATTCTCATCTTCATGTCAAATGAAAACATAACCCTCAAAAACAGATCAGTACAAAGATGCTTCCTGAATATATAAGAAAATCCATTTCATTCTGAGTACGTTGGTAGACCCAATTTCATATTCCTCGTGGCCGTGATCACTATTATATACTCCATATCTCTTATGCATAGAAGGCCGTGAGATTCCCATAACGTCTGGTTAATATGCTGAAAGCAATGTCTACCTTCTCCTCTTAAATATAACGATACGAAACTCTCAATCGGTAATATTAATCTCTAGGGCAAACAGCCGATCGGTAACTTCAACGTATATGGCACGAAGTATACCTTTCTCGTGGGAGATTAAGATAGGGGCTGTTGAGGGAGGTTGGTACGAGGGGGTGTAAAGAGACACTGAAATCTCCGTAGGCGATTTATTTATAATTGTTCACGGGGCCCGTCGGGAACTAAAGTTTGGATTCTATAGTGAAATAGGTTTGCTTTGGGGAACAGTGACTTCGTTTGAATGCAAATATTATCTCCGGAAATATCGAGTGGAGAATGTAAAATCTTCAAGATAGCGAAGAGAAAGTTAGTTATTCAAGTGGAATGTGGATATAGTAATTGTAGGTTATTATTTTTTCATGAAGTTTCAAAATTACCCCCGATCACAGTTCATAGTTATAGGAGTGGTTTAAAGTTGGTAAAACTTGAGAAAATGCTGATTTCTCCTAATGCTTTTGCAGAACCATCTTTCTAGACTCTTATAATCAGGAAGTTTTTCAATGTCATTTCATTCGATTTGAGAGCAAAAAAAAAAAAAAAACTGTTTAATAATTCGATTCAGTTCTGAGATAAAAGTTTTCCTCATCCTCTTATATCTACTACACCTTTTCTCATCACACAATCGAAATAATTGCATATCAAAGTATAAATACTTGAAAGTTACCTCAATACGGAATTATTACTATTTTACACACATTTCATCCAACTTGAATACTGATTATTCTGAATCGACTACATTATTATTTTTATCGTTTTCGAAACGCTCGTGAAAAGTGATGAGAATGTCCATTATTTCTTGTATAAAACAAGTGAGGAAGTATGGGACATTTCGAACCGAATGTGGATCAACTCTTATGGCTTATTGGTGCTGTTAAAAGTTAATGTGACACTTGATATTCAGTCTTGCAATGCGCTTGTCTAGGTGAGGTAACGACAAACCATTATCGTCACCACCGTTACCTTCTATGACTGGATCAATATCGAAATATATCGAAGTTAATTAAATATATCGAAGTTATCGAGAGGATTCGAGACATATCGAATATATTGAGAAAAATGTCTCGAAGCGGTGGACCAATATGTTTTGGAAGAATAATTAAGGAAGGACAGAGGTGTAAATCTCATAATCTGAAGTATAATAATTAACAGTCTTGAAATACTAAAAATTACCAAACAGGTGGCAGAAAAATGTGGAAATTAAAAAATACGATTTTTGTATTTTTTGTATGGTTTTTGTATGTTTTCTGTATAAATTTTGGCATTACTGTAAAACACCTTTTTTGGTTGACCAACACAGATAATTTCGATATTCAAAGTGAACTAATTCAGATTGTGAACTAATTGCAACGAACCAACGCATAATAACGGTTATTAGTTCTTACATCACATCAATACTTTTGCTGTTGGATATTTTTGAAGTTTTATCACATCTTTATATTTTTGAAAATTTACAAAATATTCCAAATATTGTACTACTATTTTTTATATGTTCAAGTTTTTGATACCCACTTCTCTCCAAATACTATTGAGAAAAATTCACGAAAAATGTCAACACATTCCAACAGATAGTTATGGAGAAAAGTTGTTTCTCACACTCAATTGTGTAGGAAAAACTGTAGCGGAGATATTCATATACAAAGTTTTAGTTTACCTACTCACAAAATCAGTGTCTGTTAACATAAAAGACTGAAAGAAAAAAAATGAAAATTGTGTGAAAAATCGTGTTTTCACCTTTGTCCTCCCTTTTAATATTTGATGGAAATTTATCAATTCTATTCCAATTAATTTTGTGTTCGGAATCAATATTTTGGTGGGCATTAATTTACTGTTTAAAAGATAAAAACAGGACTGGTACGTTCAAGTCAATTCGATGATGTAAGTGGATGACTCAATTTGACTTTACTCGAGAAAACTAACGTTTTTTTCGCGCTTCACATGTCAAACGAAAATAATTATTTTGATTGAAATTGACGTTCACATATGTGTCACCAATTACCTCGATATTGTGTAGTTTTGAAGCATAATCGGCCGAGTTATTCACTGTTGAAAATAACTTCGAAGTTTTGAAAACTATAAGGATAACCACGAGGAAAATAATAGTCTTTGCGAATTGTATTTCAGCTGGAAAAAATGGAATATATATATATATATATATATATATATATATATATATATATATATATATATATATATATATATATTTATTTACATATATATATATATATATATATTTACATATATATATATATATATATATATATATATATATATATATATATATAAATATATATATATATATATATATATATATATATATATATATATATATATATATATATATATATATATATATATATATATATAGAATATTCATAGAATATATACATACAGGATATATTCTCATCCATATGGAAAATAATGTATAACAGAAAATAAATGGAGATTTCCGAGGAATTCAACCACGAATGAATGATACAAATTATTTCAGAGTTCAATTGAGGAGTTCTATCAAAAAAGCCATCAAAGGATTATCAACAGGTTCAATCAATCAGTTCGGGAAATGATCAATATTACCGTGAGATAAATCATGTCAGTTGAACGATCCAAATGAAATCGGCACACGCAGCGTAGATGGTTAACGCTCTTGCTTCGTGCGACCCGGGAGGCAGTGGGCATATATAGGATCCCTGGTTCGATCCACGCTTTTCACAGGATTTTACCGCATTTTACAGGGGTTTTTCGTGGTTTCCCTCTGTAGTCTAGGCTAATGCCGGGATGGTTCCCACAATATAGGCCACGACCGCTTATTTCCCACTATTCTTCTCATTACTCATAGAAACTTTCATCTCATCATCCCATCATCTCATGAATCATTCATCCGACGTCAATAGATATTAGTCATCATTACAATGCGTCGTTAAAACCCAGTATATAAAAAAATACATCCAATAAAGGTGTGTACACCTTCACCTTTTTTCCCAATATATTTGATAGAAGTTATCGCTCATCCCACAACGCATATATGCGGCACTTTTCCAAAAATACTGTATAATTATTTCGTGAAATGTACATTCGAAACTGAGAATAAAAATTAATGTATTAGTTATTTCGTGTTCTTCAATAATATATGTCCCGTATCTATTTATACACTTTCATAATGAATCTTGTTCAATATATGCAACTTGACCATTTCAGGATCACGTCATTAAATATAAAATACGTCACTGCATCTCAATGATAACTTGATATGCTTTCCAGGTTGCCACTCCCAGCAAATACGGAATCAAATTTATATCTTTCAAAACTGATTTTCATTATTTATTCACATTCAGATCTTATGCGTGATAACAATATAATTAGCCCATATCAAATCTACACCCCCGAACCGAACTCACATACACTAAAATGTTTCCTCTACTTTGATACTTATTTTATCTCTCTCTCTATATAAACTTAATTAGTTAGTGAACTTTGGTTTGGAATTCTCGGTTTCATTAAGGGATGCATGGCATGGCTCAACGCTCAAAAGGAACGCTTTTGTATCTACGGTAGCTCGCTCGGTCATCGTGACGTCACTAATGACACGAGTGTGTTAATGAGGTGTCATGGAGGGAGGGGGGAGTGTAGGGGGGGGGAGGAGGGGGTTATCTGACAAACTCGGTACAAAACTCTTACCACCAGCAAACCATCAAAGGGTAAATAAAGACTAAACCGAACGCGTGTGTACACTTTGCTTAATGGTATATGCAACAATATACACATTTAATATTCAAAGAGGTCGAGTGAGTATTTTCTGCTGATATTTGAATAATTTGAGAGTATGTTGGATTAATTATATTCGAAACTTTAATCGGAATTTTTTTCGAAGACCATTTCATACTGATGATATATTTTAATTGGTGATTAGTATCTGCAAATTGTCATGATATTGTTTATAAAAATTTGCTTTGAATGATGATAGTTATGATATTTTTTATTCATCATGCAATGAATCTATTGATTGGTGAGCTCAACAAATTTTGTGATAATCATTTAAAATTCACAAAGTTCTGGAATGGAGAAAACCCTGTTCTCACAGAGGCCAATATCTCGCTGGCTATTTTATTGGAGTCATTTCATCATATAAAAAAAAGTTGAAAAAATAACAAGTATTATATTTTTCAAGAACTTTTCAGCTGTTGAGTTATAATGCCTCTGCACGGTAGATCTGAAATGAAATGGGAGTGGAACTATACTAAAGGATTTGTTTTCACTTCATCTGAAATGTCATAAATAAAGCTCTTTAGTATTAAATGTGTGTGTGTGTGTGTGTGTGTATTTTTGTCTATATGGAAACTGACAAACTCGATTGTTATTATATTCGAAATAGAAAGGAGTTTCATTGAAAGCATTGATAAGCAGATTATTGAATGGAAGCGTGGAGATTGGGTATGATTGACAGGCAATGTCAATGTGAGGATGACTCAAACGAAATTCACGTTACATACGAGAAAAAATTAATTCAGAATATTAATTTTTTCGAAAAAATAAATGGCTCGGAATGGTATATATATATATGTATATATATATATATATATATATATATATATATATATATATATATATATATATATGTATATATATATATATATATATATATATATATATATATATATATATATATGTATATATATATATATATATATATATATATATATATATATATGTATATACATATATATATATATATATATATATATATATATATATATATATATATATATATATATATATATATATATATATATATATATATATATATATGTAGTAGGCCTAGCTACCCATTGAGAACAAGCATTCTTGATCTTATTACTCCATGAATGGATTTTAACAATCATTGAAGATTGGTAATCCTCATTCCATACAAGTTATAAATATTATTCGATAATCATGTATATTGAAAGAATGTCACTCTTCGAAATCATATCGAGAGTTGTTACACATGCATATTGTGGCCATGTCATGCTTTCAATCGGAGTGAAACTTTTCATTTTCATTGAGGATGAAATATGGCTAAATATTACTGAACAGATACTGCCCAATCAAACTGCCTATGACTATTATAATAGTGATGTCAAATGAACAAATTCATTAACCTAATGTTCGTATGTGACGAGTAGGTTATACTATTGAAGCTTGTATTGAAATGAGAGTCTTTGCTACGCTCATCCAATGAAAAAGCTCAGTGGAAATGACATCAAAATAATAAGTTGCACTTATTCCGTAAAATTTTATTTCAGATGACTCAAGTGAATCTTTGTTCGAAGCAACTCTCAGTACCAATTACTCTACACTTTTCATAATAGTATACTCTCTGAAACCCTTCTTAGTTGTATTGACGTATGATAAAGTATCTCCCCAGGTTTTCAACTTTTCCCTCTCGTTTCAAAGCACTCAACTCGTACCAAATGTTACCTCAGTAATGACAGTCAAGTCTACGTAATTAGTATTACTTCAGTCATTGCTTTCTAGAGACTCGTCTTTCAGCTCTTTAATTAGTTTCTCAGAGAGGCGGGAAAAACCTCAAGAACATGCGTTCAAAACCGTTCTATTTGATAATATTTAAATATTTAAAGAACAGTCAATTAAAACAGGTGTTAGTGGGGATTGGGGGAAGGGTGTAGGGAGGGAGGTGACGATAGAACTGTGAGATTAATTGAGTTTCTTCGGTCTGGGATTTCACAAAGACTTGAGAAAAGTAAAGTTTTAACGGATAAAACGGTATAATTTGTCGCGTAGATAAATATAATTCAACGGTGTGGGAAGATTGTTGAGTTTGCACTTACAAGAATTGAGAAATATATTATTTTCAATATTCAGGGTAACAGCTCTCAAAAAAATAATATGTAAGTTTACTATTTCAGCGCTTCTACTCATCCCTCATCCCTTATGTAGAACCCAAGACCACCTCCATAGGTCACTCCTCATGTTTGAAAAGCCATTTTCGATTTTCAAATGGATTGCACGAAATTTGACGAAATTTGACGAAATTTGACGAAATTTGACGAAATTTGACGAAATTTGACGAATAATCGATCCTCCTAAATTTCGAAATGACTAAATTTTGAGATTTGTAATGGACAACATAATCGTCATAATATGCATTTATGTAACCAGCTTCGGCCCCTGAATTTCTGGTTAACATTCCGAAAAATAATGTATTCCCAGAAATGTTTTTCTTGTCATGAAGTATTATAGTTCATCCTTATAATCCAGTTTTCACCGGTATAACTCTAACCTGTAGGAAGATACTTTATTCTCAATCATAACAAAATCGAAGATCAATAGTTGCAACAATTGTTACTCATTATTTTATTTTGTATCTCATTACTAGTTCATACCTCTATGATAATTTCCCAGAGATTCAGTGAAATGTATACAAAATATTTTGAAAGTTTTGAAATGATGGATTTCTGTCCGACTTTTCGAGCGTGAAAACATGACTCGGATGAGTATGGATTCCATAAAAATATTCAGAAGTGAAGTCCTCTTGTTCGACAAATGTGTTTTTAATTGTGTTGAACTCATATTGAGATTATATTATTCTGATTAAGATAAGGCAGAGTTCTTCCTTGCCGGATGAAATTCAAGCGTCCGAGGCGATTCCGTACAATTGCTTTAATGAAATCGAAATCGGAAAAAAATATGGGATAAATGTCAAACATTCAGAAATATGAATTATTTAATTAATGATATCATAATATTGGAGTGAACCAAATCATGAAATCGAACATTCATATCATTGTTAGAATCTTATTCTCGTGCCCATTCATCCTGGATATTATTCAATGATATCAATCACCATTCACTTCTTAATCGAAATATGACTCAATCGATATAATCATCAATTAAACTCTCTAATCCATCAACAAGCAATCAAGCATCGTTTTTGGATTTTTTTTTTTACGAAATCTCAAAACAGAATATTTCATTGGTATGATAATATAATTCCTTGAAAACCTCACAGAGCCTTTCCTAATGAAGGCGTAATACATTGATATATAAAATCATCGATGTAAATTCTTATGATACTCAATTTATACTTTGAATACATAGTCAATTTCAAAGTTTCAAACTTTTCCTGGTCTGATAACAATGTTGTTCTCTGAACAGAACAGAAATAATAAAATAAAACACTTGGAACCAACAAATAGTTTCTCGTTGATGAGTCGGTTTGTGCCAGATGAATAATAGCCAAAACCCAAATATATTTACCACCAGATTAACGTCACCAACTCGGTCTCTCATTTCTCTATCCGATCCGAAAAGCCAAGTCCATGAACCAAATCTTCTCTTTGACCAAATACGACTACAATTACATGGAATACCAGTTACGAAACCATAGTCAACAGACAGTAAATTAGTATTTGTCTTTGAAAGACGTAAGTTAAGAGAAATGACCATCCAACTTCACTACGCTATGGAGATTTATCATCATTCTACTATATACGGACATGAAATCTAGAAGTTCTGTCGTTTGTTGTTATCAAAAACTTATCAGACTTCAGTTCACGAAGTATATTACAGTAGACAGAGTTTGTTTTCTATTCTCATCTTGTTGCACTTTTCTCTCCATTCGATCCCTTTGGAGAATGAACAATTGTTTGTAACTTGTATAGTTGCAAATACAAAGTAAATAACGGAACGGGCGAGTATTGAAACTCAGATGTGGAGGTTCAATCTGGAAAATAGCTCATGCTCAATTTTTATTTTGTGTAAATGGATTTGGTCTGATGAATGTTCGGAAGTAAATGGAGGATTGAATTGTGTTTGGATAGTTATCGATATGGTGCAACAAGGTTTGAATGAAGATTAAATCGGTTTTGTGTAACACGTTACGCGAAAAGTTTCTCTAGCTATACAAATATAAATACTGCAACGTGAAATTAAAGCACCTGGGAGATTAAAGCACCTTCAAATCTTTAAGGATTACTTTTGAATGTGAGACGACGGAGAAAGAGTATATACACGAACATCAAAACCCAGATTTAGACGGAGAGATGAGAGAAGATCTGGTTTTGGTTCGATCCCCACCACCGTCCATCTTTACAGAGGTTTCACGTAATTTTTTCACAGTAGCTTGTATGATTGCTGAGAAGGCTTCTGCAAATACACTTCCTTGCCGCGACCGCTTCTTTTTCACTATCCTTTCCTTCACCCAAGAAAATGTCAATATTATAATTCTCATTATCCAATATCATTCGTCATCTCATTGTAATCTCATTAATCATTCATTCAACGCCAATCTTAGTGATCATTGCAGTGCATCTTCAAACCCAGATTGAATACAAATTCAGCCTTTGTAAAATCTCTGATTGGAATTTTGGAGAGGGAACGGATTGTTCTACAATTTTTTCACAATTGATTCTTCCTTAAAATTTTTACAAAATTTCAGCTCATATTTTCTTTACCTAATCGGTGTATTGCTGTCCGTCGGGTAGAATTTGATATTACTTTTTTATATTCCGAATGGAAAAACAAACATGGTTTTGACAATTGTTTGAAAAATTGTTCAAGTACCTACTCAAACATTCCATAATGAGATGTTAATACAATTTTAATTGATAATTCGAAAACATTTGAAAAAAAATCAGACAAATTCATGAAATATTTACAAACATGAACTTTCATCTCTTCCATTCATCTCATCTCATCTCTCATCTCAGATAGTATTCTGTCACTTGTTCAACTTATTATTCTTCTACTTTGCGTTGTTTTCTCTACCGGTTTGTTTTTTAAAAACCCCGTTGACTGTCACGTCCACTTCCCCATGTCACCGCTGAAGATGACAGCAGCAGCACTAGTCATGACAGTATACACACACACCGTAGCATACCTTCTTCTGACGTATGACAGTATACAGCTAAGGGACTCAGTTGAAGTTCATACAATTGGGAATTGTCTTGTTTTTTATATTATTATTTACAACGGAAAGATGGCAGAAAATCATTGTAATCGAATGAAGAACAGAGGGACAGGATACACGAGAAAATGTATTGAAAAAATGAGATAGTGAAGGAAAGGAAAATGGCATACATGAATATTGTTCATGATATCAAATATTCTGATTTTTTATAAACTTATAAATTCACTACTCACTATTGATTGAGTCAGTAGCATTACATATTATTATTCTCTATATTCAAGATTATACGATTGTAAGATCGTCTTTGTAGTGACACATCCGAGCTATCTTACGTTGTGTATTTTTAATCCCAATAATTTTGTGTCAAGTTCCGATGTTGATTTTGAAAATGAGTATTTTATAATTGCCCAATAATAACAAATAGTCTCCAACTTATGTATATTTTGACATTTAAATGAGAAGAAATTGCATCATAAAGCTGACATTTCTTCGAGAGAGGGTTTCCATCGTGTATTTATATTTGAGACAATTGACGACTAGTGATTGACCCGCCCACAATCGTCACAAAACAAACATACAATCAAATGGGCTGTTTTTTATGTGGGTAATTTGACAGCACCTATCAGAGTACCTCTGAATTCCCGCATGAAGTATAGATCCAGGTGGCCTACCGATAAGCCACGCCTATCACTAATGGTCAATTAAGACTCAGTTTTACACCCACACGTACGATATGTCTCTAAACGTGCTGTACATATTCATTTGAAATATATTCACGATGGATCGATTAAAATGGAAATATTCCACTGAAAATATAAATGGAATTTATATATCTGATTCAACGATTCCTGATATTGTTTTTCGCTATCGATTATAATGTATATTACTTCAAATCAGTGGAATTTTATCATTGAAGTGACTAAATATTGCATCTTTTAAGAGCATTCTATTTTGGAATATATTTTTTTCTCACGGAGTCCATCAATATATTCTTCCCACATTCTTCCTGGATTATTGCTTTCAACAATATTTCATCTAAAGAATAGGTAAATGGAACCAGATATATAAAAACAAGCAATGAGCAGTGTGAATGAAGATCCAGTAAAAGAAAGATTGTGGAAGAACCAAAACGGATAGTGAGCATTAGTGAAAGTTGGAGAAGGGAATTAACAAGATGAAGAATATACGATGAACCATGTCTCTCTTGATCGTATACTAAAAGACGCCTCCTCCTAGATGCTCATCTCCTTTTTTCATCCTCCTCCCTACAAACTTGATTCGTCAGTATCGGGAGAACAAATTTCATTCAATGTAATTATTATCACACTTTATTCAATTACGAGTTGATACGTACACCTATTGTGACCAGAAACCTTTGTTTTAGTTTATGCATCGACTTTTTCCCTCCATCCTCAGATTCTATTTAATCATTCACTTTTCAACAACTAGTAATTTTGACCAGAATGAAGGTTCATATGAACTCGAAACAATGCGAAACGTACATGACTGTGGTGATCGCGACTTGTCATCTCACATCAAACAAACCCACCGCTGTTTGTTATGTGTGTTGTTTTGGTATTTTTGTACGGGTCAACAAATGGAAATGAACAAAGGTTAAATGTTTCAACTTTCAATATTTTTATAAACATTAAATACGCTCGAATGCTACATACTTTCTCTAATTGGTTCGAGCTCGATTATATTTTAGTAGTGACACTAAAATTTTTTCGAATGTTAGCAAAGATTCAATTTCACCTAGATGACATCAGATAAAAATGTAATGTTGTTTGTGATGGACATACATTCAATTTTGGTGTCTGTTGTGAGCATTATCTAAATAAGAACAAAACGTGATGATTTTCAAAATCCTGTAGAATAGTTGAGAGATACTGCATGAACCCTTTCACAAAATACAGTCCATTTCAATTCTCTGAAACAGGAATATAAAATGTCACGAATGTCTCCACATATGGAATCCAAATTGAGCTCATGTGATATATAAAATGCCTTTCACATTTTAACGTAATTTTTCTGTGAAAATTATAACAAAGACAAAAATAATCGTGGAATGAATATTTTCTATCTATTTTGAAAATGATTCCAAGATGATTCTATGCGCTCGAAAATGAATTGATCCTTAACTTGCCGCAGGAGGCTTCAAGGCGAGTGATCTACTACGCCGTGAATTCTCACGACCATTTTGCCAATAGTCATATAAAGCAAGACGTTAAAGACTGAAGTCATCGTTGTGCGTGAAGGGCTCAAGTCCTTATCATAAGAAATTGTTTTTTGTTTTTGTGACCTTTTTTTTCAGTCCATCATTCGTACCCCCGTACAACCTATAGCTGTTGATAATAGGAGATGAAAAGTAATAAGAAAAAGGTTTCAGGGTGTTGGCAAAATTGAGAAGGGGGTTTAGTCAGTAAGAATCCGACACTCCTTGGAATTTTACACGCGGGGGTTTCATGCAAGATCTCATGTCAGATTTTTCTCCTCGAGAAAGAAACGCTGTTGGTAAGGTCGTAAAAGCAGCATTGATTTTATTATAATAATAAAATAATAAATTAGGTTTCCATGAATTTTGATTGAATACACGTACACTGAACTGGGCTCGTGATTGACTAGGGAGGAAACAAAGGCCGTCTCGAACTGAGCGCCTGAAGAGCGTATACCAGAATGAAGTCAACTCAGTTGTATGACATGAGTTTGGGTGTTCAACCTTACCTGAATCTTAAAACTACGTGTCAGAACCATCCATACATAAGTACCCCGCACCTCAAGTCACACGACCAAGTTATTCCGGTATACTTTATTCCGGTATACGCTCTTCAACGTCCCCTCTCGAACGCATGCCGACTCTAAATATCACTACCATATCCAGAATGAAGTTATTTCTTTCCTAATCACCTCTCTCCCCGGTCCCCACTCATCGCAACCATCAACTACACTCACTTTCTTCTGTTATTTTCCATCTTTATATTCTACTCTCAAGTCTTTACCATGATGTAGTATATTTTCGAAAACTTTCACGAAGAAATAAGTTCAAGTTTCAAACAACCAGGAAACGCACGTATATACTTCTTTCTTCGATTCCGAACGACCGTCTCTACTATCTGATAGTGTTAACGGTCGGTGTTGCCGACCCGCCAACAGTCGTATTGAGAAGTATTATATATATATATATATATATATATATATATATATATATATATATATATATATATATATATATATATATATATATATATATATACATATAAAT
The DNA here is from genome assembly GCA_964007535.1 of Brachyptera risi. NCBI lineage: Eukaryota > Metazoa > Arthropoda > Insecta > Plecoptera > Taeniopterygidae > Brachyptera > Brachyptera risi. The sequence continues at coordinate 18,627,790 of OZ023337.1, forward strand.
ATATGCGTCAGATAGATAGAGACCTTTTAGGGGATGACATGAATGTTCCATTTTCTTTCAACATCTAAATATAAACCGTATCAAGTTTTAGGTGGCGGCCCTATATGAAACTTTAGTGAACTTAAACTTTTATCTGATAGCTTCGTGACACCACGTTTTGAGGGATATTACTTTCATTGAATTCAAAACTTGAACAATGAGTATTTTGGAATGATTGTGAATGGAAAATGACATTTTTTTTTCATTTTTTCATTAAAAATATGAATTGCTTTGGTGTGTATAGGCCTGAATACTATGAATTTCATTTAAAAAAAACGTCTCAGATGATATATACGTTCATGTAATCTGCACGTTTATTGAAATTGTCTTATCAAATACGATTTGAACTCCAGATGATTTGATGATCATTCAAAAAATTGATAACTTGGGTAGGTATAAGTTATTATCAAAAATCTCAATAGTTTTCACATTGTTAATGAATAAAAAATCAACAAACATTTCTGTGTAACTAATTTTCCTTCAATTAAAGTTACAACTTATATAGTTCAACGTGCTCGGTTCTATACTGTTCCCACTTGCTAAAAAAGTCACTCATCTTCACATAATTTATTTATGATAATGACACTAAATATAAATGGCAAATCTTCTCGAAAACTATGCCATTCTCTAGTTTCATCAATGGAATTACTCTATAGATAAGAATTAGAACTGTACTTCTGTTTTATACTGTCGATTTTCTTATTCAAATAGTAATCTTTGTCTTATTGTTTTTAAACTCCATTTCTACAGTCGTTTTACTTGCCATAAGTTTGTTTTAAAACTGAATTCCACTTAAAATAGAGAGTCGTTGCTATCTGAAACAATTGTCAGAATAAGCTTGAAGTGTAAAGCACTTCGAAAGGGACTATGGAGTTTGAGAAAATAGCTCTTTATTTATCAACTATTATAATAAAAGAAAGATAACATTTCGGATAGTAACATTGCTTCAGGTATTATTTCAAGATGATGCACAATGTTGGTATCAAACAGTATGCGAATTTTAATGGAACCATTTCAAAAAGACATCAAAGTTGGGGTTTTTAATGATGACTGAAAAGAACAATTGACTGTCAAAAGGTTTCGCGACGTTGATTTGAGAAAAAAGCGTTGGTCATGACGAAAATCGAGCCTTATGGTCTCTTAAATGACAGTTCCGAAGCCCAACTTGATGATTTATCAAAACATATCGTTGAGATGAAATCCTGAAATTTTTGTTTTTCTTATATCATAAATATATTTGAGGACTTCTAGAAAACTAACAATCGAGTACTGAGAAAAAAAAAATTGGAATTTAATTTTGAAATTGTATTTGATAGCTCGCATGATGTAACGATTTCAACACCACTAGCATCTACATCGTTTTTTTTCAAATGAATACTCCAAGAGTTTGATTGTATGTCTAGTTCCATGATCACTCTGAATCTCTGAAAACATATCTGTTTGTAGGGTCGCTGAGCAAATGATTATCTTTTTTGTCTCCTATTTATTCTCTAACATACAAGATGAGTGATATATTCTTATTAAATTCCCATCGAATTTAATAATCACTCCACATTCTGATTATTCACTTTTTTCTGGTATATTTCTTTTTTAATGAGTGGAAAATCGATCGTTTTTATTACCGTGAGTCTCTAAAGGATGTATTCCTCATAAAATATGTCTCAACCTCATCCGAAACCAACTGTAGCGTGAACGCAGGTAAACATGCCTCACCGAACCTATTATAACAGCGCAGTCATAAGTGCATAACGCATTTCATACATTCAACGCGATACGTGATGCTTTTACACATATCCAGATAATGTAAGTTTAACCGTACGTGCTGTAATTGTTCTAATTACTCGATGTACTTAGTGTATATACTTACTCTACACCACGTGAGCACGTGTGTAAGGCAGACTCTGGTATAATGTGAATACACATTTAACGAATCTAGTAGCAAGAATAGCTAGCGCACTCCAGTGATCATCATACAAAGTAAATTTGTACGTCATTACTACGTCATTTTCGACTATCTAAATTAGACCTTCTCCTCCCCTCCCCACCCACCCTCAAACTTTAATTGCAATAAGAAACTGTGTTGCAACTTGGGTAAAGTGGAAAGGGGAGGGAGATGGAGAATAAGGACCGGATAGCTAATTAGAGACGACGGAAGTTTCCTACCCCCTCCCAAACCCCCTTGGCCCCTTCTCAGCCCTCTGGCCTTTTGTTACTGTATGCTTTATAGTTAGACCTCATAGGCATCCATATGAGAAATAGTTCGAGAAATAGATTCAATATATTATAATTCACATCGAATTCTTTCAAATTCAAATCGAATCGAATTGTCAGTATTGCCAATATTTCATGAGCCTATTAAATGCTGAGCTCCTATTGATGGAGGTAGGAACATAATATTTGAAACTCGAAAGTGCTTAGTGGACACAGACAAAACGAGGAGGCATATACACACACACACACACACACACACACACACACACACACACACACACACACACATAAGTGAGTAGTTATATGTGTAGTTATTTAATATAGCTTTGATCCAAGGTTCAAACTATTATAGCTATGTCATAAAACGTTATTTCATCTTCCATCCTATTAATTTTTCTTGATTGTGTTCGAAGAATTTCACTTCATGAGAATATGTTATTGCATCATCGAAATATATTTGTATTTTGTGATGAATAGTTAAGCTCATTGTTCTGTTAAAAAAGCAAGCAGCCATTTTCAATTCTTCGAATGATGAGGACAACAAATTGTTGTAACGCAATGTATCATGCTAGGAGTTTCGTAACTGATTAAAATGATAATTGGTTCATTAGTCAGTATTTAATTTCAAGGTGAGCATTCATTTGTCATTCAAAATTCACGCGAGATGTAGGTCCAGGAGAATATCATCCAGCTACTGATCATTGACATGATCAACGCGAATGAATAACTAACTATACGACAACTATACTACAATTACTTAATTCAGAATTGCAGGAGAAGTATATTACTATCTCAGACATTACAGGTCCAAGTCTATAAGCTCATCTAATTTGTGAATTGTGAGTTTATACTATGAACACATCTCGCAGGTGAAGTGCAAGAAGTGTAGACATCATCTTCTCAAACTTATCCTTCAGAACCATGGAGTTCAGCTAGTATAAGTTTCATGTAATGAATACATAGTAAAATCTTCTTTGAAAAGACGTAAATAAACATTTCGAAGATTCGTAAGTAACTTACAATATTTACCAACTATTCAACCCATAAGTTTGTATGACACATATTCTTGAACAAGCAAAACCACTCACGGAATATCCTCTGGAGTCGAATAGTGATACATTCAATTTTCCCACATCTTCTCATGTTGCAAAATTGAATTATCAGATCATATCAAATCCCTGAACATCTCTCTTATGATGAACACACATGAACACGAATAACCACATGCATATATGATTGAATGAAAAGAAGAAAAAAAAAATATATATATATATATATATATATATATATATATTATATATATATATATATATGTGACAATGGTCTCATTTTGCGGATTGGCCTTCCGTGGAACAGTTGGCGGTTCTGAAAAGAACCTTGTCTCTCGACGTTTCGACGGCAGCTGGCCGTCTTTTTGGAGTCGTCTCGTCCGTGAACTGGAATACCATTGTCACATCCATCACTGGCCCTCAAAACCTTCACCATCACACACACATATATATATATATATATATATATATATATATATATATATATATATATATATATATATAAATATATATATATATACATATATACATCTATTTATATATACATTTATACATATATATATATATATATATATATATATATATATATATATATATATATATATATATATATATGTATAAATGTATATATGTAGATCATGTACATGTATATATATATATATATATATATATATATATATATATATATATATATATATATATACATATATGTATATATATATATATATATATATATATATATATATATATATATATATATATATATATATATATATATATATATATATATATATATACATATATATATATATATATATATATATATATATATATATATATATATATATATATATATATATATATATTTATATATATATATTCATATTATTTATATATATATACATATATATATATATATATATATATATATATATATATATATATATATATATATATATATATATAAATATATATATGAATATATAGGATATACCAGGATTTTACAGTGATATTCGATCTAGGTCCATTAACCTCTCTCATGCTTCTTCCAAGATATCCCGCCAGGGGGCAAACACTACCACCCACCCCACCCTCACGGGTGAAATATTACACCTATAAGAATTGTTTATTAACTTAGCGTACGCGCTTAACGCACGGGTTGCCATTAATGTCTGTGATAATTATTTATACTAGTTCAGGGTTGGAGATCCAATATCCTCCTACTCTCGCCCGCCCGCCCGCCCCCTAAGTTAAAGCTAGCCATGCTTGCTAGCGCTCTTACTGAGCAAACATTAATAAAACAGTGGGTGATTTATTAAAAAGGATTGGTAGCGAATACAAAACGCGCATGAAGGGGTTGAAATCCACAGATTTACAATAAAACAATTACGTGGGAATTGATTGTTATTTTTAAGCTGTTTTTTCGAGTTGTTTTATAGGTTGGATGTAATGTTTTTTTCTCATGGTGGTGGAGGGTGAAGGAATTATTCGTTCAATGGTGTGGAAAGTAATTTGGGTGAAGCGTTTAAGATTATGTTGGTGTTGCTGATGTTGTTATTGTTGTATTCATCGTTCTCGTCGTTGGTTTGTTCTGCCCTAGAAATCGTCTCCTTCTTGCATCCGGTAATATCAGGTGAATTGATTTTCTATCTCACTACCTGAATTTCAGATTCTTTTCGTATGCCAATGCATTTTGTTGGATGGTTCCTCATTTGGATTGCTGATCAACTTCACCATCCGAAATACTTCTGGAGTTTCTAACTTTCAGTAGGTAATGGATACACTTCATGTGATTCTTTGAATACAGATATTGCGCCTCCGAAATAATGAATCGTAGTTCAGAATGAACTTTCTTGAAGTTGTCTTGAATTGTCTTGAATCCACAATTTCAGAAAAATGTTCAAGAATCTTGATATGAATATCTCATTTTTCACATGTACAATATTTTTCACAATACTTCCACATAATATACGAGACAAATTTCACATAACTTCATTTTTATGTTGGAGCAATCGCCAAATTCATGTTTGATGTTAGTTTAGTACGGTACCAACATTTTATGGTGTAACAATTATTTTGAATTACCATTGAGAATTTATTGACCTTTTCATTCGAATTCTTCATTAAAGTATGACATTTAGTTCCACTGAAACATTTGTTCTCTGTATGAAAAGTTTACGTGTCCACGAGGAAAGATCTTTTTCCACCGACTGAATGGTAAAAACTCCTATGATTACCCAATCTCTTTGAATCTTAGTAGATCAATTCACGCTTCTGAAAGAAGCAGTTGTTCCACTTGTCGTATCTTATCTTGTCCAGGAAAATCGTGATTCCTTGAATTAACCCACAGCTTCACAAATATAATGGTGATCCATTAGGCTCGTGTGTGCCATGTTCACATTTTTTCTATCAACAGCAGATGTGAAGTCTAGCATGTTGCTATACATGAAATCAGCGATAAGTCTAGCTTAGTTATGAATTGGTCAAAATTAAAAAATCGTAGATATTCATCGTTCTTTAATTTATAACAGCACACGAATGGGAAAAATAATTATTATTGAAGTGAAAATAGTTCGAAACATGTCCCTGAGGGATTTTTTTTTCATGAAAAAATGACTCGCTGTTTAAATACTGCCGTCAGATTGGTTGATGGAAACTGGTGGAGAACCGATACTGTGCTTCAGTGTTTCATCTACCATTCAAGTTCTCAGCATCGTATCGACTTTGGTACATCGATAAATCTATATGCTCGTATCAAATTGATACGAATATTAACAGCGGGAAGTAAGAATCCTTGAAGAAATATTATTTTGGCAGAAATATATAAGTGAGGAAATCTGAAGAATATTTCTACTTTGAGATCAATTATTTGATGTAATTTGAATCACTACACTGGATTTAATTCAGTTTCTACTGCAGCAAATAACGTTTCTCATAATAAGAAAACCTATCCTACCAAATAGTAACTTCCTTCATGAGAAGAAATATTCTTCTCTTACGTAATACATAACACTCTCATGTAGGAATGACTTCACTTGGAAATCAATTTCACAATGTGAACTTACTTTTGTTATGAGAAATGTGTGTGTATCACACAAGTGTCATACATGTTTATGAATATAATCATTATACGTTCAGAAAGTAATTATACAAAGTTGTTCACATGATTCTCATTTTATAATCAGCAATTATGATTTGTACCGGAATCATATAATAATTTCATTCTGATGAAACCCACTGAAAATACTATATGGATCACAATTTGAACACATACATCATATATCATGAACAGTCAGTCATTGACGGAAATGAAATATATGTATTCGAAATCTTGGTAACCCATATCTCCAGCATCGCATTCTTGAAATGTTCAATTCTTGAATCGTGTTTTAGTGACAGTATGATTGGAAAACAGTGAAGCAGAAAAAACGAACGTGGAACATTAGTATCAAGTGAATGGGTGGAGGAGGAGGAGGAGGAGAGGAGGGGAGGGGGAGGGAGGGGGTTGTAGGACGGAAAGTTAAGAGAATTCCAACTAAAAGCTAAGCTAGTGTGTGCAGCGAAGCGCTCACGCCGCTCAACGAACAGGCCAGATACAAACCGCGTGCCATGCAATGCAGGAGTACTTCTCGTGCCTCATAGTCTCTCTCTCTCTCTCTCTCTCTCTCTCTCTTTTTTCCCATATATATATTTTTTTCCCCCATTTTAAACAGACACAATACATAATAAACTTTATGCCATGAACGATGGCAGTCGAAATGGTCTGGACTAATTCACACTGATCAGGAATTTGGCTCAAGATCATCAAATACGAAGCTAGTTTTCACTAAGCAATTCAAATAGTTTGAGGATGATGTGAAAATTGTATAATAATCCAAATTGGTTCGTCTGGCTCTTTCAGCCAAGTTTCTTTTCGAAAAACTGATGTCAAGTTGGAAGTAGTGTCAAAAATAATGTATGACCCAAAAGCACATACAAAAACATGGCGATTCCCGATTCGACCGTTGTTATACAGAACTCTTTCGAGTGATGACACACATTGGTGTGATAATTGTACAAAAAAGTCCTACAAATTGTGTTTCATAATCTTTTCTTCAATATTAGTCACAATGATCTTGCACACAATGCAATAATGGCACACATTGGTGTGATAATTGTACAACAAAGTCCTACAAATTGTGTTCTATAATCTTTTCTTCAATAATAGTTACAATAATGGTGCTACCCCACTACACGCAGAATCTCTTTCAGAATCGACTTTTTCAATTCTGGCACCTCGAACGTGGAATGCGTTATCTGATCGAATGAAGATTCAAAATGAAAATAATTTCAAAACGGAATGTAAAAAATTTCTTCTACAAATTCAAAGTGGTGATAAATACTTTTTGTGACACTGGATCAGTAAATCATCAAATAACTCATTCCTAGTTGAATTCAAAGTTTAGTTCCAATTGATGCTTCTTTTTCATTTTTGCTTTTTCTCTTTTTCCTATGAATGTTGAGTAGGCCCTACTAAAAAATTGGTGGTGAATTCACTGTCAATATTTTTTCATAATTATAATCATATTGTTACAGTGAATTTGGTTGTTAGTTCACATAATGTTTATATATCTGTGTGTATACGACAACTGTATGTATTTACGTATACTTCTGTATTTGGTTTATTTTCCGCGTATTCAACTTTGTTTTTGAAATTCATGTGAATTATGTTTCAAACTGGTTGATTGTGAGAACGGCTCTGCTGAGTTTCGCCAGAAATGAAAATACCATGATGATAATAATATGTTCATTTTTCTCATTCTTTTCTGGTGAATTGACTGTACCATCTCCGTACGAATATTCGTCTCTCATTATGATGGGGTGAACGAAATACTATAACTGAAATAACTACAGATAACTTCAGTTCATTGGCGTCGGTGAACGATGAGTCAGATAGAGAAAGAATGAATTTCTTTCCGGATGTTTGGGTGTGGGTGAGCGGTTGTGGCCTCCTTCGAAAAAACTATTCCAGTATTCGCGGGAACGATTGATAAGAGCTGTTAAAAACCTCATCAATGATTTTCGTTAATATCTGGAGTTGAACAATGGTCTCCCGAATGACAGTTCAGCGCGTTAGTGGCAGCCCTCCTGTCTCACTCCAAAATATATATACTTGAAACAGAGTAAAACAGAGTCAGACAGAATAAAAATACTATTTTTTGGAGGATATGATTACGAATTGAGGAAATCGATAGAGAATGAATCGGTTTAAAATTATTGAAAATTTAACTGTCACGATGAAATGGAAATGTATATTGTGGAATGTATTTTCATTTTTCGCCAGAGTCATCATGATCAAAAAAGCCCAGACTGATGAGATAAATGCATCACTAATATCACAGATCACAGATGTATTACATGGATCAATGTATTCGAATTCATTCAAACGAATGAATATTAATTTTATTTTGATTCGATTCTGATTTCGATCTGATTCCGATGAATTTTAATTCCATTGTTTTTTTTCAGACAAATATTACTATACTATTCAAAATAGAAATCGGTACATTCTTCATGTTCTCATTATATAATATCACACTGAGCCTAATAAATTTTTTTCATTCCATTTGGACCGCATTCCACCAATGGTGACTCAAGACGATTGATAATTTCATTAATTTTTTTGGATGTTTTGATCGCCCTTGTGGTGCCCCGTTCGAACGGTCCTATTCTTTATCCATTGCTTTAATTGGGAAACAATGATTTTGTAGCAAGTTTCGATGTTATGAAAAAACATAAAAAAATTGTGATACAGAGATCTTATTGATAATCGGAAAAATTAAAGGATTGGATCACTAATAACCACTTGATGGACAAATTTATAATCCTTATTTTTCCATCATTTAAAATCACACTGTGAACAATATTTCAACTTATACTCCTGACAGCTGCCGTATTTCACTTCGTTCGTGCTCTAACCGTATAATTTGGTCATCAAGATGGGATATATTGATAATAATATACAAATTACGACTTCACTGAACTTACATAATCTGCCTCTTTTAACATAATACTCTTCCTTTTTTTTTAACACACCACATTAAAATAATGCTTTGTTGCGTCAAGCTTTAAATCCCCATCAGTGTGTGTTGTGTGAGGTCTTCTTCCTTCAACCAGGGTCTTGGATCAATAAAGAGAGGCCAAACCTTATACGCACACAGCTATCTCTCACATAGCTTCGCCCTTTCGAAAATATGAATATCTGAATAACAAATACACACATTGTGATGTATGCGGAATTTAAAGGAATGTATTGCCATTGTCTTGGGAGATCTACCGTTGTGCCTCACAGGAATTGAAAAGTATCCAAAATGTCTTTAGAATATGATAAGTCCTAACATATTCGAATGGGAAATATGTCATTCTTGTTATTTTATTATGATGGTATACAAGCTAAATATCTGATTTTATTACCTTGAAGAGGGGAAACTGTTGGATAGGGTATGGATATAAACAAGGTAATTGTTCTCGTTTTTTTTTATCAGAGGTTTGAAGTATTTGTTCTGGTTTCTTTGATAAAATCAATCTTACTTTCATATCAGTTTTGTTTAGTGCAGAACCGATTGAACCAAATTATGATAATTCAATAATTGATTGAATATTACATGTGGAAAAAATATATATCATACAAAATCAAGGATGTTAACAAGCCAATTTGATAATTTTCGTTCAGTTCACAAATCATCACATGGTACAACCAACTCTTGTAGTAGTAGAGTTCAAATCTGGAATCGTATAGTTTTCAATCCAATTTGAACGTTCACTGATTGAATATGTCAATAGTATAGAGTGAAAAGAAGGTTGGATATATATAAGAAATTTCAATTACATTATATGTGTTATTCAGATAATATTTTTGGAATTGAATTCAAACCTGTAGAGCTTTCAGAGAAGAGAAATGAGAATTCAAAAAAGAAGAAATATCTCAATTTTTAACCATTCACACACTGAATACTTTTCTCTCTCAACCATACAATGAATTCATTTCAACATTAAAGTGTCAAAATGTTCCATGAAACGAACTAAATACGTTCATTATTCAATAACATTATGTACGATCTTCATGTCCCAGCAGATGGTTTATGTTTGTAAACTCTCTTGCTGGGGCATATTTAAAAGAAAAACTCTACGTTGTCTTCTCCCGACGGGGTTCAAGCTTTTTGAAGAGAAGAAAATCTGTTTTATATCACCGACTCCCCATTTTCTTGTTTCATAGTTTATCGTAGCTCGTTAATATATCTCCCTCTCTTTCGCTATCGCTATCTCACTTTTATCTCTATCTCTCGTTTCCTATTTTCTTGGGTCTTTTTTCTGTGGTTTTCACAGCGCAGAGGGACACATATAACTTAACGCTGTCTTTCTCTTCTTCCCTCACTCTTCCTCCACCCCTACCTACCCAACACCCAACCTTCCACACTCTCACTCTCTCTATCTCTCTTTCTCTTCATCTCTCTCTCACTCTTTATCTCTCTCTTTTTGTCACTAGTCTATTTATTTCATATCCTACATCAGTGGTTATCTGAATTTCGATCGTAAATTAAAAAAACTTGTGAAGGAAAAAATAAAACCCGGCACCTCCACCGTTATTCAAAAAATATTAGGATGCCTTTATCTTTGTTGAATTATTAGGAAAGAGGAATTTTAATGGTCTTTTGGAAGAATATATCTATTCAAATTGATGGCTTACTCAATACTTGACAACACCTGGAATAATAATCATCTCTGCTATTGCCATCGACACATTGTTAATTCGAAGTCACAGTGATATTTAGAATATTTGTTTACATTGATAAACTGTTCATGGAGTCATTGTTCCCAATCTGGTTCATGAATGACAAGTTACAATCGTTTAGATGAGATATCTGAAAGGGCGATTTTACCACCTCAGAACAATAATTATAAGTGTATATATAATATGTCTCATTAAAAAAATGATGAAAATAGTAATCTAATAAGTTCAAGAAAAATCGACAGTTGTGTTGACTGAACTATCTTCAATATCTGTTCTGAATTCATTTCCTTCATTTTCGATTATCTTTGTCTCCTGAAGGTCTTCAATGGTTGAGACATTTCACAATCTGTTTGAAACAAAAATCACCTTACCGATTCAAAAAAATGATATCCAACAGATATTTCAATGACTTACAAGATATATTTTGATACACCTCACTTTCCATTGCCAGACGAATGACTTGAGAACCTTCTTCCTAATCACTGCTGAACGTATCAGCCGGAAGTCACACAAGACATGAAAGTTATATTTGTATGAGAAAGTCCTCTATATTATTTGTATTGATATCATCACAATACGCTATTCCTAACTTTCAGCTTATTCTCCTTACCGACATGGTTACGACATCCAATTATGTCATCTCGTTAGTGAGCCCTATTCTATACAACCTCTTCACGGGGAACAATTTACGTATACATCAAGTCATGAGTGATGAGGATGGTTCAACAATGAGAAACCTCCTTTTATAACTATAAAATACAGCACAGAATTCGCGAGCACTATCACCGATCTGCGAGCACCATCATCGATCACTTTTCCGAGCGTGTGGCGGATGGCTTGCCGGCAGTTGAGGCCTCGATCGCGGGTGTTTTCGGTCATGGTGCTCGCAGATTTTGTGATAGTGCGTGTTGAGTCGGGACTTGTGACATTTTCGAAGAGTCACCACGGGTAACATCAACGCAGGAACTGATTCGAAATTCCAAATGATATTATTTTCATGTCAAGTATTGATCGTAATAGTTGAGTTTTGAATTAATTTTCAATATCAAGAACTTTCACTGACCTGGTGTCTTTCATCTGACTGGGTAAAGCTACTGTTCGAATTTCTCGAGCAGAATACAAAGTTCCTGGCAACAAGGTTATTTGAAATCAATATCGACATTTTTTTCGATATCGAATATCGAATAGTGAATGGTCTCATTTGATGATGAGAAATTAGGAAATATCCATGCTGAAAGCTTGTCGAAAAAAAATCAACATATATTTTCACGAATATATTCAATTTTCCAGTTTTTGTGGAAACCACAATGCACGATGTGATTGACATGTGTAAGTTAGGCGGTTTCAATCGTGAATATATATCTCCACAACATTCAATAATATCAGGATTATTGAAATGATTTTCTTTTTAGCGGAGTCCCCTCGTGTTCCATTCAACGAAGTCAAGTTAGACGTGAGTTCGAGTCCCGCATAAGACATGCGCACTCGTGAAACTCGCTCATGCGTGTATTCTTCAATCCTCGCTGTTCATGGGGTTGTTGAGCACAATTAAAAGTAGATAATTTCAATCGAAGCGAAGCAAAGCTATTTGTAGAAATGGATGAAAGGGTGAATGATGTTTTTCAAAAAATGCCTCGAACAATTCATTTACGAATTTAAAACAGATTTTGTTTATCCCATTTTCTTTATTGACTCAAACTTTGTTATAGTGGTCAATCCGTTTTAATTTTCATGGAACTATGCAAACACTGTTATGTTGGTAGATAAACGTCAACACTCGTGATGTTCAGTATACAGGAGTAACAAATCACTGGTGTTTTTTAATTAAAAGCGTTGCCGACAGATCGACGCAGTAGAGTTTACTGAAGTGAAAGGAAGGAAGTGTATATAATATATATATATAAATATATATATATATATATATATATATATATATATATATATATATATATATATATATATATATATATATATATATATATATGATATATAATTGAATGAAGACTGCAGTTGAAGGTCTTAAATTAGACAGCCTCGCTTGTGAAATAAATTCACTTGGAGAACTGAAGAGAAGAGTCAATATTGGGTGTTAATAGCTTCGTGTGATGTATTTCATCTGCTGAGAAAAATCAAGAGTCAAAGTAGGTATAGTAGAAAAGAGAAAAGTGGAGTATCTGTATTCAGTAATAACTTCATAAGCGATATGAAAATTCACATTTTTGGAACCAGACAAAAGATGTAAAAAGAGGTGAAAAGCAAGAGGTGAAATAATCTATCGGGCTAAATATAATTAAATACTTGGATATTTTTCATTTCCAGCCACGCTGGAGAAAAAAAGAGGATGGGAGGGAGGGTAGGGAGGGGGAGAGGTAGGGGTTATGAAAGTATACACCGTGTATTTCACATACCGTTTTTCAATACTTGACTCAAAATTCAATCATCAGATTGATCGATTAGCATTATTCCTTCCTGGATTTGATTGACATCTATTGATTTGTTCACGGGAATGGAATGAAAAGTAGTCAAGATTATTTCAAAATATCATCCATATGCATGGAATATTGTTTCTAAATTCTAAATATTTTTTGATACTGGGAAAAAAATTGAAAAAAATTGTATCGAGTACAAAATCCAGATAATCAAGAGAATTATTCACCGCTTCAAATTTCTGAACATTTCAACAATCGTGCGTTAAAAGAAGAAGAGATGGATCCACATTCTCATTAAGAATCCAAATTTTCATTCGATTAATTCATTCAAACTTCGAAACAACAATCAATATTCTATCGTTTCTATACTTCCTTTCCATATAAAAATTCAAAAATAAACAAATTGGTCAAGTTCATATACAACGAGAAGAAAATTTGTCACATCATCTTCGAGTAATCAAAAATGTTCATCATTTTTTGCCACCCTTTTCGCAGAGTTAATTAAAAAATGTTTGTGTGGTGTAAGCAGCACAGATGGCTAGCGGAATAATCGCCGCATACGGTTTTCTAGAATCGTCAGCTGCTGTGCCACCGCGTACAATCACGCGTTATACGCAACGGCGCGTACACGTTTTGCTGAAAAACAAATTTAAATTAAAACCATCACTGTGCCCTCTGCTCGTTGGGTCAAGTTCTTATAACGAATATGGAAATTCAAAATGGAGAATCGAGGGATTATCTTTTGCATTGGCAGCTTCTTCTCATTAAATTAGCTTATGGAACTCCAAATGGCAGACAATGTGCTAGGCTAGTCGTGATCTTCTTATCTAACCTACTGCTTCGATAAAAAAAAATCTGGCCCGGCAAATTGTCTCCTTGTAATTGGTAAATTCGCATCCCCCCCTTCCCCCAAGTACTGCATACAGCTGTTGTTGTTGTATTCGTGGTTGTATCTGTTGTATTTGTTGTTGCTGTTGTTGTTGTTGTTGCGCACGACGAATGAAACATTCAATTCATTCGATCATACTCTCATTTCAATTTCATATGACCTATAGCCAACCCATATCTGACCTGTGACCGCAGCGATATATATATATATATATATATAAATAAATATATATATATATATATATATATATATATATATATATATATATATATATATATATATATATATAAATATATATTTGAATATATATATATATATATATATATATATATATATATATATATATATATATATATATATATATATATATAATATATATATATATATATATATATATATATATATATATATATATATATATATATATATATATATATATATATATATATATATATATATATATATATATATATATATATATGTATATATATATATAATCATATATGTATATATATATATATATATATATATATATATATATATATATATATATATATATATATATATATATATATATATATATATATATATACTTATATCCACAAAAGACGAAGATTGATTACGGTTGACCGTTGCCCTCATCACACCATCAGCGCAAGTGTAGTGTGCTTCCTCAACGTTCGTCAACACGAGTATAGCAAATAGATTTTCCGTCCGATGACAAAATATTTCAACTGGCGTCGAATTGATCAAACTAAGAGAAATGATACAAAACATCATGGAACAAATAACATACCGATGTTGTGCGAGTTATACGGCAGTAAACTGTGTTATGATCCCAAATCTTCGAAACAATTCCGAAGCAATTGATGAGAAATTTGAATTTGTATTGGAATGAAGAAATCAATCGAGTCCTTAAAATCACCGTGTTCCTTCATCAATGAGAAAATAAATAACGATTCTCGTTGTATACGTCTCGGCAATACATTCTGTAACTTCCGTTGGCATATCGTATAGACCCTATATTACAGACATGAAAACATATAAGTTTCACAATAGATGCCAACTGTTGAAACTCTGATTCGAAATTATTAAAACATGGAAAAACAAAAGTTAAAACGTTAGTTCTCAGTTTTCAACAATCATTCTTGTTAATTTGTAGTTTCTAGTGATGAATGGTGGACTCTGTTCTCTCAAATCTTCTGAAGGGGATAGATTTGTTCATATCAGAACTCATCTTACTGAGGTGTGAACAGATAAGCACTACGGTCATTGATTAATTGTTCCATTTCATGATTCCAATGGCCTACAGCTATTAATCATTTCTACGTACTTTCCATCTTTATTCTCAAATCATTACAAATCTAACTGATATTTCACTAGAAACATCAATTCCTTTGAATAAACGTATCTCTCCATGAAAATCGTTCGGAATCATTCATGCATACAACACACAAAGATCATTTACAAATTGATTTATAGTTTGACGGATGACCTGAATCTACACAAGTCCACCAGAGCATATAAACAATCTCAATTAATGTTCATATTCTACCCACAAAAGCAACAATAAAACCCACGAGAGATAATATATTACACTTTGGATTTAGGTTATGTTCCGTGTATGTGTTTGTGTGTGTTGGGTATGTCATGTGATCTATCGTCAATTACCGTGCGATGCGAGCTCTAGCGGTGAGAGATGGGGTTAGTTGGTGTGAACGACCCTTAATGTTGTGCAGAGCGTCGTCGTTGACCATTGTAGTCACAACAATGGAAACGCACATTATAGTCATTCAGGAGTGTGGAACGAGTGGTTTGGAAGATGGAAAGTTGGCATGGCAGTATCTGGTTTCTCATAGATAGTGGTTTATTCGAGTTTTCAAGCAGAGTGAAACTGAAAATTAAAAAAAAAACGTGAATCAGAGTCAGAAAAATATGTGATATTTGAAATATTTCGATTTCAACTACTTGCGTGGTTGTTATTCGCAAGTGTATCATACTTTGAAATTTGAAAATGCAAATTGTTTGTAGTTGGATGAGCGATATATTTTAGGCAATATAATCGAACTTTAACTTTTATTTTACTTCATTGACGTGATATCATTTGTATTGTAAAGTCAGCGATATCGATAAAAATGCCATATATACACAACTTGATTCTGAATCTATTGAATTCACTGTCTGATGAGTAGATTGCTGCTAGATCAACACATTATCAAATTTTGCCATCATTCTGTAGATATATGCACAAGTTCATATTGACGCTGTAATTTACATTCTGTGACTCTCCCACCTGTAGTTCACACAGTTATCTTCATGGAGTTAATAATGATACTGTTTTGATGTAATTCAATAATTGACAGAATATACAATGACATAAATGGGTTATCTGAATTGAATAATAATGAGAGTTTCATATTTAATCAGTAGGCTACATTGCAGAATTCAGTGAGACTAGAAGAATCATTTCTGTCATGATAATAAACGATACACGTCAATTATTCTCGGACAGTTCATCAAGCAACGATGATTTAATATCAAATTTCTGTACAAACAGTCAATATTAATCAAGACGAGAGAGTGGTGATTGACAAAACTATTGATACAATTGTAGAGGCGGACACGATAGAACATCTCGATATGAGAGTTTCATTTGGAGATGTTTGAATTTTGTGAATGGTTTTAATTGCTACCTATTCTGTGTGTTATTGCCTTGTTATGATTTTATTCTCACTGTATATATAATATCATTTTTACGATGCCGAATTATTAATTTGTATGGATCCTGGTTCTCCATTGGTGACCCGAACTCTGTTCAGTCTAATGATTTAATTTCAATATGATTTGTTCATCATGGTACAATGATTCATTATTTGTTTGTATTCACGGAAAAAGAAGTTAGTCTATACTCAATGATAAATGATGTAAGATCCGCGTTGAAACAGAATTCCGTTGCAACGTGCTTTTGAAAGAGGCAGCTGCGTTTTCTATAGTCATCATCGTTTACAGAGCTCATGATTTTCCAAAATTGTCACGGCAGTACACAAATAGATCGGTGGCATTAGTTTTTTTTTTTTGTGGATTGCCAAGTTGAACACAGGTATATATATCGTTTCACTATCTCAGAGGGGCAACCATTTTAGAGGCGTTATCATTTTTTTTCAGCATTTTGGAAAATTTCAAAAAATTTCAAACTTATTTCCAAGAAAGATTTTTTTTAATTTAGATAACATCGAAACTTGATACAGAATCATTGCTCCCCAATTAAGGCTGAGGATAAAAGGTGAGATCATTTGGACGGGGACCACAAGGGCGACCTACCACCCCATTTCAATTATTTAAAACCAATGAACTTCAACACAGCTGTCAGTGCCCATACCTTTCCGAAAT
The DNA here is from genome assembly GCA_964007535.1 of Brachyptera risi. Taxonomy (NCBI): domain Eukaryota; kingdom Metazoa; phylum Arthropoda; class Insecta; order Plecoptera; family Taeniopterygidae; genus Brachyptera; species Brachyptera risi. The sequence goes on from OZ023337.1 coordinate 18,645,568, forward strand.
AAAGAAAAATAATCCACCTCAGCATGCAGTGTACGAATTGAACGGGGATACTTTGTACACCCCTCGTTTTGAGACATGCAATCATCGTCCAGCGAACCGCCGTCCAGTTTAGAAAAGCTAAAAGTCGCCAAGACGAGAAGAGGAGGAGAATGTACGTATATCTTCTCTCTTCCAAGGCGTAATGCATTGCTGGGAAGATAATAACAATGGGAGATTGCAAAGCTCAACTCAAGTAGCCTCGTGTATAGCACAGAAAATATTCTTCTGTTGATGGCGTGAAGAGGAAAATCCCTTCTCTTCCATTCTCCCAAAAAACACACGACACAGAAGCGACAAAATAAAAATCTAACAACAACAAACACACACACACATACACACACTCTTCAGATAAAGAGATGGCAGATTTTCTTTTCTTTTGCCGTCTTCATGAGAGGATGAAATTCTGGTACAATAAAAAATTATTTGGGAATATATAAAACAGATCTCTATATGAAGGAGGAAATAAACGGCGGTCTATTATGAATTGGTTCTATATTCTGATGATAGACAAGAAATGGAAAGATATTGAAGATTGTACTGAACAACAAAAATATTGTCAAAATGTTTACCATTTTTGATTGATTTGTGTTTAACGAGGCTGCTGGGTGGAAAGAGGGATGGAGATGTTATAAGAAACCAGTTCATCTCCAAAAGATTGACATAGAAAAAGAGGAATTGGAATGGAATTCTCAACAGACGTCTATTATTATTTGTGAGATCGTTTAATGATTATACGTGAATCTGTCCGACATAACAGAGTCAGTCACGATTAGTTAACTCGTCATGGCATTTTTATTCAACAAATGAAAAATTGAGAAATTATGAAATTTCGACTCATTGACTGTATAGGAGTCTGTATTTGAACGATTCACTAGATCTTAATTGAATCTGAAGTCAATTATTGTATTTTTTTTTGTATATCGAGAAATTATGAAATAACAGAGCAGCTAATGCGATAGTCTCAGCCAAATTTCCGAAATAATATTCATCATTCGATAGAGTGTTTAATTGAATATGGAACAGTGGTGTTGTGTGGAAGATCAACACTGACTTTATGGAGCAATTCATCATCACATTCATCACAGATGAAGAATGAAATAATAATTCAATTGATTGAATGAATGAAGCAAGGATTCAATTTCAAAGTACTCTAGGTAACAATGTATTTTTATGATTCACAGGTCAAATGAAAGTGAACTTTATTTTGTAATTTGGCATGTGCATATATGATAATTCAACTTGACATCTATACTGCAAAGTTTAGTGGGACAATCAGTAGTTCAACTTGAAAATTCGGAAATTTTTGTGGAATGGATTCAAATTCTCACAGAATTTTGATATGAAAGTTATGTACGTACATTGACTCAGAGTTTTAGAATAATTGGATCGGTTGATCAGAATTTTTTTTTAGAAACAGTCAGAAAGCTAATAAAAATACCAAAAGGGGGGTGAAACCTCCGTACGATAAATCTATATTTCAAGTTGAAATTAATCGAATCATGTGATCAAATGATCGAATCAAATGATTCAATCGATAAGATGAGTGAAAATTAGAACTCCGTGACTGGATAATCTCAGAATATATTAATGTGTGTTCAGATTTCCATAACATTTCACATAAATATGTCAATATATAACTTATCTTATAACGTATATGCTGCGTTTTTATACAATTATCGATCACATAAGAAGTACGTACGTATCTATGATTGAGTTGGAGCTGAAATTGGCCAAAGTTGAGTAACTTTGCGATAACTTCAAATATATCTCTATATCTCAGGATTACAGCTGAGAATGTCTGTTGAAGAAACAATTCAAATTTGGATAAAAAAGAAATGTTGATCGTGAAGATACGATCAAGTTTTATTCCCTTCATTTCCTTTCTAGTTCTCTTTCACATTCTTCTCGTTTCATTCGACGATATTTAACTAGAATCTAATGTTTCGGATTGTATTCTGTTCTCAATTCTAGTAAGTGCTGACACATCCGACCCATATATCAGTCTGTTTATATGACATGTGAATTAAATACAGAAAAAATAACTTGAAACACTGTCTCACATCAGGAAGCAAGTTCCATCATGATCATGTCAAGACTTCAATAACATTTAGGCAATGATTTGAATATATTTATATATATATATATATATATATATATATATATATATATATATATATATATATATATATATATATATATATATTATATATATATATATATATATATATATATATATATATATATATATATATATATATATATTCAAGTTAATATCCCTAATGATTCGGAATTGATTTGACGGTAAATTATCAACTAAATAATATACTGAAATGAGTGCAAATGATTCTTTAAACACATTCAATTTCGGTGAAATAAATGACTCATTCGTTTTTGTATTCTCTTCACGAATTCTCTATTTTCACTGTACCAAAACAATGGGTCAACAATTTGGCTTTCAAATGAAACCAGTATTACAATCCGAAAATTGCCACCTTCTGCTCATGAACGTATGTACCTTATTGTATTCCAATCCAACATAATTTCAGCTCCAGTATTCCGAACAAACTTCAAAAACGAATATCCATAAACTTCTCAATAACTTATTACAAACTCTAAACATGCACCATCTGTACACATAAAATCACATGAAAATCCGTCGGTCGCTCGCCACTGAAATAAATAACCGTTTAAACTCACCGAGCCATGATATTTAAAACTCATTGAATGCCCCATAATAGTTATAAGGCAACTTATCGTCGAATTCAGTTTCGAGTCCAATGGGCAGCTAGGCCATAAACTTTACAGTCGTATGTGCTGGTAGTAATAACCCAGCATTAGTGTTAGAAACAAAAACAGATTCACGTTGGAAATCCCCCTTTAGAAAGTTTTCAAAAAACGGAATATTTAAATCTTCATAAGACCCGTTAAGAGCCAGTAAACCGTAGGTAATCTGTTTTCAGGATGTTTATAGTTGAATTTAAGCCGATAATATTCATGATTATCTGTTATATTTTGTGCTGGACGATTTATTAGATGTTGAAAAGTGATAGATCGTTATGCTTGGAAAACGATTGGATACTCGAATATATTCAACAATATACGATTTGATGTTTTTATATTAAAAATTAAATTCTCACTCAGTTCCTATATGCGATAAGCATGTACGTACACATTCGAGGTAGAGAGAGGTAGAGAGAGGTAGAGAGAGAGGAGAGAGAGAGAGAGATAGAGTGAGAGAGAGAGAGAGGTTCCAGAGTGAAAGTTCGGTCAGAATATGAAAATCTCCAGTTCTTGAAACTCAATTTTTGAAACGTCTTTCAGAATTCACCGATTCCTCCACTGATGATAGAATAATTTGTGAACGTCAAATGTAAATTACAAATCAATAGTATTCATGAAAACGTAGTTATAGAACTTCGTTTCTCATATCTCAACATGACCAGGCCTGTCACTATTTTTAATCGAATTAATGTGATGAAGTTATCAATGAAATGTCGTTGTCATCCATGAGAGGAGATGTGTACAATTATTTGTTTTTCTATCTGTAGTATTTTGAAGTGACTGGGGCAGAATTCATAAAAGGTCGTCACTTTGATCCGGCTCAAAGTTACGAAAATTTCTAGAAATTTCAATTTCAATTCGAATATTTCAATTTGAATATCATTTCATTCTTGTTCATGTAATACAGTTATAGAACTTCGCCAAAACTTCGATAATATCATATTTGATCTATTATTTTCAGATTTTTTATTTTCAATGAATAATAAATTGATAATAACAATGGATTCAATCAAAAATTGAGATTACAAAATGAAAAATAATAGATCAAATATGGTATTATCTCTAGAAATTGTCGTAACTTTGATCTGGCTCAAAGTTACGACCTTTTGTGAATCTACAGACATGGATCTTTCTCCTATGATCATTTCATATGGTGGTAACGGAACACGCAGTTGTGTTTTTCACAGAACGCAATGATTCACTCATAATGATATTTCGAATTGAAATAGTTCCTCAATTTGACTGTCAATCAATTAAAACTACTACTCAACGACATTCCATGATATTCTGTGTGAACACTATCGTATGAATTGTACTTTGATACTTTACTCCACTTCAACCTTTATTTGATACTGCAATATGGATGGTGATTATTTTATAATAAGAATGAGGGTTACGCATCAATCGCACATGCTAACCAGGGATAACATGGAGACTGCATCTGCCTTCTAATTCAATATCGGACGAAAATTCAGAAAGAATTTCTAATGTACGAATCATCAAAATTTGCTTTCATCAGGTATATTTTAATTATTATCAAAGTATAGATTTATGATCAAACTCTTATAAAAAAAGCATGAAATCAATTTCAGATGAGATTGATGGCATTGTCCATTCTGCATCTTCACCTAACTTAATAATTAATCTCAACCCTCTAATCCTAATATTCAGGCTACAAGACCCAGCAATAATGACACCCACATTTCCTCATATATATATTATGTATTCTGAATAATCAACATTTCGTCGTATAAGAAAATACTCCATCTTCGTTTTATTAACGATGGCAAATATATTAATTGCCTCCTCTTCTTTCAGTTCTCCTTTTTATATGTGCTACACGCCGTACAGTGCATAAGTCTTTGAAAGAACATTTCCCTTTCTTTTTATCTCCAATTACTTTTACTACGGGCTCAAGTTCGTAAAACGGTGAGGCCTCGATTTAAAATGGCTGAGAACGGAGATCGTAAATACCACACTAAAGCAAGTTATTCAAACTTAAAAGAAACTTAAAACGAGAGAGGAAGTTCTGTTTTTGTAAGTGTGTGTATGTGTGTGTGTGTGTGTGTGTGTGGTAGTTCTGAGCAAGGAGAAAAACGTCACAAGACTTTCAGATGGTTGAATTGGTAACGATTTATAAAATATGAAGACGGTGAGGAGGTGGTGACATTTTTTAATTAATGGAAGATTCGAATTTGAATTTGACCAATATTCCATTTTTTGATGATTCGAAAATTGATTACTTGAATTTCCGAGATTATTCATTCTGTCCCATATATTTTTTCGAATACTCCAGACAGTGGCAGCAGTTTCGGATTCATTCATTTGAGATCTCAAAACTTCAACTTGAGATTCACGGATATTATCCATGGCATTCATACTTCTGAGTAATCTCATATGTTGGCTTATTCTCTGTGTGTGGATCATATTTCAAACCACAAACCAAATTTCAGGATATCTCTCAAAAGTTATTTCTATTCCACAATATGAATGTGTGACCAATCGAAACTTTGAAGCCACATCGGTATAAACAGTTCGAAAAGAAGTCAACTTGGTTGAAAAACCCGATTACTAATGATCCACTTAAAAAAAAGTTGAATAGAGAATCAATATGGAGACAATCAGAATACGCAAGTAATATAAAATCATTAAATCACACTCAAACTCTCTTGATCGAGATCAATCTGAATCGATAATGACATAAATCATCAGATAGAAATAATGAATACACAAGAGTGCAGCTTTTGGAAGCTCTTTTTTCGTTTCGGAGGCGTTTTCCTAATTTCAGGCCCACATCCAAACTTATAGTTGAACAGTCTACATCAAAACGAACTCAGAACATTCCTGTATTCATTCCATATCTCTACTTTTCTCATAATATTGTTCATAGTACAAGAATCACGATTGAAGCATAAGTCTAACTCTCAGACGCTTCAAACTTGAAAGTTGCAGGGAGTTTCTTTACAATTATCAAAGTTTTTTAATATAATACAGTTGGTACTCGATCTTCTTCCGTATACATACAAGTATATCTTCAAAATAACTTGACATAATCAGCGATACCACCATTATTTGCTACGTCCTCATTTTCCTTCATCATCTGACATAACGTGCACTATGCCACCGACATTAAACAGAGATTAAAGTGCGCCACGGAAAACGGGTGGGACGTCGGTCTGGGAGGGAGGAAGGGAGGAGGTTGGAGGGTGACTGTGAGATGAAAGCGGTACTCAGGTGGAGATAGAACAAAAGCCAGTGTGAAGATAATGAAATAAACGACAAGTACAAACTACAGTAATGAAGAAACACACACGAAATCTATTGGGTTGCCCTGTGTATTGTAAACAAAGATTATTATATGAGTTGGTTTGTGGACGTGAGAGAATGGGAAGTGGAACAAGTCAACAACAACAACAACAATAATATAACTTGTACAACAATGGTTGGAAGTTGGAGGGACACGCTCTGTTTTCATGTTGGTTGGTTATCGCAGAGGTCACGTCACATTTAATTGCAGCAGCTAAAGGGTCGTTAAAATACGCATTCTACCTTGAGCGATGTTTTTATACCACTTAGAAAAAATGCTTTGATTGAAATCATTATTAGATGGCGAGGTATAACCACGTCATTAGCGCCCCGTTGAACCGCAATATTTGACATTCGTTAATTCATTAAGTACATGTGCTCAGAATTATTTTTGTTCATCCCACAACAATTTTTATACCAGTACACTCATGAAAGTGAGTATACTCGATATACTCTCAATGTATGAATATTCAATATAGGCCTATATATATATGTATATATATATATATATATATATATATATATATATATATATATATATATATATATATATATATATATATATATGGGATGTTATAGTCATGTCGAAAAAGATACGCCTCGACCGGGACTCGGTCGAGGCGTAACCCGGGATCTTTTGCTTGCCGGGCAGGTGCTCTATATCTCGATATTGGATCGTATCCAAGTTTGATCATCATATATATATTTAAATATATATATATATATATATATATATATATATATATATATATATATATTCATATATATGAATGAGAAAAAAATATATACATATATATTAATATATATATATATATATTCAAATATATATATATATATATATATATATATATATATATATATATATATATATATATATATATATATATATATATATATATGTATATGTATATGTATATATATATATATATATATACATATATATATATATATATATATATATTCATATATATGAATGAGAAAAAAAAATACATATATATTAATATATACATATATATTCATGTCCCGAACAAGGTCACCATCCAAAACCTGTTGGTCTTGTTGTAACATCAGTTCTTGATTGGGCTATATGTTCTACGAACGACACGATGATACAAGCATGTAGAAAAATTTCATCTTTCAATTAGCAACGGTTTCAAATATATCGGATTTCGAGTGAAATACGCAATATTAGCGACCGGAATTTTGGTTTTCATCATGTGTTGTGATCATCATCATGAAAACGGTGAGCATGTCAATGATGATGTGATCTCAATTTTCAAAGAGACGAGGTTGCATTGTAGTTTTTCTATATAGAACATTGATTGATCCATCAACTGGTCCATCACAATGTGAGGAAAAGAAAAACATACCCTGGCTGTCATATAGACTTGTGATATCAATAACATATACAATTCGATAATTTTACATTGAAATTATGAGAATCTGAATAATTTGAATGTTTATTTCTTATTTGATAGCATTGAAAACATGAAATGAAAATTTGACAAATTATCAGTTCGAAATGACTATTTCATCATCAACGTTCCACTCTATCAAATTCAATTAAAATCCATATACTCAAAACTAATATAACAATTAGCGCGCACATCACGAAGACTGATTGCTGTACTAAATTTCTAATTAAAACTTGATTGCCTAATTGTCATTTGAAGATAAAATGAAGGGCGAATTTATATAATCGGAAATATAAAACGACACAGCATTATTAAAATACTTCGTGAAATCCTGACGTAGCGCGAATGACGAGGCCTAGTAATTTGTTAGTTGGCTGGCATAAATACTATCTCTCTCTCTCTTTCTCTCTCTCTCTCTCTCTCTCTCTATCTCTCTCTCTCTTTCTCATACCCCTCACTCATTCTCTTCTTCTCTCTCTCTTTTTCTCTGTCTCTCTTCCTCACTCACTCTTTTTCCCTTTCTCTCTATATCCTTCTCTCTCTATATGTATAGATAGATAGATAGATACGAGGAAAATGCAATGCCGGTTTGTGGAACTGATAATGAGAATTTGATTCGATTTATTTGTACGTGTTTCGAGCTCTCAAGCGGCAATTATTGAAATTAACTTTTCGATCTGATGCGAACAGAAGTTTCTGCGAGTCCGCTTTCCCGGTAGATGTCGGGTCATTCGTCAACATCGATGTAGGCCTATACTTGTAGTCACCTGTATCGGATGTTGTCGTTCATCGTATCAATCACTCGTATCAATTACTTGTATTAATGTTGTCAAAGTATCACTAGTATCAAATGAGAACAATGAGTATATATACAGTCAATAGGATTGTATCATTACCATTATACTCTGTTTTCCCGAGTTGTAAATAAAATAGCTACTACCTCTAAAGGTGACACAAAACAACAAATTGAGAAAGAAAAAATGTTATACACACCGAACCGAGTTTTAAATGCTGAATGTTGGTAACTATATTGCTTTTTCACAAATGTACAATCAGGTATGAAACAAGAAAGCACCGCTTTCAATACTAAACTACTAATTGTTTATTAAAATGCACAAATTACAAATTACAACGTTTTGAAAACGGGAACTTGAAAGAGAGAATAGCTTTCACAAGCTGGCTATAAGCTCCAGTCCCCCCCCCCTCACCCCCCCACCCCCCAAAAAAGCTCAGCAAAGCATTTTGTTCAAGATCGTATCAGCGTGGCGGGCATGAACACACATACAACATGCACGATACTTTTATATATATATACACCTCCTGTACAATGTACACATTCGAGCAACACTGACCCAAGTCAACCAGCTCAGTCCAATGCTGAATTAGGCTAGGATTCTCTAAAATTTGGACAATAGAAACTGAATTGTATAGTGGTTTTATTTTATTGTCGAGTGGCATGAATCGATTTATCTTGGGTGGGATAGAAGGTATAAAAGATATATCTGTGACTTCAAATCTTACGTTCAGAAGCTTGTGCTATAGCTTGGACAGCTGGCACATGATATCTATACTTTTATCTACAAAAATAAAAGTTCATTCAGACAAAAAATATTTTAAAATTCTTTGATAGTTGTAGAGTAACTCAGAGCTGCATTGAAAATTCGATGTTATCTGAGGATGTAATTGTGTTGAGATATCTAACTGATATAATATTGAACACACTTTGAACATGTACGAATACTATGAAAATTGAATGTGATATTTATTTTTAGTATGGTGGTGAGCGTGGAACATAGTATCTTTCAAGTTGTTTCAACGTGTATTGTTAAGTAGTTATTCGTTCTAGTCATGAACTCAACCTGAAATTAGGTTTTCATATATCGATCAATTAGTTGAAAACTCAACTCAGCTCCCATATCATTTTCAAATACCTAATTGTATCCATTCGGTTCTCGTATTTCACGATATATCACTGTATGATCAAACAAAGAACTTGAATTAATCAAAGTATGAGAACTATACATTTTTCGACCAAGAATTCTGAAACTGGAACAGAGTAAGATACTTCTGAACTTATTATCGAGGAATGATATACGACCAATGTTCAACAGTCATCAACAGTTATTTTTCATATGAGTTTGAAAAATCACATGCAATAATGGAACTTTTCAAACATCATATCATTTTGTATATGAAATATCGTTTTCATCATTTGTGGGCCCATATATATCATAAATATATATATATATATATATATATATATATATATATATATATATATATATATTCCAATATATATATATATATATATATATATATATATTCACATATATGTATATATATATATATATATATATATATATATATATATATATATATATAAATATATATATATATATATATATATATATATATATATATATATATATATAGACCTATATATAAATATATATATATATATATATATATATATATATATTTATATATATATATATATATATATATATATATATATATATATATACATATTATACAGGTTCGTTATATATTATCACATTTTATAAAATATACACACCAAGTTGGAAAGATCGTTGAAAGGTTGGAAATTCTTTGAACATGAGTTCCAAAATCAGGCAATTTGAATCGTTTTCTTGAATACGTAGAATGTCCTTCCATAGCCAAGATTAGGATTGTTCAAAGATTCAAGATTGATTCTTTTGTTCAAGATTGGACGTTCAATATATCATAATTTTGAAGTGTTACGAACAAAACGGTTGACGATATTCATTATTATTTGAATGCTCTGATTTATACATCAATGTTATCATTCATCAATGATAATCATAATTCAGGTAATGATTTGATTAATTAATTGATCAATCAATCAATCAATGATTTATGTTATCATGTGGTCGATCCAGCCATATTGAAATGCATCATCAGGAAAATCTATTCACTTTATACGTATTGAAACTGGCAGAGGGTGTATGTAAGGACATACAAATTCCACGTTCAGTCTATTGTTATATTGGTGGTAAAATATGCGTAGATTCTATTCAAATTCAAAAAAAGCTTCTGAGTAAACGTCAGTGTACTAGTATCAACATTTACCCCACTTTTTAACTCAAACATTGAATACATACATAATTTAATGAACTGGATATAAAAAACGAACCCATTCACGCTCTATATAACACAAATTCAGATGAACATTTCTGAAAGGTAGCATGTACATTAATCAATTGAACACGATTTTCTATTCTATTACCCTCTTCTCTTCTGGATTTGCATAAGGGATGTGAAACAATCAAAGTGTTTGTACGAGAAAAACAAACCAGAATGTAAATAGGAAGAGACTGGTTGTATCGTAAATATAAGAATTTGTCGATAAAAAAGTTTCTGTTGAAGTAATGAAACACTGTTCTAGTTTTAAATGATGTTACATCCTGAATAAAACTACGAACAAACATAACTAACGCTCGAACGATATCAAATTACTGACAAATGTGTTTCATTTAGTAATAAGCATTTTTCAAATAGTCGAGATGATAGATAAATTGCATTGATGCATTATAGAATTGTATGAAGTTTTTTATTTTCAGTTGTTCATTATTTGATTTTGTTCCCGTATGGTATGTGAGCAGCCCATCTGGTTCATTCATCCAAGCCAATGCTCTGGTAGTGGGAATAATATAGGTCGTGGGTTTGAGTCCCGCATGCATAAAGGATGGATTTCGGTTAACAATCGCTCAATCTCTTTTGCATATAGCTTCTTTTTTGGACCTCAAAGCTCAATAGTTTCAATCGCCAGCTTGCTTTGCTCGTTTGATTCTGTCAGTTGAGTATCTCCCTGCATTTTAAACCAAGGTCAATTTGAGCGTGGGTTCGATTCCTGCACGAAGTTTATTTGTGAACAACATGTATGCTTGTTCAAACCCCTGACTCGTAAAATCTAGCTGTTGTTGGACTACTATCAATCATCATCGTCTATAATGTTTAGTTGCCTGTGAATTCATTTATATTGTTGCCAGTGAAGGATCAAATTCAATGGAGACTATACATTAGAATGAAATGAAAAAATTAACCATTCTGCAAGAATGAACTTCATTCATATCAACAGCAATCAAGAGGAGACTGAGATATGAATTATTTAATTTTTTATTTCCCACGCCTTCATATACGAGTGATCCTCCTGCTCATTCCAATTTTCACGAAATTAACTCTTCTTTGAATTTATTCATGATCAAATATGTTCAAAATGTCATATTCTCGTATACAAAATATCGAGGTGAAGTCTATTTACTCATATATACATCGACAACTACTCAGAATTCTACTCAATCATAATTTCAGTGAGAATATATTTCCCAATACCCGGCACTACCATCAGAAATATCAGAATATATCATACCAACCTTCTGATTTTAGATCATTTTTGACAACAATGATACAAATATTAAATGAAGTGATCCAACATTGGAGTTTTTTCTGTGCATTTACTAGGTATTCTTTTGATAACTTCGTTGAACACTTTGAGGGTTCCCACTTTGGCTAGACAGTAGCTGCGGTAGCCAACAGCGAACTCGTCCGTGAAAACAGATCTCTCCTCCGTTAGCCTGACAAGAAGTTCGTTAATAACCGGTGAATTGTCGATGGAATATTATTCAGATATCATCTATGGAGGAGACCATGAGTTTTTGACACCATGATGGATGAGTATGCAGCAGAGAAAGCTGAATTTTATATTCATCACATTGGAAATCGTATAATTTACTGTATTTCATCACAATAAAATGGTGAAATAACTTGATTTTGAGACAAACAATCAAAATTAACACATCTAGTCATCTCTGATTTTTTACTCTCACTTCTATTTTTTTAAATTCTATTTCACAAATGACACATTTGTGAGAACAACTAACTCTCACATTTTGAAAAATATATATAAATAATAAGGATCATTTTTAAATTGACAAAATTATATGATATTTCATCAAATAATTGAGGGATACATTTCTGAAATCTCATCAATTGTGACACCCATTACAATGCATTCATGGAGAAATATGATCGAAGATTGATAGTATATTTCACATATTGGCCTAATACGCACATATACATAATTCACGCGCTTTCGTGATTTTGTATGAAGAGGGAGTGATGGTGATAGGCGTTGTGAGTGGATGAACGTTTGAGTGGTGGGTGGTTGGATGGAGGGGGGGTGTGTGTCGTGGAGCGTAGACCAGGTGAGAGCACCCCCCATGAGTTTTTTTTGCTTTCAAAGCCTATTTTAATATTCACGCCTCCACGCTTGCTTGTTGCAAAAAGTCGCTCTGCGTGGCACTTTTCATCAGATTACCTCTTTATTTTTATTCCAACATATAGTTATATGTATATATATATATATATATATATATATATATATATATATATATATATATATATATATATATATATATATATATATATATATATATATATATACATCATGAAGAAAAGAGGAACTGTCAACATATAATATTATCAGCATTAGGCGTCGTTTTTCATTTAATATTTATGAGGTTCCTGGAGAATGTTGACGTAGAGGCACAAATATTTGCCTAGAAGCAACAAATTACCACACAAAGTCGTACTTTTTCTGGCTTTTGCCTGTTTTGAATATGCTACCAACTCGGCGAGTTAATTTCTCGTATTTAATAATGATAGGATATATGATTGAATTTCATAATGGCAATTTCATTACCGGTGACAGGTTTGTTGAAACTAATTCCAGCATCAAAATATTATATTGAATGCTTTGAGGATAAATTTAGTTCACAATGAGAAACATATTCATCCCTATTTGTTTCACCAAACTTTCATCGCTAGAGTTCACCGTAATTTATATGAATTTGACGTTCGTGATTCTTGATGATTCACAATTGACATTTCTATTCATTCCACAAAGTATGTACTTGAGATTGAGGTAATGAGCATGAATCAACCTCTCATTATCACTCCAGAGAGTATTCAACGCCTCGAAAGAATGGCAAAAAGTATCTAATATTCCATTCTTCACCAGTATCACATATATGAATATATATATATATATATATATATATATATATATATATATATATATATATATATATATATATATATATATATATATATATATATATATATATATATATATATATATATATATATATATATGTATATATTCAATGATGCTCATAATTGTTTCTGTGTAAAATGTTGTTAGTATACCTTGGCGAAAGCAATTCGATCGGAGCAGAAACCTTATTTCTTCAGTCGTACACATCTCCAAATTCTACTCACTGAAGCCAGTCGTATCGACATCTATGCTTCACTGAAAATGGTTCTGAGAAATTTGTGGTATAATGGGTACATTAAATTCTCCCACACAACAAACTGTGAGTTCCATCACACGGTGGACTACGTCACTGATGTCTTCATAAGTATATATATATATATATATATATATATATATATATATATATATATATATATATATATATATGTATATATATATATATTTATATATATATATATATATATATATATATATATATATATATATATATGTATATATATATATATATATATATATATATATATATATATATATATTTATATATATATATATATATATTATATATATATATATATATATATATATATATATATATATATATATATATATATATATATATATATATATATATATATATATGATGATATTGGGTTCCACGACGTACTCCACTGATGACCATGATCTTCTGGCGTCGGTGAATGATATATGAGATTGTGATGGGATGGTCAGATAAAATCTCATCTCATCAGGTGTTAACGGCTGGTGGGAAGGAGTCGGTCTCAGCCTGTTGTAAAGGAACCATCTCAATATCGTCCGGAACGACATAGGGAAACCTCGAAAAACCCCTGTCACGATGGTCGACCATGGCAGGAATTGAACCTCGGTCTTCTGATCGACAATTCAGTCTATCAACCATTCGACCAAACGTCTCAGTTTCATTTGTATATCCTCATCATTGAAGTAACATCCACCATTTTTCAACCGAGGTTTCCACAATTTATGCATAATAGATATATTGCGATATGAATTATAGAATTTTTTTGATGGGTCTTCCCGTAGTTATTTGTTCCAGGTGAATCTTATCAATCCGATAGATATATCGTGTATAGAAATAAGGATTCCAATTCTTGTGATGACAGGAATTAGGAAAGATTGAGTAGTACACTTACAGTGTGCTTGTTCGAAATTCGAATTTCTTCCAAGAAACAACATATATTCAACGTGAACATCTCTGAACATGTCATAGGATATTATTTCCATGAATAATTCATAGGTCCCAAGGTGAAAACACTGTTGTTGGATGAAGAACTCCAGTTGGAACATGATTCACTTGTACCCATTCACAAATTGGTTCATCCAGGTCAGTTTATTTCGAAGTTTGTGTTTTCTAAAATATGATGATTACGTGAATCATATTGGAATATATTAATTTACAATTGCAAATGTGACTCACAAGTTTGATGAAATTGTGATATGAGTCTCCACAAAAGTATTATTCATAGTTCTAGAGTTGGACTATGACTTTATTTGGGAGGGAAAATTGTGTTAATTAAGAGTCCACGGGAGTAGATTCATCAAAATATCAGTTTCTTGGTGATAACTTCTGAACAGTACAATATATCAGAATTGTTATACGTGGGAAACACAGACAATTATGATAGCTTCAAGATGATGTAAGTTATGACTATTCAAGTCACGTTGCATATATAACTGTGAAGCGTCGACAGCTGAAAAACACATTTTTCAGCTGTCGACGCTTGACAGTTACGCGACGTGACATGTATAGTTTTAACTTATATCATATTGAAGTTATTATAATCATCTGTGTTTCTCGTATTTTAAAATTTGATTTCTTTCACCATTAAAAAGTTATCATAAAAAATACTGATATTTCTATAAATCGACTCCCGTCGACTCTTGAGCAAATTACCCAATTGTATACAAATATTTCGTTGGTAACTAAACGTAAAGCTAGTTCATCTGATAATTATTCCTTGATCAATAAATTCGTGGTTCGCAAAACCAGTCTCAAAGATTGTTAATTATCTTATCTATGATTATGAAATGAGATCTATCATTCTGAGATCTTTTTTAAATAATGAAGATTGGGTGGATATGACATAAAAAAATCCCCTTGAGTAACTATACTCTAAACCCTCTTTCACAATAGTTCTTCTCAATAATTGGGGATATTATTACCTTCATAACGTCATATTGCTAAATAAGTTCATATTATATGAGGAGACAAATAAGCCAGGGGGCTGAACACAATATGATTGGTTGACTCTACCGCGCCAATAGGACGGATAAGTAAACAACCTACAAATAAGAAATAATGGCTGAAATGGGAGTCTAAATGACGTTATATTATATATCATGAGTTATTCAAGGCGAAGGGAACTAACTTTCAACAGTATAGAGCGTTAGAGTATAGAGAGAGTCATTTCCCCGGAGATGTGTCCCCTTTCTCTTCTTTCGAACATGATTTCAGTTTTAGAATATAATGCTCTTGTAAATAAAGGTGACTTTCTATTTTTTTGGTATCAGACAGGCTCTACTGAAATGTTTCACGGAATATTATGAGTTAACGAATCAGCAGCTGGTGAATGCAGTGCACATGGCAAAACTATCACATAGCAAAATATTTGAAACATTCGAATAGTAATTGATAACATTAGACCACGGTCCACACCGAGCTACAAAAATAGACCACACCATATCGTGAGTGAAATTAAATTTGTATTATAATTGAACATTTTATCACGAGTCATTGGTTTCAGAACGTATGCAAATTTAGTTCTTGATGGTGATAAAAATTGGATCAACTAATTATCATTTAGGCCTGGTTCTTCTCATGTTAGTAGATAAGTTATATGGTTTCTCAAAGTTATATTGATATTCTGGAATTACTCTCGAAGTTTTTGAAATTTGACGTTTGGAAGTTGAGTTTTGAAGTTCAGTTAAGGTTTTGAGTTTTTTTTTAAGTTTTGAAGTTGAAGAAAGGAGTCGTTTGAAGTTGGAGCTCTCTTCAAGAATTTTGAAGATCATAGTTGTTATTTTCCTTGGTTACAATCATTTTATTGACTGTTAATTCGATTAGTCCAACGGTATCGTTTTACGAACTATTGAAATGTCGGGTTCCAATCCACTGGTCAAACTGTGACCGTAATGATTTGAATTGAACAATATGATACATAATACTGATGTTCGTGAATTAATTGAGAACGAAGTGAATGAAAAAGCGAGCAATATTTCGAAGTGCTTCGCCTTGATCTCTTCAAGAAGCTCAGAACAGTTTGAATCACTAGACATTCTCAGAATGTCTGAGACTGAGCCTGAGGACAGCGACGTATTCTCGGTAGTCGGCACTCGTTTTAGTTCGTTTTCATCTCTTTTAGTTCTTGAATGTCGAATAATTTTCAACCTGGTGTGTAAGCATATTTATTGTATCGAGATTATGTGATATGATCTTGGGTTATAGTTATTTCGAATAGTCTGTGCATAATTTGTTGGCAAGATCGCCTTGAAGTCGAAAAATGCTTGATCACGGACAACATCGTTTCATCGTGGATTTATGAATGTGTTTCATACTTTTTTCAAATCATTTAATATACCGGTATCAAAATCATTAATTCAAGAAATAGTTTCCACAATATTAAGAAAATCATCACATATTCTCCACAATCATCTCTTCAGCGTATCTCAATCTACTTGAATTCTAATATTTTTTTTTTTTTGTATAATAATTAAGTTTTTGATCTTATCACTATATTTGTATAACTCATTTTCACTTTCGGCAATTATAATTCCAAATTCGTAGTAAGCTGGACCTTCATGGTCAGTCATCAAGAAGATGAACAGCCGTCAATAAAAATGATTTTCTCTCATGACTTTGATTGCTCCATTTTTGAATGAAGTTCTAGCTTCCAACATTAATCAATTTCTATCAACAATTATCCAACAAAGGACACATGAATTTAAATAAGGTCAAGAGTCATGACATTCATCTGCTGCGATGAAGTATGGTCACAGGCAGCGCAATCCTGGTGTCAAAATTCATTGGAAATAATTTCAAATAGTCTTACATCGATATGGTTGCAAGATTGCCTTGAAGTGAAGAAGTCCTAATTTCAAACGGTGTCACTTATTGGTACTCAATTGAGAACTTGGGAAATGGAAATTTGGGAACGATGATTTTATATCAAGATTCCGGTGATGAAAACAAATTATTGTTATGTTCACTCGCACTGATATTCATTTTGATTTCAAAATATACCCACTTTTCAAAAAGGTTCCTTGGTATGTGCATGTGTTCAAATTGTTCAATGTGGGATCCAATCAGAAAAATAATGAGAAACTCTCCCTTCCATCAAAAATATCATGAATTCGTTATGAAACCTTGAGAAAATAATTATTTTTCGACTTTTTTACGAGGAAGTTATCATCTGTTTTTTCGAATGAAATATGTTTTTTGATCACAATGTTTGAAACCAGTATTGAGAAAATGATTCCTCACCTCACTTCGACATATCAGATTCGAAAAATGAGATTCATTTGAGTTTCATGTAATAATATAATTTTTTGTGAACATTTTGAATCACAAGTAGATAATCAGTTGGATGTGAGCAGTGAATGAAGTTACACACTTTGAAATATTCTTTTATGAATTGAATATCCGTTGACCGTCGATGGTCAAACTCTATATTCGATATTGAATAGAAGAGTGATCAATTTCACCAACATTATCAAAATTTCGATTCGTAATTTGATAAAATTAACTCTAATGTGAGAATAGGGCTTCTCTCACATTGTATTCCAATATTCTGAGTGCATATATGAGAAAGGGCAAGATAATGATATATATATATATATATATATATATATATATATATATATATATATATATTTATATATATATATATATATATATTCATGAAATAACGATCTCTGATTCTTCACGAATTTGATGTTCATTTTAATGAACATTTCATAAGTTTATCTCGATTGAATTATAAGTATATGGTTATATTCATAGTGTCTGTTCAGACTATCTCTATTTGAGTATAATTTCATAATTAATTGTTCAACTTTTTTTCTAAAGCTCGTCCAAGTTTTTCCTGAAAATACATTTTCATTCTAAAGTACAGACCAGAAAGAAAAAAACTTCATCTACTTCACCGTCCGATTTTCAGCTGTACCAAACACCCGTCTCTTGGATGTATTTACATCAACTGTGGCTTGTTTCGAGTCGCCAACACTCTACTGAAAACTTCGCATAATAACAAAATGCAGCTGAGTTTGTGTACCCCCTGGCTAGCTGAGCTGTTTTATGGGTGGCCCCCAAGGATGCGAGATATACAGCTAGAGTTCTGGACTCGAGTACATTCCGTGACAAAATGCACGGTAAATGAAAACCGAGAATAAAAATTGTTTTCCAGAATTTATACAAGGATATTGAGAGTCGAAATACACACAAACAACTCCGGATTTCGAAAATTGGATTGAAGATTAAACCTTGAGATTGTTCTTGTGAACATGACAACAATTTGGTCGCTGATGATGAGAGTTGGGTCGGTGAAAATGGAGAGAGTTTCAGAAAACGACAATCGTGAATGCAAGTTCACTCTTCTGCTTTGCGCTAGGTGCAAAATGTTTTGCGCAACCAGCAACATGCGCTCAGCGCACAAATATTGTCGATTGCTGTGACGACGTCATAGTTAGACTTCAATTTATGGTTATAATACCAAAAACTGATTCAATATCTCGTGTGAACTGGGTCATGAATATATCAGCCGTCAAGTTGGGTCTAAAAATGCAGACGAGTGAAAAAAAAACGGAAGCGCATGTTGCCTCTTGAAAAGATGAACATAGCTCATCTATTGGCGTACGTAGCAAGTCTCCAAACTACCGGGAGAAACTTGCTCTCTTTTGGTCAGCGCACGTTGCCCGTTACTCAAAGCACGATATTGAACGTACCTTAACGGTTGACTAGCGGCAAATAACCAATAATAATGCATTGAATGTGTGACGTCACGTTTGTCGCCTGCTAGGAACTTCGATCTTTGACATCCAATTTTCGATCTTAGATATCGA